>CM062816.1:1370993554-1371551054 GCA_031772625.1 Pinus tabuliformis | reverse complement strand
GGTTGGATATGTTGGCTCAACAATTAAAGTCCCATTTGGCTAAGACTTGGAATTCGCACATGAATGAGCAAGCAAGGTTTTACATATCTGCATACTTACTAGATGCAATCTGTGCCCAATAGTAGTTCCCTGGTAGAGCTGTACATGGACACCACAAGAGACTACTGTGAACATCTATTGCAAGTTAGTTTCCAACTGCAACTATCGAGGAGTGATGGAAATACTAACTGGATACTTTATCATCCCGTTATATAAGCTTATATTTGAGAAAGATCCACCTTGCATGTCCCATGAAGAAATGGAGGCAATAGTAAACGTTGAAAATTTGTATGCCTCACTAGGTGGCACCTTCATTTGGTTTCTTGGTGGTGTGAAGCCTCTACATGTCTTACTAAGGTGTCCCACTAAAAAACGGATCATGCAAGAAGTTTCATTCCACCTCACTTCAGGGTTCTCAATAGGACTACATAGGAAGAAGAAAGTTCCATGGGTCGCTCTTCCTTTACCGATTGAATTATACAATATTAAGAACTTGAAAGATGTAGATGTCAAAGCTAAAGGCACAGTCAAATTTGAGTTTGACACTTAGGACATTAATTCGTATGTTCCCCACAATATTTGCAAGGACCATTGTACGAGAGTTTATTTTCCTTGGATCCATGGGACATTTCATTGGCCAAAGGCAGATCGTTAGAGGTACTTCTACAATGCCTCCAAATTCCATGAGCTGGTTAGTATAGAAAGAACTTGGAAGGCTTCTTTCCAAATAGCAGTAGCTCTGGACCCAAAAACAATAGTAGCAAAAGGCAATAATCAAGTGCAAGACAAGGGAAAGAGGAAGATTGTTGATGATCTAAAGGGAGGGCAAAGCTGCAAAATGATGGTAGATCCTATTATAGCAAAGGCAACTTTGGCAGCTGAAGCAAAGAGGGAGGAATGAATGAAGAGCACAGAGTGGAGGAAGAGACAAAAGAAGAGGTTTCATGAAGCAGAAATGAAGTTGTAGGAGACGAAGAAGAAGTTGAAGGAAGAAAAGGAGTTGAGGAGGAGACATGAGAGGAGAAGTAGAAGTAGGAAGAAGGACAAAGGCAAGGTGAATGACAAAGGAAACAACACCAATACAGGTTGATCAATTGGGATAGCTAGCAACTGAGGAGGAAGATGAACAAATGTAGGATTAGGAGATTTCTTAGTAGATTGAGAAACTGATTGAAGTGAGAAACATGGAGTCAGAACAGGAGTTACAAAGTGAAGACACTAACCTGATGCTGAGAGCATCAAAGTTCATCCCTTAGTCTCCACCACCTCTAGTGTCAGAACCAACCCCGAGCAAGAAAGGAGAATTTGTTTTCCTTGATGATAATCCATTCATGGATGTGTACAGTATATCATTTGACGCGTTCTAGAAGAGGATTATACAGGTGTGGAGGAAGCAATTTCCGGATGATCACACATCATCTACATTAATCAAGGAAAGGGTGATAGTGTCAGGAACCAGGAAGCATCCAACTTCCATTTCCAAAGCCAACTTGGCCTATGCATTAGCAACAAGCTCAAATGTTTAGTACCTGACGACCAAGAATGAGGAGCTGGCAAAGAACTTGCAAGCTGATCGGAAAGAGGAAGAACAACTTTGAGCATCAACGTAGAATGTTGTTTCTGCATTGGGGGAGATGAGGACAATGATACTTGCTGAAATATCAACACTTGGTGATACCAAAAGGAAGATCTATGATGGATTTGTCACCATGCATAAAGCAGTTTTCCGGTTATATGGCCTACAACAGTTGAGCAAAGAGTTTGTTCAAAATCTCAAGAACATATATGCTGCCATCGCCTATGTACAAGAGTGGACAATGTGGTACAAAGGGGCCTTGATTGACTAGCAAAGAAGATGAAGCCATAGGAAGATCTACAGAAAGAAAAGGTCCAAATGCTAATTCAGAACAATTAGCAACTCGCCTCATTCTCGACAGCACACAGGCCTCATATATGCGGCTGTACAATAGCTTGGATGTCCTAGTGAGAAAACACCAGATCCCATAAATTTGTTCCTTGACGGATGTTAAACCAAAGAACCAAGTCCGACTAGAGATCGATGAGTACTTAGAGAAACTAAGATGAGAAGACACTAGGGAAGACTTGGATCTAAATGCACACATCATGTGGAAGTACATCGGTGGTCCTGTCAAGGTTAAGAAAATTCTTTTCATGCTTCAGAATGAGTTGGACACAAGTTCCAAGACAATATACCCAGATGCCATGGAGGCTAGAGTTTGCTTCTAGAAATACACCATTAAGCAATTTGGGGACACCATCACACAATACCAAGCTTGGCATTGATAAGTGACCAAGAAGCAACAAGTGGAGGTTGTTGACCTAGACTTTCCCCAAACTCCAGAAACATAGTGTTGCATCTTGTTAAGCTATCTCTAGCCTATTTTTTCTTACATGGGTACATGTGGAAATGTAATATCATTTGTAATTATGTTGTAAGTGAAACTCCATGTGTCAATATTGGTATATGAAAAGTCATCATGTAATGTAATGTGTCATTTAGTGAAGAAGTTGAAGAGTCATGAGGGAAGTCAAAGAGTCACAAAGGGGGATGTCAAGGCTCACCCCCCCTTTGTTATAAACAGAACCTCATAATGTATAAAATGGGCTTTTGGGAGCGAATATTTTGGATAGGATTAGGATTAGAAAAGGCTTGGGAGTATTGTGAAGAGTCTTGGCTTTTCCATAACATATAGCGGGTATACTTATTTGGAGGAGCAGGTGTTCTTGACTGTAATGTTCCACTATTGGGGCTCGTGGTCATCAATGGTGTATGTGTGGATGGAACTTTCACTTATAATAATATAATAAAAGCCAACACGCTTTCATGCATATCTTGTTAATATAGTAGGACTATTCTTTTTGTATTTGAAATATATGTCATTTAACTTATGCATATTCTTATGAACTACTTTGTATACATTCGTACAAATCTTCTTTAATGCGTGTTGCTGGATTAACTCATCACTTTAATTTGTGGACTATTCTGTATTTTATATTGTGATGTCATTTCAATCATGTGTTCCTTTCAAGTTATGTACTATTATAGGCTTTTAAGGGGTACACTTCATTTTCCTCTCTATGTGTTATAACCTTCATGCGTCACACTTGACTCTCCATAGGGTCACACACTTGCTCTCACCCAAAGTTATCATACTTTAATCTATTTGCTATTGCGGCCAAGGCATTACACTACCATCGAATTCTGGGACTCCTACTCTAAAGGGTGTGAGGTCTAGTTGGGACTTCATATCGGGGAGATCCCCTGAATGTTGGTGGGTATAGCATCGTCAACATTTTTGGCGCTAGAAGGAGGGCTGGATGACAAGCTGAAGCCTTGAAGTCTGTTTTTATTTTTTTCACATAGTTCATGACTTCTTCCCAAATTAAAACCCCAATATATTTTTCTAACTCTACACATTTGGAAGTGTCAATTATCATTTTATGGGGAGGCGGGAATAACCTTTCTTAGACATGCAATTTCTTTTGCTAGTTTTTGTGATAGACATGATATCTCATCTAATGATATTTCTTGTAGGTTTCTTTCTCTCACGTTTGAAGGGCACACAAATAAATGGTGTCACACATTTCCCACATCCTCTATACACTCTTTCGAGCTATTTTTTAGTGAATCATGTTGTGCTTTCATTCTTTATGATCATAAAGCCCTTAATAGTAAAATTTTAAAATTACGAAAATCACTTGGCGAGTCTCTTCAATATTTTCATGATTGTTTTCTTCACTTATGTTTTGAATTTCCTAAAGATGAAGTTGATTGGGAATTATTGGATGAAATATTTCAATATCTCATTCACGTTTCTGAAAATCGACATGAATTAGAGTCTTTCGAACCTCTCCCATCATACCTTGAAGTTAGAGCTTCTAAATATGATATGGACAAGGTTGTTGTCCCAAGTGACCCCTCATCCCTTCCTCATCAAATAGCTCTAGCTCCATAGGTTGAGGCAAGAGAATTTGGGAGTCCACCTATTGTTTTATCACCATCTCTTCCTACCCCACCTGCTCAAAATTTCTATGCAGATTTGGACTGTAACTTCGATAGATGCCATGAAGTGCTATGTCCTCATCCTCCATCCTTTGGTCCCTTTGATCCTCCATATTTTGGTTTTTTGTGTTCATTTGTCTCGTATCTCACATGTGATGTTCACGAGGATCAATTTTTGGATGGAGTTGGTGGTGAACAACCAACCTACGGTATCATTTTTGATGAGTATGTGTGGGAATCTGAAAAAGGATCTGCGGAGAAGGATGACCTCCTTTTGTTCGCACCTCGTCCACTTTATCTTGACATCTTCCAAGATTCTGTCATTTCTAGTCCATCTTGTGAAAGATCATTTTTAGATCTTTCTAATTTCGATCATTCTCACAACACATGGAATGCCAGTTCTTCTCTTGAATGTGGAGAGGAAAAATATTTCTTCCCAAATCCGCCCATTCTCTCATCTTACCTTTCCGAAAACATAGAGGGTGAATTTTTTTTGTTTTTCATCTTCCCCTCTGTATGATTCATTAGATCATGAGGATACCTTTGCTTGTGATATTGAACTTTTTGATCATTGTTGTCGTGATCTTTTCATTCATTCATCCAATCATGGTTCTGATTTGTCCACTATTCATATTTCTAAGTCACAAGTATTCGATGATCCATCTTCTGATGATTTGGAAACTCCTTAAGATGTCAAGGCACTTCAGCCTGAGATGATGGTTATTTCAGGTTCTTGTACCCTTGAGGTTAGTTTCACTTTGGATCATAAATATGTTGAATATTTCCAAGCTCCTTATCACTCTGTTGTTCATGTTGAAAATCAATATGTCTTATAATTTTCACATCCTCCATCTGTATCACACGATCCTACCACTCAATCACTAGAGGAGTCATACATAGCAAGCACTATTGCAAAGAAAATTTTTTCTTCTCTCTTCATGTTGGCTCAATTTCCAAGTTCAAAAATGTGTACATGCTTGTCTTCCACCCGCAATGTGTCAAGACACCATGATACATCTGTATAGTGCCTCTCATGCACTTTTCATTGTTACTTTTCTGTGAATGCATTCAAGCTTTAAACGTTCCAGTTTGCATTGTTTTATATTTCTTGTCTGTTTCTTTTCTTTCATATCTTTCTTGGAATTCATGCTCTTGCCTTCGTGGACCAACCAATGTGCCGATGGATGCATTGGAAGTATCACTTTACGTGATTTGGCTTATGTTCTTCTTAGGTTAAAAGTAGGAGTAGTTTTTCTTTTCTTGTTTGTTTCTTGATTGGTATTTCTTTATCTCACTTTTGTCCTTTGTTTGTTTTCTTTTGCGGTAGTGGGTTACTTTCTGCATGAAACCATGTTTGGCTTCTTAGACAAGCAGGGTGAAGTTCAAGAGGAACTTATACAACTAGCATCACTTGGTTATCTATATATTCCCTCTCTTTATGTGAATCTTGCATTTCTTCTAGTCGATGACACCCTAATGGAAAATACCTTCCTTTCAAAGGGAGTCATGGCGTGATCATGATGCTTGCACTCTTAACTAGTACGCCTACTCTAATCAGTTTTCTATTTTCAGTTAACCCTTGTCAACTCAGTCAAGTAGAGTAAGGAGAGGAGGAAAACCCCAACAAGTATGTCAAAGGTATATCTAAATATCCTTCTCTAAAGGGAAAACCTCTTCTGCTCTTGATAAGTTGGGATCCCTTTTCCGCCTCATGAAATAAATAAGTGCCTATGAACAATTCTTTGAAAAATGAAAATGAAAAAAAAATTAAATAAATAGTGAAATAAGAGAAAGTCTTCCTGCATAAAGGGGTGAAGAAAGTAACTCCATTGGGGTACTATCTAGGCTCGCTAGCAGTAGAGCAATGCTTGTATTCCTGAAGTGACTCCGTCGGGGTATTCTCTAGGCCTACTAGTAGCGGAACAACACTAGAGATGAAACTAAAACCCCGATAGCTTATTTTACTTGTGCATCTATATACCCCTCATCCCCAATCGAAACAACTCGGTTTGACTTGGTTTGGTATGTAGGGACTACATATTTAACTCAATCTAAGTGAGGAAGCTATGATAATCTAAGAACTAAAAAATACTATCATAAGAGTTAGACTCTCTTTTCATGATACAAGGTCCATTCAGGAGCAGGAGTTCTATCAGTGTGTCACTAATGTTGTAGAGACTACAACCACCCTCCAAAAATTTTCCTATGCTTTAATTATGGAGCCTTCGTTCTAAACCACAACATCTCATCTTACACTGATCTAGGTATCCATGGTTCGACTGAGACTTAACTTTCAAGTTTTGCTTGTGTTTTATTACTTAGTTGATTTTCTAACTCACAAGATGATCTCCTTACTTGGTCCCACAGCAGTTTGGGGCTTGCCTAAGAAAACCGCGCAATTATTGAGGGCAACTAGCCTTATTGTTGGGAATTGTGCATTCTTGGCTTTGAGTGAGCCTTGAGCTCTGGAAATGTGTAGTGATGAGGGGGTAGCCCAACACTGAGCCCAAAAATTACGCAACCCTCATGGAGCTTAGAAATTGCACAGTGCATTGCATCGGAAGTTGCCTAGTTCCCGGAACTGAGTTGTCTTTCCCAACAGTGTTCATGGAAAGTTTCCCTTGAAAAATAAAAAAATAAAAAAAATCCCTAAAAAATAGGGATCTATTTTTAGTATCCCAAAGTTGGAACTTGTGTTATTTTTTGAAACTTCTGCCAAGTGTCGCTTTCTCCTTGATTTTAGGCATGTGCATCATAAACCCTAACTTGGCCAAATATATTTAATCAATGTTGCTAGATCTCATTTTCACACTCGATCTTGGATATCTAGTATTCCCATGGAGATCAGGGAGCCTTCGGTGTGATCGTCGTCACTTTTCCGGATGATTTTTTCTTTTGTCGTATTTTGTCGCTTTTTTTGTCACTTTTTTTTTTTGTTCAGGTTGTGTGAGTCTTGTTTCACTTGTTTCTTTGCATGGTTGCTGGAATTTTGACCTTTTTTAGCTTGTAGAAGTGTTGTTTCAAGTTATAGATTTCCTTAAACCCCAAGTGTTGCATTAGTTTTCCTATTTTTTCACCAACAGTCGTTATTGCGGAGACTCTCCTCACATGCTTTATTTTCCTTCAATTTTATCAATTGTTGCACTTATTTCACATGCATGCATCAACACTTAGTCAAATATGTACTTAGCTTCACACCATCTTTCAAATATGCTTCTTTTTCACACTCCCCTTGGGTAGATTAGGACCCTCATTTCTCGGATCTCACTATGCATAGCTTTCACTGCACAATCGAGAGCCTCAAACCTCTAGCTCAGCTTTTCGAATTGCGAAAATAATAGCCTGGGCTAGCTCGAATTGCACATTGTGTAGTTCCAAGAGCCAACCTACTAGCTTGGCCTCTGAGATTGCATAATGTGTAGTCTCTCCCAGGCCTACGCACTGCACAGTTCCAATCATCAAGCTCCCACACTGATTGCTGGGACTACACAGTTCACAGTTCTCATATTCATTTAGTCATCCCTATCAAGCAAAACTATGCAATATTTCCCATTAAGTGCCCAACTTGTTGCTTGAACTTGCCTTCAAGTTGTTTGGTTTTTAGCTAACATTTGCTTGCCATGAGTGTCCTCTCTCTCCCACATGTATAGCAGTTGTTGAGCATCTCTCTACCAGTAAAAATTAACATGGAAGCCAAGGGAATTGCATTAAAGGAAATTTCCAAGAGCAGTACTAGCGAAGTAGTTGAGAAGACATTAGTTGATTTACTAGTGTATGCAAATACTCAACTATTCATTGAGAAGGGAACAACATTGACATGGTAGCATATCAAAGACAATTTTGCAGGGGACTTTAAGGCAAACTTAGAAGACGAATAGGTTTATCTTAGCATCCAACAATCAGGGTTGTACAAGGTTTCATGCAGGTACTCCGCCCTCCCATGTGTGAACATCATCAGCTGGATTGTCTCACATACGGATGAACATATTATGACACTGAGCAGTGCCAATGGGAGAGAGCTTGTCACCTTTAGGGTAGAGGAATTCTTGCAGATGTATCACTTTCCCGAGTTGGTGAAGCACATGGAATCACTCTTCTATGCCACCCATAACTGTGTGAACACAAGAGACATTGTCAAGCACTGGGTGAAAGAGTCGTCAAAGTTTAGACAAACATTCACCCATGTTTACTAGTTCTTGATCATATTTTATTACAGAATATATGGTTAAGAGAGCACAAAGACCTTCCCTGAAGGATGGGTAGCCTTAATGGACTAGTTGGTGAATGATTGGAGGCCGTTCAACTAGTCAGATCCGTTGGCTCAAAAATTAAAGTCCCATGTAGCTAAGGATTAGAATCCTCCCAAGAATGAGAAAGGAAGGTTTTACATGTCCAAATGCTTACTGGATGCAATCTATGCCCAACAATAGTTCCTTGGCATGAGCTAGACATGGACACAACAAGAGGTTACCATGAACATATATTGTAAGTTGCTTTCCAACTACAGTGATTAAGGAGTGATGGCAAGGTTAAATGATCACTTTATCATCCCGTTATACAAGCTTATATTTGAGAAAGATCCACCTTGCATGTCCCGAGACGAAATGGAGGTGAGAGTAAAATTTGTAGATTAGTATGCCTCACCAGGTGGCACCTTCATCAGAGTGTTTGGAAGAGAGAATTCTCTGCATGTCCTGCCAAGGTATGCCACTGAAAACTTGATCATGAAAGAAGTTTCATACCACCTCGCTATAGGGTTATTAGCAGGATTGAATAGGAAGAAGAAAGTGCCACGACCCACTCTTCCTTTGTGGATTGGATTATATGATATTAAGAGCATGAAAGATGCAAATTCAAGTTCAACACCAAGTAATTTAATCCATATGATCCCTGTGGTATTTGCAAGGACCAATGTACGAGAGTTTATTTTTTGTGGATCCAGTGGTCATTTCATTGGCCAGAGGAGGATCCTTGTAGGTACTGATATAATGCCTCCAAACTCCATGATTTGGTCAATATAGAAAGAACTTGGAAGGCTTATCTATAGATAGTGGAATCTCTGGAAGCAATAAAAAAATAAAAGAAGGAAAAAATCTAATGTAGGAAAAGGGAAATTGGAAGATTGTTGATGATCTAGAGGGAGAGAAAAGCTGTAAAATGATGGCAGACACTATTATAGCAAAGGAAACTTTGGTAGTGGAAGCAAAGAGGGAGAAACAGATGAAGAGAGCATAGCAGAGGAAGAGAGAAAAGCAGAGGCTGCAGGAAGAAAAACTGAAGTTGCAGGAGATGGAGAAGAAGTTGAAGGAAGAACATGAGTTGAGGGGGAGAGAAAGAGAGGAGAAGTAGAAGCAAGAAGAAGAACAAAGGCAAGGTGGCATGAGAGAGGAGACAATGCTGATATAGGTTGATGAGCTGGAACAACCAACAACTAGGAAGGTGAACGAATGTAGGATCAAGAGCTTTCTCAAATATTAAGCAACTGATTGACGTGACAAACATGGAGTTGGAACATGAGTCACAACGTGAAGACACTGACCTAATGCCAAGAGAAACATAGGTCATACCTCAGTCTCCACCACCTTGAATGTAAAAACCAACCCCGAGCGAGCAAGGAGATGTTGTTCTCCTTGATGATGATCTGGTCATGGATGTGTACAATCTATCATTTGATGAGTTCTAGAAGAGGATTGTATAGGCATGAAGGAAGCAATTTTTAGATGATTTGCATTCATCAAGGAAAGGGTGATAGTATCAAACACTAGGAAGCATCCAAATGCCATTTCCCAAGCTAGATTGGTCTATGCAAGAGAAACAAGCTCAAATGTTTAGTACCTGATGACTGAGAATGGGAAACTTGCAAAGAACTTGCAAGTTGTGAGGAAAGAGGTAGAACAACTCTGATCATGAGCGCAGAATGCAGTTTTCACATTTGGGGAGATGAGTACAACGATACTTGTTGAAGTATGAACACTTGGAGATACCATGAAGAATCTCTATAATGAATTTGTCATCGTGCGTAAAGTAGTTGTCCATTTTCATGGCCTACAACATCAAAGCAAAGCATTTGTTCATAATCTCAAGAACATACATTCTGCCATCGTCCATGTAAAAGAGTGGATAATGTAGTACAAAGGGGCCCCACTCGACTTAGCAAATAAGATGAAGCCACAAGAAGAGCTGGAGAAAGCGAAGGTCCAAATGTTGATTCAAAACAACGAATAGCTCACCTCATTCATTGACAACACACATACCTCATATGTGCGAGCATACAATAGCTTGGATGTCTTAGTGAGAAAACATGAGATCTCATCAATCGGTCCCCTCACTGATGTTAAACCCACGTATGAATTCCTGTTGGAGATCGATGAGTATTTGGAGCAGCTAAGATGAGAAGCGACCATGGAAGACTTGGAGCTGAACAGACACAACATACAAAAGTACATCGACAGTCCTGTCAAGGTTAGGACAATGTTGCTCATGCTTTAAAATGAGTTGGACATAGGTTCCAAGACAATATACGCGGATGTCATGGAGGCTAGACTCTGCTTCTAGAGAGACATCATTAAGCAGTTTGGGGACACCATCATACAGTACCAAGCTTGGAACCGATATGTGACCAAGAAGCAGCAACTGGAGGTCGCTGACCTAGACTTTCGCCAAACTCCAGAAACGTAGTGTTGTGTCTTGTTAGGTTGTCTGTAGCCTATTTTGTCTTACATGGGTACATGTGGAAAATATAATATCATTTGTAATTATGTTGTAAGTGAAATTCCAAGTGTCAATATTGGAATGTTAAAAGTCATCATGTAATGTAATGTGTCATTTAGTGAAGAAGTTGAAGAGTCATGAGGGAATTCAAACAGTCACAAAGGGTAATGTAAAGGGTCACCCTAACCTTTGTTATAAATAGAACCTCATAACGTATAGAATGGTCTTTTGGGAGCCAAGATTTTGGATAGGCTTAGGATTAGAAAAGGCTTGGGAGTATTGTGAACAGCCTTGGCTTCTCCATAGCATAGAGCGGGTATATTTATTTGGAGGAGCAGGTGTTCTTGACTGTAATATTCCACTATTGGGGCTAGTGGTCACCAATGGTGTATGTATGGATGAAACTTTCACTTATAATAACAAATTCAAAGCTTGCACGCTTTCATGCATATGTTGTTAATATAGTAGGACTATTCTTGCTGTATTGGAAATTTATGTTATTTAACTTATGCATATGCTTATGAACTAATTTGTATGTATTTGTATGAATCTTGTTGAATGCGTTTTGTTGGATTAACTCATCACACTAATTTGTGGACTATTATATATTTTAGCTTGTGATGTCATTTTGCTCGTGTGTTCCTTTCAAGCTGCGCACTACTATAGACTTCTAAGGGGCACTCTTCGTTTTCCTCTGTGTGTGTTAGAACCTTCATGCATCACACTTGACTCTCCGTAGGGTCACACACTTTCTCTCAGCCAAAGTTATCATACTTTCCTTTGCGCGCTACTACATTGAAGGCACCTCTCTCTCTCTCTCTCTCTCTCTCTCTCTCTCTCTCTCTCTCTCTCTCTATATATATATATATATATATATATATATATAAAGCAAAGGAAACACATGGACACAATAACTATAATAACTTTATATATATAAAGGAGGAAAAAACTAAATTTATAAAAAAACCATATATTCATAGAGTTTAAATTTATAAAAAAGGAAAAAAATAAATTTATAAAAAAACTATATATTCAAAGAATTTGAATTTACATGAAAAACTTTATATTTTTATCTTTACTCAAAAATTATTAAAACTAAACTAAAAACATGTTTGGCTAATCAAATTTAATTTTTAGTAGTGTAATTGTTTTTACATCATTAAAAATATTTTATAAATTTAAATATCTAGGTTTTTTTTAACAAAATTAAATGTAGCTTTTATTTTATTTTATAATTTTATGATATTTGTGATAAATATTATTGTTGATATAAATTTTGCATTTTTTATTATTATTGAAATTAGAGGTGTATTTCCCTTCTAATTAAAAAGTTTTTCATTTTTAAAAATAAAGGCTTTTATGTCTAACTCTATGAAGAGTCTTAAGTGTTACTATGTCATTAGTTAAATTGATGAAATGACACAAATGAATCTTTGTACATTGCAAAAATATTATTTGGTATCAATTTTCATATAAAATCCAAAGCATGGCTCCACTTTGTATATAGATTACTGGAGAAAATTACTCATTTTTTCAATCTTAAAGATGAAAAGAGAACACTCTTGTTATATTTCCTCACAAACTTGTTTTCAAACTTTATATATATATATATATATATATTGAAAATAGCAACAAGAAATGTTAAAAATAGTATCTGGAAATTATAATTTAATTTGTCCTTGAATTAATTTGAGACTTAGATTGTAATTATTTTCTCATATAAACTTGTAATAGTTAACTAAGTTAAGTTGACTTAGTGAGCTTAGGAAATTTGAGTTGGAAGCCTATCTGAAGTCATGTAAATGTGATCGCTAAGTTTTAGGGGTCCATATTGAGTTTATTGGAGTTCTAATTAAATAACTCATTTTGACTGTTATAAATAGTTAAACTAGTTCTAACTATTAGAGGAACTAGTATAGGTCTAGTAGTGAGTTGGTGCACTGGGGCATCCTTAGTGCTAATCCATCTAACTGGATATTTACTCAAGGGAAAATCATGCATGTTAGTTCAGTGGAAGACCCAGTTGAGACTAGAGTGCAGGGACAATGTACTATCAGTTGTATGATTTTCTGAGTTGTACAGATAGTGCATGCAATCAGTTGAGGACCTATGTTTGAATTACACAATTATAGAGTGAGTAATTTCCCAATAAATATGGGCTAATTTTCTCAACAATTGTGCAAGGAATTAGAATCTTGAATGACACGAATTTGGCTAAGTGTTGGCCAAAAGAAGTCATCAATGAGAGGATAGGAAATACTTGTGCAGGTTGAGCATAGCATATTGTATTCATTCGAATTCTTTGACCAATTGTGCAAGGAAATAGGGGATTGGAGAGTTGTAGAATAGGCTAAGGATTTGGCTTGATCTAGCTTGTGAGTTGAGAGTTGATTATACTTGTGCAAGGATTGTTCTAGTGATAGAAAACAATGTATTCTCATCTTGGATTTATGATTAATGCAATATAGATAGTAGGGGTTTTGAGCTATGGCTTTCCCCAGATAAATATTGTGTTATGTACCATCTATGTTCTTCCTCTTGTTGTTTATTGTTTTCATAAATCTAGTTTGACTTCCGTTGAAGAGTAGAGTAGATTATTGTCTTCTGTTTTAGGAAATTACATGAGCTGTGAATCTATAGGAAAATCTACATGATATTGGAACTGAAGATAGTATCAAAGAGAAGAATTAGAATTTGTCCTTGCAGATTGATGGAGTTCTAGGTAAGAGAAAATCTAGAAGACCTTATGTGTAGACTTCTTAATGGAGCTAGAAGGCTGCTAATGGGAAGATTGACGAGAAAGAATTATATGGGCAGTGAGTTTGCAAAGAAGATATGAAAAAAATTGTTGAAAAAATTGAAAAACAAATAGCAGACCTGGATTCCTTGGGAAAAAATACCCCAAATTTTTTTTTTTTGTCTTAATCGGTGTTCAGATGAGGGAGATATCACTGATTTAAATTATATTTATTATATTTATTATTATTTATTTTTATTTATTTATTTTATCTTTAGAACATTTCATGACGGCGGGATAAATGAAACAAATTGGTGTGCGAGACAAGAACTTGTATGCACTTGAGGTACAAGATGCATGCAAATGCTTGAGGAGCAAGGAAAAGGTTAGGGACTTTGTGGTTGAGAGGGAGAGTGAAATACCTCTCAACATGTAGCCCTAGAAGAAGTCTTAGAAGCAATCTCAGACAATTGTGGAGAAATCACAATTGGAGACATAGAGAGGAGACTAAGTGGAGGCATCCACTCAAGCAGAGACCTCTAGTAGGGGGGAATATCGAGCCAGGTGGGTAGAGGCAACACATGCAACCATACCTCCAAGTGTGAGGTGGGGAATGTGAAGTGATAGTCCCAAGAGGGCTGAAATTGGGTAGGGTCCATAGAGAGGTTTTATCTCATGGATCATACCTTGCTATGGAAGCCCAAAGTACATAGTAGCAGGAGGAACCAGTGGCGATTGATGCAGTTAGGGAAAAGAGTGATACATGTTAGAGCAGTTAGATACTCAGGAGTGTAGAGAAGGGTTGACAATAGTGCAGAAAGGCAGAGTCATGAGAAGCACAAAGTTTTCAGTCAACAAAGGAAATAATAGTCAGAGACTTTGATGACAGATGCATTATACTGATTCAGGTTGGATTGTTTTTTGTTTCTATAGTTTCTATAACAACAACACTAGAGATAAGTGTTGCATGGAGAACATTCCAAAGGTTCAAGACCGAGATAGAGTTGAATTCTTTTCTTGTTAAGAGGGAGTGTTGAAAATAGCAACAAGAATTGTTAAAAATATCATCTAGAAATTATAATTTAATTTGTCTTTGAATTAAATTGAGAATTAAATTGTAATTATTTTCTCATAGCAACTTGTAATAGTTAACTAAGTTAAGTTGACTTAGTTATCTTAGGAAATTCAAATTGGAAATCTATCTAAAGTCATGTAAGTGTGATCCCTAAGTTTTAGGGGTCTAGATTAAGTTTATTGGAGTTGTAATTAGATAACACAGTTTGACTCGGTTATAGATAGTTAAACTAGTTCTAACTGTTAGAAGAACTAGTAGAGGTCTAGTAGTGAGTTGGTGTGCTGGTGCATCCTTAGTGCTACTCCAGCTAACTGGAGATTTACTTAAGAGAAACTCATGCATGCCAGTTCATAGGAAGACCCAGTTGAGACTAGAGTGCACGGACAATGTAATATCAGTTGTATGATTTTCTGAGTTGTATAGATGGTGCATGCAACAAGTTGAGGACTTATGTTTGGATTACACAATTAAAGAGTGAGGAATTTCTCAATAAATGGGCTAATTTTCTCAAGAATTTTGCAAGGAATTAGAAGCTTTAAGGATAGGAGTTTGGTTAAGTATTGGCCAGAGGAAGTCATCAAACAGAGGATAGGAAATACTTGTGTAGGCTGAGGAGATCATATTGTATTCATCTGAATTCTTGGACCAACTGTGTAAGGAAATAGGGGCTTGGAGAGATGTAGAATAAGCTAAGGATTTGGCTTAAGCTAGCTTGTGAGTTGAGTGTTGATTATACTTGTGCAGGGACTTTTCTTGTGAGCACAAGAATTATATTCTTATCTTGGATTTCTAATTAATGCAATATAGATAGTAGGGATTTTGAGTTGTGGCTTTCCGTGGATAAATATTGTGTTATATGCCATCTATGTTCTTCCTCTTGCTGATTATTGTTTTCATCGATCTAGTTTGGCTTCTGCTGAAGAGTAGAGTAGATTATTGTCTTTTGTTTTAGGAAATTAAAGGATATGTGAATCTACAAGAAAATCTACAAGATTTGGTGGTACTAAGACATTTTTTTTTTTAATGGATAATGACAAGATTCTCATTAAAATATATTGTTATGAGCCCATGTCCATGTGTTATATTTTAATATTCTATATCTAATTCCTTAGAAAAACTTAACAAAAAAAATTAAGAAGAACTTGGTACCTCACTATTGGATCTTTAGAATGTGAATGTGGACTCTATGACATGTTGCTCCAAATTTCCTCCAATTGGATTCTATACATACCAATGTATTTTTGGATGCGAAACAATCCACTTTATTGGAGTGAGTCCTAATCCATAAGTTTGGCTCATGTATGCTCAATTGAGAGATGGTCTAGATTAGAAATATATATCTAGGAGAACTTGTGGAAAAGAGTTATAGAGGGGGTTTTAAAACAGAGAAAGAAAACATGGAACTAATTGTGTAAAAAATAGTTTAAAGAGTGATATATAGAAGAACATTAATACCTAGTGCATAAAAAGACATCAATAAGTTACATACAAAAAAGCTAATGTTGAAGAGAAATATGAAAAGACACCAAAAGAAAAAAGAAGTACTACATATAAAAATTTAACAAACATGAGGAGATTGAAATGCAGATCGACTTGAATCTTAAGTGTAATATCCCCTCACTAATATTACTGGTTTAGCTTATAAAATTTTCAATTTTTCGTTCAAGTATTCCGAGAAACACTTAGCCAAAAAATATTTATTCAAACAGTTAGCATACAATAAAATTAGGATAGCCATTGTTTATTAATTGTTACATAATAAATTTACTTAGATATGGACCAACTGCTTCAACCAATATTTTATTAAAACCAAATCAAAGTTTACATAAAAAATTTATTAATTATTGGAACCTGGAAATGGCTTCAAAACAGGCACAATTTGGATTCTAGAATAAAGAGAATGGCTTTTAAGATACAACAATATTAACCCGACTCCTTTATATGATTTTGGTCTCCACAAAATATTTAGTTGTCCACAATTAATTAGGCCTCCATAGATGAGTATGATATGCCCAAGAAAATGTTGAAACTGCTACAACAGATAAATTCTCTCTATCTCCAAGCTCCATGACCTTTAGTTAATCAATTGTCTCTATCACATTAAATCCCTATGAAGAACCTGAGTGGTTCTTCCTTGAGTGTTTCTTCATTTGGGCCGACAAGGGTGGATAGTCTCACCATTAAAACCAATATTAACTAGCTAGGGTGGATTATTCTCACCACTAAAACTAATTAGACACAAGGATTTCACATGCTTTACTCAAAGCTGCAAGAGTCCACTAATATCAATTTAGAATAATAACCAATGCATGCCCAAAAGTGAGCTCCAATTCTCCTTCTATAACATTTTATCATTAGAATACCACGGGTCATCAAAATACCATGGATCTCCCCTTTTTACCTTTTTCATGCTCAATAAGATAAAGTAAATTTATAATTTTTTTTTATTATTTTTCTCATAGTCATTTAATAACACCTTTTCAATTTAGTTATTGGCTATCACTTCTAAATGTTTCTCCCTTTACTTGAATGGAAATCAAGTAATTAAATTAATTGATCCCCTTTTTACCTACTATAGCTCGGGTGAATCAAATAGGCTACCAATTCATCTGTAGAAGCGATCCTTTGGAAAGGGACATTACATTAACTTCCCATTGCACGAAACATTTAAGATGTGAAACTTGAAGATGGGAACATCAAAGAAAGGTTACGCTGAGTATATGGGAATGCGGATGTAGAAAATAAGCAACACTTTCTCCTACAATGTACAACATAATCACAAATTAGGAAGAGGTCAAATTTGCATATATGAGATTGTGAATAAATGTCTCAAGAGGATCTATTGTTAGCAACAATAGGGTTTACTAAGAAAATGAACCAAATGGATTAAATTAAAGTCAATAGGGAAGTTATCCTACCATCTAAAGTGAATGTGACCAAATTCAAACAATGTAAACTTTGAAATGGGAACTATAAACTCAAAGCAAGAACTCTAGCCAAAAAACCTCAAAAAAACATGAAAAATAGTGCTAAAAACGAAAAGTGTTGATGCCGGAATAACACTTTTTTTCTAGGGTAAACTTTCAACATGTTTTAAAAATGGCAGTGAAAACCATTTTTTGTGCAAAAAACACCCTCAAAACGAAAAGTGTTGATGCTGGAATAACACTTTTTTTCAAGGGTAAATTTTGTGCAAAAAATACCCTCAGAACGAAAAGTATCGATGTTGGAATAATACATTTTTTTTTCAATGGCAACTTTTCAACATCTCGAAATAATGGCGTAAAAGATTTTATCACGATTCTGAAAAACATTAAAATTTCAAAAGAATAAAAAAAATAAAATTAATTAGTTAATTAAAACAATGAAAAAACACAAAAATAAAAAATAAAAATAAAAATAAAAAATAAAAAACCAAAGAAAATCAAATATGTAAAAAAAGGCAAAAAGAAAATGAAACATAAAATAAAAAAAAATAAAAAAATAAAAAATAATTTTTAAAAAGTTGTTTTGAAATGTTTTTTTTTTTTTTTTTTTTAAATGAGTATAATTTGTTTTTATTCCTTTTAAATATATATATATTTTTAATTTATATGTTTAAAATAAAAAAATATATTTAAGGAAAAAAAAAAAGTTTATTTAAAAAAAAATATGCCCATAATTTTTATTTATTTTTAAATAAAATATATATATATATATATATATATATATATATATATATATATATATATATATATATATATATATAATTTTTAAATAAAAGAAATTGATATTTGTTTTTAAATTTTAAATGTTTTTTTGATGTGTGTATGTGTGTGTGTATTTTTGTTTTTTATGTTCTCTTTTTAATGTTTTTAATCTTAATTTTAGTAGTTTTTAATTTTTTTTTTGTTCTTCGCTTAATTTTATAGTTTTTTTAAATTTTGTTTTGTTTTGTTTTTATACATTTTTTATGTTTTCGTTTTTTGTCTTTTTTATGTATTTTTATATTTTCTTTTTTAAGTAATCAACATTTAAAAAAAGAAAAATAAAACAACTTGAAAATTCGTTAAGTAATCATAATTTAAAAAAAAAATGGACATAATAAATTTTAAAGTGTAAAAAATAAGCCCTCTAAAAAAAAGGTTGATGTTGCATCAACACGTTTCAAAATCAGCATGAAAATCACTAACATTTAAAAACAAATATTTATATTTGATACATAAGAAAATTTAAAGTGTCAAAAATATGCTCCGAAAAAAAAGAAGTGTATTCTGCATCACCACTTTTCAAAATTGGGTCACTTTTTTGCTACCTCTACGAAACGGGTAATCGTATCAGTTATTTAAAGTGTAAAAAATATGCTCTGAAAGAAAGAAGTGTATTCTGCATCACCACTTTTCAAAATTGGGTCACTTTTTTTCTACCTCTACAAAACGGATAATCGTATCAGTTCCCATTTCAACGTTTACATTGTTTTCAATTTAGTAAACCAAATCCATGATTTTGATTTCGTTATTATACCAATAACTCTATTTATGATAGTTTTTTATTTATTCTATAAATAAATGACACATTAAATATAAACATTATTATTTTATATAATATTCATTTAAAAAAAATATTAATAAAATAAATATATTACTTCTTGGTACAAAAAGGTAAACATATCATGTGAGATAATATATTACATTATGCATATACATAGTTGACAATGGTAATAGTTGCATAACCTGGAATTGTTTGATTTCTAGTTGTTTTTCGGAATCACGATTTCTCAAAGGAATTCCTTCACTTTATCTTTAATGAAATATTTGATCGAAGGAGCAATAATCTTCTGTTTAACACGTTCATTAAAAATCTCCTATTCAATATCTGTAGCTTCTTCTTGTAATTGTGAAGCCAAGGTAGAGTACTATTTGTTAACATTAACAAAAGTAATTAGCCACTTGCTAATTTCCTTTGTAGTAAAATCAATTATATCATCGAATTTTGTTTCCTTTGATTTTTTTAGCTTCTCCACTTCAGTCATCATCATGTCTTTCAAAATTAATCCAGACTCATATGTAATGCAAGAACAATTTAAATCTCGAACAATCACTACCGCCTTTAGATACACATGAACTCTTCTATTTTATATGCATCCAGATTTAGAAATAATTTTCTCTAATGTTGTATTTCTCTCAGACCATGTAATTTTGATCTACTTCATCTGATCAACATCCATGAGTCGTTGTTTCTCTTTTTCTAGATTAGACAATAAATCAAGCCCACGACCAAAAGTTAGTAAGTCATTATCTATGAATTCCCTGTCTCCCTTGTGCTCACTTTTGACCCACTTTACTGATGAATTAATTCTTTGGAATAAATTTCTCTGATCGAAAGATGCTTGCCATGCATATTCAACATCTCACAATATTTCATATATATTACTAATAATATATGATTTCACTACATTAAGAATATTGATGGGTTTATCGAATCTATGGGATGTTCTGGTATTATAAATTCCCAATGGCAGTATGTGTATTTCTAGTGGAGTGGTCAACAAAAGGCCAAGGATTAGAGCATATTCTAGCTCTTTTATTTCTTACCTTCAGTTTCAGATTTTCTACGTCTAGTCGGATAATAAAGTTTGCAAGCACGTCACCAATATCTTGATGTAATTTCATGAGCCCTACCATTGCAACCCTAGATAAATCAACATCCATTTCTGCTCGATCAATAACATTTTTGTTGCGAACAAGTAATAACCTGATAAGGTAGTATATTTTTATCAACTTCCATGTCCATAGCCTCTTCAATTCTCCCTATTTTATGTAGACCCTCGGATCTAGTTGATTCAGCCATGTGAGCTTATTTTGGAGTTACTCTAAAAATAGTCTCTTCATCATCTCCATAATCTAAAAGTCCACCGTGAACCATTCTTTCACTTCGAGTAGTTTTTTTCGTTTTTGGACTGATATATGAATTCATACTAACACTGCGTGTGCATGATTAAGTTTTCCCTTTAGGATTTGTGCCTATTTTCTTTTATCTTCCTCTCGTGTTGACGATCTCTTTTTTAGTGATCTCTTTAACACCTATTGGCAATTCTTGGCTTTTTTTAGTGCGTTGTGACTTTCCTCACTCTGCTCTCTAGTTCTTAGAAACAAGTTCTCATACCCAATAGACACTGCGTTTTCCCCGAAAAAACGTTTTGGATCAAAGCCTTCAATGAATTCAACTCCACTTAAGTTAAAAGGATATAAATACTTTGCAATATTGATAACGTGAGATGTACTCTTCACAATGAATTTTCCAATGATAAAAACAAAATATATAAATTGTTTTTCTTTTCTTGTTCAAATGTAACTAGCTAACAATGATATTACCTACAAACTTCAGCAACAAAATACCTATCTAGAACAAATCTCAACAACAACAATGGCCTATTTTCAAAACCATAAGTTCGAATTACCATATAATATTCTCTTTCCTCATGCTCCCCTTTACTAAATAGGAAAACTTGAGCCTATGCAGATATTCGAGGAGGCTCTTGTCTAGTTACCATGCAATAGACTTGCTTTACAAAGACATATTGAATTAAACAAAAATTTAAAGAAGTTGTATGCTTCCACAATATAGGATACTAGAACTACGTTGGTTCCTCTCTAAAATTGAATCTAGGCTTATAGGGTAAATTGCCAAACACATGGCTTTCCACAAGGGTTGTTATTAGATATTCCATAATAAAGAATATATTTCTCTTGGATAAACTAACTAACTAAAAATATAATTCATTAGAAATGGAATCAAACTAGTCATCACACGAAAAAAGAGCCAACATAAGTCCCTATATGATTGCCTAAACAAAGAAATATCTAGTAGATAAAGATCGAAAGGAACCTTAGAAGTTGGGGAAATGAATTCTCGAATAATGTCAATCTCACTTGCTTCTAACTTTAGGAAGTTGTTGGCATCGAGAAATTTTAAATACTTGTTCAGTTCCAGTAACTTGAGTAACCATGTGAATGCCTTGGTATTCACAAGAATATTTGTTTCTCCTAGCATAATTATTCTCTTTCTTGAATTGAAATTGTTTGCACAAAGATAAACAATTTCTCTGAATTCAAAGATTTAAGGAACACACCCAACTTTCACTAATCTAATAATCCAAATCTTGTTGCTTTTTTTCTATTCCGTTGGTATATCACATATTGCTCATATTTCATCGACTACTCAAAGTTCTTATCGATATGAGAAAGTGAGTTAATCGTATCGCTGTAAATAGCCTTTTTCCTTCCTCTGCTACCCTTTTTTGTTTTGCGCTAAGAAACACCTTGTCAATGAATAATGTTTTCAAATTCCATTTAACTTCACAATTCTCCATTCTCTTCAAAATCACTAGTTGTTACTATTACTGTTGTGAAAGATATTACACATGACACTCTTAATAAATAACAATTAAAGATGCCAAAGCCAATGTTTACGGAAAGCAGTGGAAATAAATTTCGAAATTCCAAAAGCATCTTGTCCATTTACTCCGCACTTTGCTCTTGCTTCAAGATCATTAATATACGTGTCATAAGAAACAAAAATTTATGATATAAAATAAGAATGAATTACCTGTGATCATGACAATTAAATAAGAAATGATCAATAATAGTTATAAATAGTTAACTATGCAAGGATAATTGCAAATAAATATTATGCAGAGATGTGTTCAACTACCTTCTACCATGAATTGAATTAATATCTGGTCCCCACTAGTATGTAAAACCAAACCAAATTTGATTTACGAATGACCTGACACACAATTTTGAACACTACAGTGAAAATCTAACTGTCAAGCACATTCAAGACAGGTGGACAGGGCTGCATATATTCCCCCGTACATTTCTTCATCATACCTACCTCCCGCATAATACTAAACCCAAATCATTGAACATAAACAAGGATTGGATCTAATTATAATATGAAATACTACAAAAAAGTATCACAATACACTGAAATATCCTCAGACTAATGCCACCAACCATGAATTAATAGTTTATGCCAGTAGCTTTATGTTCACTGTGATCACACAAATTAATAGGTCATGCCAGTATCTTTATGTTCAATGTTTCAAGTCAGTTAATTTTGATAATAGAAATGCTAAGGTTGCATGCAGGAAATTTTGAAAATTTCAATACAAAGAGAAATACACATTACAATTCATTCGAAATTAAAAAAACCAATGAATTCAAGCGAGCTGCATAAGTCAAGGAACAAAACTCTCTTTTGGGATACATAGTACCTCAGCATACATTACCTAAATTAATTAGCCATAATTTACAATATATCCAAAACCTAAATATTTTAACATAATAGGAAACAATATGAAATACCAGAAAAATAACTATCGCCATACACTAAAGGATTCTCTAACTAATTCCACCAAGGATGAAATAATAGTTTATGCTAGAGCCGACATCACATAAAATCACATCTCGATTTCAAATTGAGCTTGAAAGATATTTCCAACCTGTACTAATTGTAGATAATAAGGGCACATCACACTAGATTGCTTCGAGAGAGACATATCTCTTTGTAATGACACACAATTTTTTGAAGACTTATTTTTCATCAATAGTAAATTAATACTATCTCCCAATGTCCTTATGTTCAAAACTTCAAAATTTTCATACTATAATTAGAGATTCCACTCAAACACTATTGGAAGTGGAGGATGTGATTTTAACCAATGCAAGCTTTGGAAATAATAGTTTATGTAAAGCAACAAAATCTCCAATAATACTTCTAGTTTGTAAAATCGTTCTACAAAGAGAAAATGTTTCACACTACACTATTTCAAATACCTAGTCAATAATTGAAAGTTCCTATCGATATGAGAAAATGAGTTATTTGTATCACTACACATAGCATTTTTTCTCACTCTAGTAGCCATTTGAAATGCTTGTTGACTTGTTTTGCTACTTATTTGCATCTAAAACATGTTATGAAATCTTTGTATGGCACATAAAGTTGGCATCCATATCTTTTATCATCCCAATGTATATCCATTGATTTGTTGGCACGAAAGAGTCATCAGGGGAAGACCTTGGGTTCAAGTGCGGGGAGCCAACAATGGTTCATTGTAGTCTAGGTCCATGCTGGATTTTTCACGTTACCCATGGGGTAAGGAGTCTCACTCGAGGTGTGCCGTGACCAGAAGTACGAACGGTTCGTCATGGAGTCAAGGGAGCATCAACAGAAGCATCGACCGCTAACAGATATATAACATTACACACATAGTAGAGATAACAACATACCATCTAATACACAAAAACTACTAAATGCATGCATCTGATAGGATGTTACAAAATTTTAAATAGGTCATCACATCATGTATGCTTATACACATTATACTTCACAACTAGTCTTGACTTTCCTTTCTATTAATTAAATAGCACAATAGTACAATACATCTCGGCATTCGTTGTAAGTAAATATAAGGAGTACCTGTGTAAAGACTCATGGGCTTGTTCTTAGTCCCAAAGATCCTGCTCAACTGAACTTCTGTCTCCTGGTATCAGACTGCTGTAGCCGCTATCCTCTCTGCAACACCAACCTCAATAGCATTGCCAACCAACCCCTCTTCCTTACTGGTCCTCTCCTTTTATATTTCTCTCTACCGCTTGGATTGCCAGATCCTTCTCAGCTATTCTTTCCCTCAGCTACTCCTCCTCCTTCCTGCCTGCTCAACTTCCTTTGTCTTCTGCTACCACCTTGCCGAAACCCTTCCGCAACTGCCTATTTCTTCCTTGTTGTCAAACTGACTCCCCCACAAGATAACCATTGTTGCCACCCATTTCCTCCTCATTATTTGGTAAACCAAAATTAATCAAAACCTTTACAAAATTAAAATGAAGGCCCCAAAAAGCCCCGACCACAATTCTTTGACTCGCCCCTGATTCAACTCATTTCGGCCTCAGTCGACCCTACTGGTATTTCCAGGAGTTCTTCAATTGGTGGCTTCACTTCTTGCACTAGTTCTGCTCACTACTGGGCTAGTGCTTCTTTCACTTCGGCCACTACTTGCAAGGTGATATCTGTTCCCGTTTCACTTTCCTCCTTCTGAGGTCCCCCCACTCTAAACGAAGGCTCCAACTCCAGAATAACTCTTGTGGTTTGTTGCCTAAATTTTGTGTACTTTTGAATGGAAGTTTCCCATCCGACGAGGATTGCATCAGCACATTGAGTGAATTCTCTGGCCAACTATGATTTTAACTCTATTGGTCGTTGGTTTTGTAGGATCTCCCATTGTTGTCCGCTGGAGTCACAAACCTATTTTAGATTTAGGACCTGCGTGTGGACCAATGGCCACAGGTCTTTAATCACCTTCTTTGTTTTTGCGGACTCTTCCTCAATTTGATCAACTCGGTCCTAGATTGAGTCAATTTGGTCATTGATTTGCTATAGTTGGGTAGGGTCTGTACAGTGCTTTGTGCTTACGAATAATGTTTGTGTTCGCTCTCTCATTGGGTAGACCAAGTGATTCTTCAGCGGCAGGCTTCCTGGCCAATCATGGACATTGTTCATCAGTGCATAGCCATCCACGAGGGCATCGGCTAGTGCCTGCTTCTTTTCTTCTACTTCAGTAATTTTTCCCTCGACAGTTCATGTGTAGATCTCTACTAGGTCTGGAAATGCTGATCTTACCGTCTCCATCTTCCTTTTCATGTTGGCATTAGTGGCTACTAGGTTCAAGCATGTCGCCTGGATGTGGTTGCAACAGTTTACTAGTGTGTAGGTTGTGATGCCGTCGGTGCCTCTATGTTTTCATCAATGATTGTTGGCCATTACGATCTGAGTCTTTGCATGACTTGATCAACTTGGGCTTACAAATCTTTATTTTCTCGCCTCAGGCAATCACACTCTTCTGTTACCTCGTGTAGTTGCTTTGTCTGGTCCTCAGCCAAATCCTCATGGATATTTTCAGCCATGTGCACTGCTTGTTGTATAAATGTCAATAACTATGCCGACAACTAGTGATGTAGTGTGTCGGCTTGCATTGTACTGGGCTCAGGGAAATGTTGTTGTATGGGTAGGCTGTTGGCAATGTGATTTTTGGAGTGGGAGGTGGGCGAATGAATTTGCTATGACTTCGGAGTGAACTGTGGAGTGGGGTGTACAATGATAGGGTTCGGGACCACTATGATATTTAAAGGGAAAAGTGGCCTATACAGCTCAATCCTTTCTCCCTACGGAACAGTGTTCGGGCTTCCGCCTTGTGGTGGGTCCAGGCCTAGCAGTAGTGGTGTAAGTGATGTTGGCTATGCATCGCTGGTAGAAGTGGTGCCTTTTGCCTACCCTATTGACTCAACTCCTGTTTCCACAGTTGTTCATCTTTGGCTGGACAAGAGGGGTTCTGATAGGGTCGCGGAAGTGGAGGCTATGTGTGGGGAGGATTCCCACGATTGTGGTAAGGCGATGGAAGTGGTGGTAGGAATCTCTTCAATAATGGGGGATGCAAAAACTAAGTGCTCGACCTCATCACTAAGGTCGACTATTGGGAGTGGTGGAGCAGTTTTTAGCTTTCTAACGACCTGACTGTGAAAAAACCTTTTCCTCTTTGGCTTGGGGATCGTTGGCTAAGATGGTGGGTGGGCTACTCCCATGGGGAGTTTCATGGCCAGCGAGGTTGTGATAATGGATGAGAACATAGTAGAACCTTGAAATTGAGTGGGATAATTGCTCTCACCTGATTGTTCTTCAAAAAATCACAATTGTTCATCTCAGCTCGAACATCTTCTCCTCCATCTAAAGCAACATCGGTTGGAGGGCATCTTCGACTGGCCTTTTCCTGCTGCTTTCTACTGCATCTCCCCCTTGCACCTGCTGCTTCAAGGCTCCAAACAAATAATTATACTTCCCATCAATAATTTCACAAGCCACCCTCGGCCATGATCCCACCTTGTTGTGTAGTACTGCTGTAGTCAAGATGAACCTATGTGGTGTCATCTTGAATGTCTCCGGGTGGATGCACCATGGCCTAAGGTAGGTGTGCACGTGTGAAGCTTCGAACCAGATTTATTTTGAATATTCATTTAGTAGAGTCTTAGGTATCCTCTGTGTTGAACTTATCATGGTTAGAATTAGTTCACACCAATCCTTGAAAGTTGTCTCATTTATCTCTTTCGTGCTGGGGTCCCCGAAAGCCCTCCATGGTTCATAATGAAGAGTTATAGGTTATCCTTCAACAATGATCACAATTTCCATTTCTTTCGGTAGCCTCCATTTTCACATTTCCAAAGACATCAAAATGTACCCAAACACAAAATTGGTACTCCGCCTATACACATCTCCACATGCTTCGAAAAGTTCGTTAAGAACAAATGTGGACCAGTTAAGTACCTCTCCTCGGTAGCAATGCTCCACAACCAAAATTGCGTCTAGTGTGCACTCATTCTTCATAAAATGTCTCATGGTTTTTCCTACTATGATGTAGCAAACGAATTTGATGTTGACCTTGTTAATCATATCCAGCTTTGCTCCCCTTCCACCCCGCTCAGTCATGTACCTTGCATAATAATTATCTTCACTCTGCTTCTTGGCTCTTTTAGCCCTTACTTGAAATGCTGTGATGATTGTGTTCCCTCTTGCTGGAAACCCTGTTAGACGATGAATATCATCTACACGAATGGGGTACTCATCCAGCCACAATGATCCTCCATGCATCCTACTCACCAAAAGTTTAGTACACTACATTGCGGTGAATTGAGTGCCAAAAACAGGTAAGCTTCTCAAATGGAGCAAGGTCGACCTATGTATTCCTTTGAAATACTCCTTGACGCTAGAGGCTTTGGTGCCATCCTCCCTCTGGATGTCTTCTACATAAAATTCCCTCTTCAGAGTTTGGAATTGGAAGCAATTCATAAGATTGTTGTCGACCAGAAATGCCTTATCGTATTTCCCATACAAATTGTTGACCACCTCAATTCATTCATCTAACTGATCCTCTGGGATAGAAAAAATCCCCTTTACCATCTCCTTTTGCCTCTGATATACAATTGTTATCTGAGGTTTCTCGCTTATCTATTTTTGTAGCTATTCTTCAAAGTGAGCCTAGAATTCTTCTGCTATCCGCAATTGAATCTCTATGATTTCCTTCATTGTCTTGCGAGTTAAGCAGCCGGGTTTGACATGACTTTTCCTGTCTGGACCTTAGAAACTAATTACTCTGGTGACTTTCCCCATGTGTTTTAGCCATACTTTGTCATTGTCAGCTGACTTGGACTTGACAACCGTGATGCAGACTTGGAAAGGACAGAGTGGGCTTCATGGTGTATTAAATTTTCCGTGATAGACTTATTTACTAACTAAGTTTGTGCTTAATGGGAAAAGATTTTACGGCTCCTACTTTGATAGTTGCATTATTAGTTACTTATTATGGAAATGACTACTAGTATGACGGAAAGGACGGGTACAATGTATGATCTTAAAGGCTGGAAAAAGAACCTACCTACTTGTAATTTGCTGACTGTGACTGCTAATTATTTTTCCCTCCCTCCGACCACAAATGGGTTGAGACATGATGACAATGTTTCTACAACCTTATCGTCTTTTCACTTATTTTTATGATAAAAGGAAATGCTCTAACTAGATGCTGAACATGACATACTAATTCTTATTTCTTCCTACCTACTTGCGGGCTCATTTCCAAGACCCTTTTTATTTTGGATTTGTGGTTTGCACATTGTGGAAGGGATTTACGCATGTGCCATTTACCCATCCATGTAGCATGATTCCATCCAGTTGCGCCAATCTTACTACTCCAGAATCTCTGATCTTTGTAACTATAAACGGGCCCAGCCAGTGCATCTGCAGTTTCCCTGGGAATTTCTGGAATTTGTTGTCATATAGTAGTACCTGATCCCCAACTTTGAATGTCTTCTTCCTGATATGCCTATCATGCCAAGCTTTCTGCCTTCTCTACTCCATTGACTGATGAAACTCAGCCAAGAACCTTGACTCATCCAGTTCCATTAGCTGACTTAGTCTCTCTCTCAAGGCCATATTGTCTGTCATTCTCGTTGCTTCAGATATGAACATGCTTGGTATTATAAATTCTGTTGGCACCACTGCTTCCCTCCGATATACCAGTTGAATTGGATTTTTTTTATGAAGTCTCTTTACCATTGTCATCTACGCCGATAGAGTTGCAGGTATTCTTTCATCCCAGTCATCTATGTTGGCTGATACTATCTTTGTTAGACCTTTCTCCAAGATTTTGTTGAATGCTTCAACAACGCCATTGGCCTATGGGTGATACAGAATACTCTTGTTATGCTGAATCATGAAATTATTTAGCAGAGTCTCAATGGTTTCATTCATAAAATAAGTTCCTTGGTCGCTTGTGAGACTCCTCGGGCATCTAAACTTTGAGATTATGTTCTCGAAAGTAAACCTTGCATCTATCTCTGCTGTACAGTCCTTAACGGGTGCTGCTTCTACCCACTTGGTGAGGTATTCCGTTGCGGTTATTATGTATCTTGCACGTGAATGCCTCGCCGATGGTGCAATGGGTCCAATGAAGTCTATTACCCATTTGTCAAATATTTTCATTGTGTGGAAGGGATTTAAAGGCAACTCATCCTGTCACGAAGGCTTTCCAATCTGTTGACGGTGCTGGACCTGCCAACATGTCAAGGGGATCTACCTGGTAAGAAGTCCCAATTAGACCTCAGACCATTTGGTGTAGGAGTCCCAGCTGTGGGTCGTAAGGTAATGCCTTGACCGCGATGTCACACAGAGGCAAGTAAGATAACTCTATCAATAGGAAGGGTGTGACTGATGTAGTGAGTCAAGGATTGAGTATGAGAGGTTCCAATACTTCAAAGGGGGGAGGAAGGTGAAGTGAGTTTCAGGTTGAAAGGGATCAGTCCCAACTCTGCTAGGAACACACCACACAAAGGACATGCAGAGCTTCTAGCATAACAATCAACATGGATGCGGTAGTCGCAACATACAAGGTAAGATAACATGAACAACACTCACAAATTTGTTCGAGATGAGTGTGACGGTTGATATAACAAAGTTCAGAGAAAGGTTTGTCTGGTGTCCGGCGGAGCAGTCGACACAGACTATGAAAAAATTAAGAACATATGCAACACATTAACAACAAGATTCATATAATTGCACATGAATCAATTCATACACAAGTACATAAGTTAAACAACATATATCATTAAGGCAATTGGAACAGTCCAACTACAATAACAACATATGCATGAAAATGTGTTGGCTTTTATTATATAAAGAAGTGCAAGTCATAATCATACAATACACCATGTAAACCTGCTAGCCCTATCAGTAGAACATTACAACCACATCTGCCTGCTCCTCCAAAGAGATGTACTAGCTCCATGTGGTGGAGAAGCCAAGGCACGTTACAATACTATCCAAGCCTTCTTCAAGATAGTCTTAGTAGAAGGTTGGCTGACCAAGATCCTATACAATGATTTATGAGGGACTATAAAGGGTGGGGTGACCCTTGACATTCCCCTTTGTGACAGTTCTACTACCCTCATGACTCTTCACCTACTCTATGATTGTTATGTCCAATTGTTGACACTCGACTTACACTTGACATGACTCAACGTTACAATGCACATTTAGTCATGTGAGATAACATGGCTTGAGCAAGCCTTACAAGACATCACTGACACTCGGTCCGCTGTGGTGAGACCAACTCTTTGACATGCTGGTGATGGTGAAGCTGGTGAACTGATGCCAAGTTTGGTCGGCCGTGATGGTGTGCATGCACCTAATGGTGACATCTTGCTAAAGTGACTCTTGCCTCTGTTGCAATCGGTGCATTGGTTAGGCCCCTTCATCCAAATTTTCTGCTAACATGCACATGGTCTTCTTTGGTATGGTTGAAATGGAAACACACTGATGCATAGTGTCCACGCCGATCTTCAAGTGTGTGTTGGTGGTAATTCACCTCAACATGAAGAAGTGCATGTTCAGCCCCAGTTGGACTTGTTTCTTGTCTTCGCCTTGGTGAGTGTGTTGAATGGGTTGGATTTCATGCGTGCGCTCAACAACATGCATGCTACTGGATCCTTTACATGTGATCAATAACATTGCTCACCATGTTTTCTCTATGTCCACTGTTGGGATCGATCCTTAACTTGTATTGATGTTGTTTCATCTGTGAATGCCTGTTGCGCCAACTGTTGTTCATGTTCCTATTGAAAATCATTCGTTTGTTTGTGCAGCTTCATGTTTTTCCTGAGTTGCTGCTTCGACACATGCAACTCCTTCTTTATTCCATCTTCTGCCTTCGTGCGATCTTCATGTTGCACCATCACTTCATAGTCCGAGTCTCCAAATTTTCTTTCATTATCAATGGATCTACTTGATCTTGCAACTTTGCTACACCTCTATATTGTCAACAACCTTCCTCTTGTTGTGTTTGTTGTGGTCGCTACATTAGGTACGCTGCCTTCAGTTGTTGTTCATGATGCTGCTCACAATGATGCTACTGTTTAATGTCCTTGTCCATAAACAACTTGACATCTTCATGAGTAGGCAAGCCCATGGACACTTGATCGACTACATCCCCAAGTGTGCTCTGAACAGTGTCTTTGTCTCTACTCTCTTGGAAACTATTGTACCTGTACTGCTGGGAGGCAGATGAACACATGTGATACTTGGAGACATGGAAACACTCATAGCAAGCAATGTGTCAGTCAAAAACCAAAATGAACATGAGAACTGACCTGCAACATACCTGGGTGAATGATCATGAAGGTTTTGCGATTTCGGTCGGGAGTTTGAGAGATCGACTGTGAAGACTACACAAGGCACAGTCCAAGTTGCTGGGAGACTAACTAACTGCAGTCTAGTTGTGTGGTTGGCTGTTGGGGTTACGAAATGTGCAATTCCAACTGGGAAAGGCTTCTGGCCTAGGGATAGATTTGTGAAAATATTTCGGCCAAGTAGCCACTGACCTCTAGAAATGCACAATTCAGTCCAGGAGGTTAGTGTTGGGACAAAATGCACAAATATGGAGAGGAGGGTGAGACTTCCTTCTCCAGATTGCACAATGCAGCCTTGGTGAAAGCAGAGACCGGGCCAAGGTTGGCCCGACTTGCCGACGAGCGACTGAGAGTAAGTTAAGTCGATGGAATGCATGGTGACACTAAGTGGTAGAGGAAGTGATAAGCAAGGAAAATTTTAAGGATGGAAAATTTTCTTGAAGTTTAAAACATTGGCGAATCTCACTAATCCCTAATATGCAAATTATAAATGTTTATTGATATATTTGTAAAATTAATCAAATTTATAATTATTTTATATATAGTCTCTCTATAATGTTGGCGATTTTTAAGGTAAAATAATTTTATATTCTAAAATTTGGGCGAATCGTCTTTTATAAAATTGGAAATTGGCGAATCTTTTTTTTGGAAAAATCATGGAAAATTAGCCCACTGGGCGAACATTAGCCCCTAAAATTTTCCATGGTGATAAGTGCATGCAAAAAATGGATGGAGGATTGAGCAAATAGATCAACATGCATGTGGGTGAGGTCGTTCACCAGCTGGGCAAACACCTGTGCAAAACAATTTCATGCATGCGACAATAGTGATACAGCAATGAAAATTGAAATAGAGCTAGGAAAAGCTATAATATATGTAAAAAATAGCAGGAATTCGAATAAATCAAGCAAACAACACTCCCATGAGCAAAACCACAAAAAGCGACAGAAATGCAACATAAGGCATGGGAAGTGTGCTAACCCGAAAATAGTTAAGCTGAATGTGCCAGCTACTCCTAGATGTGATGTGGGAGGTCAGAGCTATAATATTGATGTGAGGAATGAACTCTACAGTGCTCGGTTGACGTGTTTTTATAACATCGAGGTTATGATGCGCATGCCACAAATCTAGGGGAAGCGACACTTGGAGGGAGGTTTCTGAATTGTTCCTTGCATGTAACCTCCAACTACTAAACATAGATCACTGAAACAAGGGATGCCTTTACATGTTGCCTTGGGAGAAGCTGCCTATGCATGCAAGTCTATTTTTCTCGGTCCCTAAGGGAACCGGTCAATTGAGTTGCACATGCAAGCGACTGCTCGACTGCTAGAGAAAAATTCGCATTTTTTACTGTTAGTTGTGCTGACTGTCCAAAAGGGATTGACTGATTTCTGGGCCCAGCAGCTGACTACTGGCTAGATTTGCGCAAATATTGGGTTGAACTGTCTGTTGATGGGAAAAATTGTGTAATTCCTACTAGGAGGGTAGACAGGATTGCACAATTTTGGAGCCCAGTCGGTGACCAATAGTAGTTAATTTACAATATCTTATAATGCGACCAACTTTTAGTTGTTTTTAGCTTAGTGATTAATTGATTGTTTCAATTTTATTTTCTAGTAGTATATGTGGTCATAAACTTGGTCATTAATTTAGTTATTAATTATCACAATTAATGACTAAATATACAACAAAATATATTACTATATGATCACCTAAGAAAACCAATTAATGACCAAAAAAATATGAACAAAATGTTGGTCATGTTATAAGATACTGTAAATTAGCTACTAATAGTCATATATATGTAAATTTGATTCATCGTTTGAAACCAATTAATGACCAAATAAATATGTCTAAATTTTGGTCGTGTTATAAGATATAGTAAATTAGCTACTAATAGTCGTACATATGCAAAATTTAATCGTCAATTATTATCACAAATTTATCGTTTGCAGTAGTCATTTATCATCTTTTGGTAATTTCATAGTCATTATATAAATGACTAATTTAGTAGTTTATATTCATTTCATTTACTTTGACAATAATCACTATAAACAACTAATTTAGCCATATTCATTTTATTTCTGTTCATCATTATTCAATATAAATTACTAATTTAGTAGTTTTTGATTATCTTTTTGTGTTCATTATTAATCAACATAAATTAATTAATATGATTTTGTGACTAAATTAAAAAAAAAATTAATGTCACTTACAATACTAAATGATATCAAGTGCAACTCTAAATAATTTCAACCACATAAATTATATTATATAAAATGTCAAGTATTACAATATGAGCTTCCAACTTAATCTTGGTTGGACTACAATTTACATATGAAATATTGTTTAATCACTTCAAAACATTATCATTGTCTTTCCAAGGCAATTATGTAGGTGAGTTCACCAATTCTAAAGAGTTGACCATCAATCTCTATATGTGTGTCTCATGTAGGATATTAGCTTTAATGAAATCATTAGATTGGTTCTCTTCTCTCTCTCTTTTTGCTTTTGTGACTCCAATGTTATTGTTATCCTATTTCTTCAATTCCTGTTTCTTACCATCAACACTGAGTTCCTCTTCTGAAAATGAAAGAAGATACAATACAGAGTATAAAACATAAAAGACAATGAACACTAAAATATAAAATAAAGTAAACTAAAAAAATTATACGACATATACCTCAACATCAACAATGTCAATGTCATTTTTTCCCATAAAAGCAAGAAACTTGAACAAGTTTTCTTCAGTTGGGTGATAATGGCCACTATGTGGCGAGATGACCTATATAAACAAAGCAAATAAAATTTCACCATAGAAAATAACACCTTATGACTTAGTATTCAACCTTTAGGAAAAGCTTAGGCATAATCACACTAAGTTACATGCCAGAAAACTCAAGCTATAAGTAACTTGTGAAAACAAAAGGAAAGAAAAAGACAACATATAATAAATAATGTATGAGAGATGGCTGGAAAATTGCGTCATAGAAGAAAACAAATATCCTATGGTTACCCATACATGTGGGTGGGTAACCTACTCCAATATGCCATGATCCTTAGTGTCCATAGGAAGTAAACCTCCTACTAACATAATGATTCATTGGTTGCATCTTGGCCTCCAAATAACTACCATGATTTCCCTCACACATCAATGTTTAATTTCATAACAAATTAAAATAATAATGCAATGGCTAAAGGATATATATCCAATATTCAACAAATATATTTTTAATTTTTACAAAGGTGTCCCAACGTAATTTATTTTGTAGTCTGACACTTGATCAATTCCAAATATTTCTTTTTAGGCAAGGGTCAAGCCCCAAAAAAAAGTTCATGCTAGTTGGATTTATCAATATAGGATTAGTCCTCTAATGCTACGCTCTCATAATTTCAAACTAATATTGGGCAAGTTTTCCTCAGATGTCAAACAGAATAAATTGATGTTGATGATAAACAATAGAGAGAAAGAGAGAGGACGAAAGATATTAACTGAGAATCATAACACATATCAAGGGTCAAATTGTCAACAATGAATATGTAGTAAAAAAAATTGCACTGCATCAACAAACTTGCCAAAGATTCTGCACCATGTTCTTTTAGAAGTTCAATCATAACCTGATAGTTAACACCCTCTGCATCTACAAATGGCTGCAAAAAAATTGTCTCACTTAAGTCCTCAAACTAAACAATGCACATAGTGGATTCAATACCAATGGTGTTCCAAAATTGAAAAACAAAAACAAAATAATAAATACACCAAAAAATGTAAACATTTATAACAACAAAAGATTTGGAAGGTGAAAATTGCACTCCTTGCTCTTGATTTATAAAACAAGCTTTCAATTGGAAATAAGCAGTGATAATAGAGATGATAACTACAGTAAGGCTCAAGTGGAAATGGCTAATGATAAATAAGAGGCATTCAATACCAAGATGATAATTTGGAAGACTTTTATCTGGGAGTGGATGGAGGTAGCCATCAAAACTCTTATCTCACCTCTCTCAAAGGATTTGTGATTGTGAATCAAGACCAAGAGGAAAGTTGCCTATGGAAGAAAGGAGAATATTGATTAATGTGAAATGATACATCCCTTCCTATTTTCATTTTATTAGTCTTGCAAAATGAATCTCATTCTGATAGACTTTGTTCAAAAGGTGTGCTTTTGGCTGCCTTGTAAAGCATATTCCAAGAAGATTGTGGTATCATATCAAATTCCTAGTGAATCTATTCTTTCACCTCTTTAGAAAAGTCAATTAGAATTATCGATACAAAAATAATGAACCCTCTAGAAAAATTAATACAAACAAGTTGGGGAAAGCAAGCTAAAGGAAGAACCTATAATGAATAGTTGTGGCTTTGAGCTGACGAATTATATTCAAGCCCAAAAGCAACAAAAGGATACAAACAGTGAAATTGTGGAATCCAAGAAAGAGCTATAGCCTATATTATGATATTGTTGGAGGAGCTTTGCACACGTGTGTGTCAAACCTTCTCCAACAGGGGGTTGACTACCTAGAAATAGAACCAAGATGTAAACTACATTTTTTCTCCAACGGTCTTCTCATTAAGGAAATGGCTACTGTGATGGAGAAGGAATAGTAACTAACCTTGCCATGTTCAATAGTTGATCTTACAAACTCTGAAATTTTTGAACAAGCAGCATGGCCACGCTCCAAACAATCAAGGTAATTATCAACTGCAAAACATGTTGAGTAAATATGAATTTTGGAGCCACCCAAACTCATCAGAGAACCCAACATGAACCATAAGAAAATAACATTCTAGTTATCCAGGAAAATAATAGCCTAGAAATCTCTCAAAATACCCGACATTGCCCCACAAGTGATGGATGAGATTATTCCATGTTCCAGAGGCTCATTGTCAATAGTGGGAGGTCCCTCAGGAAGCACAGTAAGAGGACAGCTGGGAAAAAATAGATTTATGTGTGCCAAAACTTTCTGATATCAAAGAAAAGTGAAGATCAACCAACCTCTTGAAAAAAATTGAAAAAAAACTACATTCTAATGTTTGGGCATTGAAATATTTGAAATGTTAAAGTTATATGCTTGAGTATCATATCTAATCCTTCTCTCCTCAAAAGATACTAACAATAATTGAACTCATGTACCATTTATAAACCATCACCATTACTCTAGATCCTTGTCAGGTGTTACCACTACAAACAGTCACACAATGCAAAGCAGAAGAATGATACAAACCGAGTTCAATGGAACATAGTCATTCGATCAGATAATCACGTAGTTAAAAGTTAAAACACCAAAAATTCCATTGATATATAATCTTGAATAAAAGATATCAATTCTTACTTGCTCCTCCCCCTTTGTCAGATCAAGAATAACTTCTCCATTGTCTCTCACACCGCAACAAATTGCAGCTAATTAAAAACAACATAATTTTTTTAAGAGCGCGGACATAAGAGGCAAAACAACAACTTTAACCAAAATTAAACTTAAGGTTTAGAAAATAATGAACAGTACTGTTCGATTCGGTCTGGTCATCCCTCCGTCAGAGATCAAAACTCTTTTTGCATTTCATTTTTAGGTGTCCCATCTCGCTCGATCAGTTGCATTCCGTTAGGAGCATGCCATAAATCTGATGGAAGGAGTTTGTAATTCACTACCACTCATGCTTTGCACTGCTGGCTCAGGCCTGTCCATCAAAATCAAGTTTTAAAAGTTATTTGCAGTCCTATTTCAGTTTCTAGGTCATAACAGTCATTTTAGTCATTAGGTCTAGGGTTAGTCAATTTGGTCTTCAACAAGGTCTAATAAAGCTAGCAGGCCAGAGGGAGGTTCTTGATAAGTTGTTATTTCAAAGATTTTTATCGTCATATGGATGGATTATGACTTTTCTTCAAAACTCTGTTTTGAAGACAAGTTGACATTTCGTTTTTTGTAATAATTTTCCAAAATTTTCAGTTCTTGAATTCTTCAGGCGCAACCCTGGTCTCCTTTTCCAAATTCCATGTCAGCTATTCCTGCAAAAAATTGCCAAGAATTTCATCATTTCAACCAAAAAATCAAGGAGGAAACAAAAAGACAGAGTTGTATTAATTGTGAAAAAGTGCCAATTGCAAAACATTACAAAAATGGGTTTTGAAGAACCAAAAATCAAATCAATGTCTTTATAAAACTTTTGCCATGAAGATCAATGTCATTCTGCATGCCAAGGTCGAAGAAAAGCATTTCAAAGTGAATTGGGTGAGCAAGTGCATGTTTTGGGGCGAAATAGCTTGCAGCTAGCCGGCGCGGCGCACTGAAAGCGCGTGATGCACTGGGAGTTTTTGTCCAGTGTTATTCTGAATGGGCGTGGCACAATAGGTTCTTGGCATAGCACATACAGTAAACAGCCCGAATCTGCTTGAAATTTGTCCAAGTTGCTCGTTCCTTGCGTGAATATACCAAGTAGGGCCTTCTTCTTGATGTTGCATCAAATTTTGTGATAAGTGTTGGTGGGTTATGGGTGATAAAGGTTGAAACAAAAATCCAAACCCTACATCTAAAGTGCCTTCAAAGGAAGATTGTTGTGGATTCTTAAATATTTGATTTGTCATCAAGGACTCTCCTCCTTGCCCATTTCTCCCTTGTTTCATCATTTCCTACTGCCTCCCATTAAGCTCATCAATCCTACATTTCCTTTCCTACATTCATATCCCAAAACCCCAAAACCCTAGCCCTTATAAAATCTCCTAACCTTATACATAAAACCCCTCTATCATACCTCCTTTACCTAATAAAATTTATTCTAATATTCCCTAATCCCTTACTGTTTCCCCTTCCTAACATTCCCTTGTTGCATTTTGTTTTTTCCCCTTGGTGGCAGAAACCAACTATATTGCATTACAACACAGCAGTTTCATACATTATTAAAGAGCAGTCCAAGCACAGTTCATATACAACAACATCTTTTCTTCAATGTATTTTGTATAGCAATCATGGCATCTGAGCATTCAGCGGACTATGAAGTAGAAACCCAAAGTGACTCACCCTTGGAAGAACAGGCACCCCAGAGGCCTCATAAAGTTGGCAGACATGTTAGAGAAGAACCAACCACCCTTACAGAATTGCAGGCCTGCCCTCTTGCTATGCAGTATTTTCAGCATCAGTCATGCTATGAGTTTTGTCAGAAGGTGGCTAGTGTTCAGTTTCATCATGAGCTGGCTCATCTTTTTGTGCTGCACTTACATGGAGATCAAGTTACCTTAGCCGATGTCACCTTCACGCTTACACCAAAATCTGTCTCATTAGCAATCGGTATACCGAACATTGGTGAACCATGACACAAAAAACAAAAGATTTACCGGCAGCATTATGAGCCATACATTAAAACCAGTTTCTCGAGGCAACTCAAGAGAGTGTTCCCATTCCGATATCTAAAAGATGAATATGCTCCACTAATGAGATTGATCATGAAATATTTCAGCTGTGAGGGATGGTTCTCTCGTCTTTATGCTTATCACATCAGGTTGCTCATGAATTTCACCAGTGTACGGATGATGAACATTCCGTATTTAATTTTCCAGAACATAGAGAGGATGACCACCTTTATGCAGCATAAAACCCCTCAGCAGCAACTTAATAGTGTCTATCATTTTTCTCTTATTAAGATTTTGGTGGTTCATCAGCTTGGATTGCAGGGCATCACTTGGGATGATTTCATCTCTTGTGACTTCTTTAGAGCTTCACAGGGATTATCAGAGGTTAAGCATGAAGGTGGACCTTCTCATCAGTATGAGCGCCATGAGACCGTTAGTGTGCCAGTATTCATCACATATCAGAGAGGCACCAGACATTTGTTTGCAGCGGCAAAGCAAGTGTTATCTCCACGCGGGGTGGAAGGGGCCTCACTTCCTCCATCAGCATCACAGGTACAGGACAAATGCAAGAGGACAATGCAGGATGAGGGGCCTACATGTGAGCCATCAGGTGAACGAGAGACCGACCTCATTCTCATTCATGATGATGATACTGATACGGGTCCACAAAGTGCCAAACTTAGAGCGATCATCTAGGAGCAGCAAATAGAGATCGAAGCCTTATCCCTTGACTTGGAGAGGGCTAAGTGGGCCATGAAAAACTTGGAGCAGAGGAACAAACAGCTTGAAGATCAGCAGGCAATCATGGAGCTACAAAACATCCGCGAGAATCGCGAAGCTGCACAAAGGAGAAGAATTGAGCTCACGTCATTGGAGCAAGAGATTAATGAGGATTGGGAGGCCAATCTCGAGAGAGTTAAAATGTACTTAGAGAGGTTGTTGGATAAGGCCGACAAAGATCATGCACTGCTGAGACACATGGATTTCCACTACATGGCAGGAAACAAGGTGTTCAAGGCCCGAAACAGGAATTTGAAGTCAAAATTGAGGAAGGCAATAAGGAAGCAAAAGAGGCAAAGTGAGCTCAATCGTCTTCAGATATTGGCTGAAGCCTCTTTAACCTAGCATAACACTTAATGAAGAAGCTCCAGCCCAAATTTCAAGAAATTTGGGGCATTTTTGGTATTTTTGCAAATTTTTTTACAAAAAACGGGGTTTTTCTGTTAGGTCCCTATAATACTAGTGATTACCCCATTACTATTGTAGTTATACTCCTTATTAATATTGTTGTGCTCCTATTTCCCCCATATTGTTATTACTGTGCCCCATAGAATTCCTCTATTGTTATTTTTGTGGCTTTATATTATTATTGTTAGGTCGGCTGGATTATATTGTGACTCCTTAGACTCCTATATATAGAAAGGAGGTTTTGTCATTTGAATCATCCAAGAATTGTTCATTTATGTAATGTAAAGGAGGTTGCCCCCTCGAAGAGGCTGAATTCTAAGGCGTTGATCTATCTTTTCTATCTTTTCTTGAGCTGGTTTCATAACATTTGGTATCAGAGCTTTGGATTCTAGGGTTTCGCTGCTCCAAATAGGTCATCATGGCATTTTCCCTATAACTTTTTTTTTGTGACATTTCAGAAGTCGCAAAAAAAACCCATTTGAGAAGAAATTGTGTTGAACCTTGGGTCTGAATTGCAAATCTTTGCACATGATATTTGCAGAGATATGCTCTGAGGAAGTTGGTCTTTTTGCAGACTCCTGAATTACATTCAAAACAGGTGACCTAGGGAAAATCGTCATAACTTTCTCTCTGGGGATCGGTTTGAAATTTCTTAAGAAGGTTCAAAAAGAGGACGGACTATAGCTTCTTGTATGCATGTTTTAGATCCAAAGGTTGAAACAGTGACTCGTGGAACGTCGTACAAGTTTGCTCTACTGAACTAGTCTATAAGCAAGTCACTGTGGGAGATTTCACATAACTCTTCCTTGGAGAATCCAATTTGGGTCAGACTTGTGGCATCGGAAAGAGGACACAGAGGGCTACTATAGCTCAGAAATGCATAACTAGATGATTGGAAAGTACAGAGATACATCGGAGGCAATATTGAGCTCCTACAAAGTGAAAAAAGGTGTGTAGATTTTCTTAAATTTTTGCTTAAGCTTGGTTTGAAAATTTATTTTGAAGGATTTCAAAGGGAATAGTAGAGCATTATTATCGGTAACTGATGCCCCGAGGAAAGAAAATGCAAAAACCTAGTAAGGAACCTGAAAGCTCTAGCATGACTCATGAAGAAGAGGAAGAAATGCAACATGATATATCAAAATTACAAGACCAAGTGCAACAACTGTCCCTTGCACAAAAAGGAACAGAATCTAAGATGGATGGTTTAAAGAAAGATGTAGAAGCTAAGATGCATGGTTTAAAGAAAGGTGTAGAAGATAAGATGGACTGTTTAAAGAAAGGCATAGAAGCTAAGATGGATGGCATGGAAGCTAAGGTGAATGGCATGGACGCTAAAATTGATGGCATGGATGATAAGATGGAAGAATTGAGAAATGGAGGAGTTAAAGAAAACGATGGCGGGATCCAAGTCGACTACTGCAGGTTTCGTCCAGGGTTCGAACCTCATCGCCTTGCATCTGGAGCGAGCGCTGGAATGGAGGCTAAAGAATGACGAGTTCGTCAATTGCAGATATGCCTTCCTCGGAAAATCGACATTTTTGACTTCTGGTTTCCGCTTGTCTGCGGAACTGAAAGGGAAGAGAAAAAGCTCTTCCTCTTCTTCTGCTAGTGCTATCGTGCTCGCGTCTGGCGACGTTGCTGAAGTGCAGGTAGAGACTACAGAAGGGGATGAAGGGCGGGCAGCCACTGTCCCCCACTGGATTGGCTCCAAGAGTGTGGATCGGAAGCGTTTCGACCCCTTGCTTGACGGGCCAAATGAATCAAAGGCGGCGCTGAAGGAGAAGCATGCGAAGACGTACGAGGACAGAGATCCGCACATTCTTGGGTTCAGAATTCAACTCGGAGGCGGAAAACAGTCAGGGACTGGCTGGATCGCTCATCCAAACACGGTTCCTCTATTCTCATCTTCTGCATGCAAAGATGGGGGACTGCATGCGGCAGATCTGCTCCATCACACAATTGCATGGCCAAAACTCTGCAGATCTGGGCCGGATCTACTCGATCCGAGCAAGAATCAAGAAAACCCAGAACCCAGGCAGCAGATCGGTGGGAAAGTGCTTCGATTGAGCAGAGGTTTCGCAGACGGCGACATGCAAATGGAAGAACGAACCAATAAGGGGTCAGATCTGAAAGATTGCGTTCAGCCAGATCATATGGCAATCAGCAGCGCCATTGGTTCAGGCAGATCAGGACCTCAGCCAAAATGCAGACATCAGGTAACAAAACTTCGATTTCAGATTTTTATTAAAACCCCTGAGAGGAAATCCCTTCTAGTTTGGGTACATGTAGAAAGCACTATTTTGCAGCTAAAACAGCAAATTTGGGCTTTGACTGGATATCCTGGTCAGATCCAACACCTAGTCAGCGGCAGATGGTCTCTCCAGGACGACAGAACCTTGGGAAGTTATGAGATTAGTCCAGGAGAAACCATTGCTCTGAACCTCAGGCTGAGAGGAGGGGCCATACCTCAGGGACAGCCAAGCAGCTCAGGAGGAGACAAGGGGAAAAAGGCAGCACCTCAGCATCAACCCAAGGGAGGATCCTCCTACAAAAACATTCTTCAAGGCAACAGAGAAGCAGATCAAGGTGGATATACACCCAAGCCATACATAGCAGACCAATTAGGGCAAACCCCAGCCCTTAACTTTGACTCTACTGGGCTTGACGATTATGTTAAGTCATATGAAACACAGGCCCTAATATGCCGCTTTAACAACTTCTGGCCAAAACCAATGGATCTATTTCATTGGATTTTCACGACTTGGACCATGGAATGTGATATACATTTATGCTCCAAAGGGTTTTTCATAATCAGATTTGCATCCAGGGAAGTCAGAGATAAAATCATCAGTGATGGGCCTTGGTTCTGGGGAACATCGGGGCTGTTCATGACTCCATGGTTTCCAGATTTTGATCCAAACAAAATGACTGTATCCAAAGTACCGGTTTGGGTTCGCCTATATAACCTTCCCCTTCACTTTTGGAGTGAACGAGTATTGGAAGGAATTGGGAACAACATAGGGAAATACATCAAAACAGATCTGGAGAGAATTGACGAAAGGGTTTTCACTTTCGCGCGCATATGTGTGGAAGTTGATCTAAGCAAAGGGCTGCCAGACAACATAAGGCTGATCTACAAACAACAAAATTGGTTGCAAGCACTAGACTATGAAAATACAGCCTTTAGATGCAGGCTCTGTAGACAAACAGGACATCTGCAAAGCACATGTCCAGAAGCCAAAAAAGTAAACAGCAGAAGAAAGCAGAAAGGGAAGCAGAGGAAAGGATGGCAATTCCCCCCTCCTAACTCAGAGGATGAAGAATCAGAAGCAGAAGAGGAAGATACTCCCACAGAGAACGCGGAGGTATCTCAAGAAATGGAGACACAGAAGGAATCCACCCCAGACAACAAGGCTTCACAGTTTCTCCCAAATCAGGCAGAGAGGACAAACCAGGATCAGAACATGGGAGGGTTCAAACGGCAACACCAATCAGATACTTCAGATTCAGACAAGGAAATAGGTGCGAAGATAGCAGAAACACAGTTAGTCCTAGCCTCGATCGAGCCCACTCAAGGAGAGTGGCGCAAGGTCGAAAAGAAAAAGGGTAGGAAAACTTGAAGCGTGAGTTTTACTCACAACTGAAATTTTTTTCTTTTTTTCCTCTTCCTTTCTTCTCTCCCTCCCTTTCTTCTTCTCTTTGCACGTTAATATTGTAACATTGTGTGGGGCGCGAAAGCACCCGTGCCCAATGGGCAGCTTATGGAATGCTTCATTGCATCTGCAATTGTAACTTTTCATTTTTTAAATAAAAGGTTACAGCTTTTTTCTCCGGAAAAAAAAGATGGAAGAATTGAAGATAAATATGAATAAGTTGCTACAAGAAATGGTCACTAAGGGTGAAAGGGTACTAAAGGAAACTCATGATGAGAAAAAAAGAAATGTTAATCATGATTCCATAGACTCTAATGTTGGATCGAAGACTCACCATGTTCCAAAAATCGATATGAGGAAGTTTGATGGCAAGGATCCCGCCACATGGATATTACAGATGGAGCAATTCTTCGATCTCAATAATGTGCAAAACACACAAAAGGTACGTATGGAAACTTTATATTTGGAACCAAATCAGTTTGTATGGTATCAATGGCTTTGCTCTCGTAAACAATTTATCACTTGGGAAATTTTTATGGAAGAATTGATAGCACATTATGAGGATACAAAAAGCAACACTTTTTTTAGCCAACTGATAAGTCTCAAACAAAAGGGTTCAATAATGGAGTGCATTGAGGAGTTCCAAAAATTGAACATAAGGGTAAAAGATATTCCAGAGGAGCATAGGATTGATGTGTTCATAGGGTCTTTAAAGGATAATATCCAACATGATGTTCGCCTTTGGGAACCGGATTCATTAGAGAAGGCATTCAGGTTAGCAAGAAAAATGGAAAGCAAAATTATGGCAACCAGGAAGCATAACACTCACAACTATAAAGATGGAAGTGTTGTTGCCCCTAGTCTTCCACAACCTATAAGGTTGACACCACAAAAATTGGAAGAAAAAAGAGCAAAAGGTCTTTGTTACAGTTGTGATAGCAAGTACACTAAAGGTCATAAGTGTGCTGAGAAGAAATTATTCTACATAGATTGTGAAGAGGAAGAAGAAAAGGAGCAAGAAAGGTCAAAAGAAGAGGATATACTCCAGGAACAAAGTCTAGATGAAGAACAAATAAATCCGACCATATCTTGTAATGCATTGGCAGGAATTACCACTCCTCAAACCATCAAGATACAAGGACAAATCAAGAAGAAAAAGGTAATAGTATTGATTGATTCAGGAAGCACCCACAATTTTATTCATTGTAAGGTAGCAAAAGAATTGAATTGCTTCCTATATCCAGCACCAGAGTGTCAAGTGATGATTGCAAATGGAGGAACAATAAATTGCTCTGGAAAGTGCCATAATATCAAGCTATCCATGGGAGAATATGTATTGACTAGCCCAATGCTTTCCATTCCAATGGGAGGTGTTGATGTTGTACTAGGAGTCCAATGGCTACAATCCTGGGGTACAATAGCTTTTAATTTTCAAGAACTTTTCATCAAATTTTCTACGGAAGGAAAGGAAGTTGAATTAAGGGGTATTACAGGGAAACCAGGAAAGATAATCAGCTCTAATGGTATGAAAAAGCTTCTAAAAAAGGAGCAAAGAGGTGTAATTGCACAATTATGTTCACTAGATGTTTCCACATTGGAATCATCTATTTCTCCAGATCTCCAAAAAGTCTTGGACAATCATTCCAAGGTATTTGAGACTCCCAAATGTCTCCCACCTATGCGTGATCATGATCATGCTATTCATCTGATTCCAGGAAGTGTTCCTCCAAACATCAGGCCGTACAGATATCCCTATGTCCAAAAGAGTGAAATTGAACGTATGGTTGCAGAAATGCTAGAGGCTGGTATAATTCAACCGAGTCAAAGTTCTTTCTCTACTCCAGTAGTATTGGTGCACAAGAAGGATGGATCATGGCACATGTGTCCGGATTATAGGGAGCTCAACAAGCTCACTATTAAAGATAAGTTCCCCATTCCTGTCATTGATGAATTACTAGATGAATTGCATGGATCAATTTACTTCACCAAGTTGGATCTTCGTTCAGGATATCATCAAATTAGAATGAAGACTGAAGACATTCCGAAAACAGCATTTAGAACTCATGAGGGTCATTATCAATTTTTGGTCATGCCTTTTGGCCTTACCAATGCACCTTCAACATTTCAAGGTTTGATGAATTCAATTTTCAAACCATTCCTTAGAAAATTTGTGTTAGTATTTTTTGATGATATACTAATCTACAGCAAGTCTTGGAAGGATCATGTTGAACATGTTGACAGGGTGCTACAACTATTGGAGGAGAAACAATTATATGCAAAAAGATCCAAATGTTTCTTTGGAGTCCAGGAGGTGGAATATCTGGGTCATATTGTATCTCATGATGGAGTTAAGGTAGACCCTAGCAAAATTAAAGCCATTAAGGAATGGAAAATCCCCACATCCATAAAGCATCTGCGAGGATTTCTCGGGTTGAAAGGGTATTATCGCAAGTTTGTTAAGAATTATGGGAGAATAGCAGCACCTCTAACAACATTATTGAAGAAAGATGCATTTTCATGGACTCCGGAAGCAACAAAGGCCTTTGAACATCTTAAAGAGGAAATGTGCCAAGCACCGGTCTTAGCTACACCGGACTTCACAAAAACCTTTATTGTGGAATGTGATGCTTCAGGAAATGGAATTGGTGCTGTTCTAATGCAAGATGAAAGACCTATTGCTTTTGAAAGTCATCCAATCAAGGGAAAGTTTTTAATCAAAGCTATTTATGAGAAGGAAATGTTGGCAATACTCCATGCACTTAAGAAATGGTGACCCTACCTAATGGGAAGACACTTTAAGGTAAAAACGGATCATGATAGCCTTAAATACTTTTTAGAACAAAGATTATCCTCTAAAGAGCAACAAAAGTGGGTCACAAAGATGTTGGGTTATGACTTTGAAATCATCTACAAAAAAGGGAAGCAAAATGTGGTGGCAGATGCACTCTCAAGAAAGGATGAGGATGTGGAAGCATTGTTGTGCACCATTTCTATTATCCAACCAGATTGGATAAACGAAGCAAGGGAGGAATGGAAGAATGACGAAGAAGTGTGGGACTTATTCGAAAGTTACAACAAGATTCCAGTACGTCTGATACATTTAGCTGGAAAAATGATTCATTATGGTACAAAGATCGCTTATACCTCTGTAAGAATTCCCAGCTAAAACAAAGGATTCTTATGGAATTGCACACTTCTCCCTTAGGAGGGCACTCAGTATTTTTAAAAACTTACCACAGGGTTAAGAAGGAATTTTTTTGGGATGGCCTTAAATCAGATATTCAAAAGTTTGTGGCGGAATGTTTGGTTTGCCAACAAAATAAGGTTGAAACAATTAAGACACCGGGTCTATTACAACCTTTATCCATTCCAAGCCAACGTTGGGAAGAGGTTTCAATGGATTTTATCACAGGTTTACCCAAGTCTGAGGGAAAGAGTGTCATCATGGTGGTAGTTGACAGACTTACCAAGTATGCACACTTTTGTGCATTATCACATCCATTTAAAGCCAGTACAGTTTCTACTGCATTTATGGAAACAATTCAAAAGCTACATGGAAACCCAAAGATTATTGTAAGTGACAGAGATCCCATTTTCACTGGAAATTTTTGGATAGAATTATTTTCTTGTCTTGGTACTCAGTTAGCTCATAACTCATCTTATCATCCTCAATCTGATGGGCAAACTGAGATAGTAAACAAATGTTTGGAAGGATATCTTCGTTGCTTTGTATCTGATAAACAAACACAATGGGTCAAATGGTTGCCTTTGGCTGAATGGTGGTATAACACTTCCTTCCATACAACAACAAAAATGACCCCATTTATGGCACTTTATGGGTATCAACCACCATCCATCACATCATATTTAAGAGAAAATTCTAAGGTTCAGGCAGTGGAACATCACATCGAACATCAACAACAAGTCCTCCAACTCTTAAAGGATAACCTCGTGTTGGCACAGAATAGAATGAAACAACAGGCAGATCAATATCGCAGTGAAAGAAGTTTTGATTTAGGTGATTGGGTATTCCTACGGCTACAACCATATAAGCAAATGTCCCTCAAGCAAGCTAAGAAGGATAATAAATTATCACCAAAGTATTATGGTCCGTACAAAGTGTTGCAAAAGATTGGTACTATGGCATACAAATTGGAGCTTCCTGCAGCTTCTCGATTGCACCCAGTTTTCTATGTTTCATGTTTAAAGAAGGTTATAGGTGACAAGCTCCCAGTTCAAACAATATTGCCAGAACTTGACGAGGAAGGAAAAATTATATTGGAACCGGAAGTAGTCACAGAAACAAGAACTCGACAGCTACGAAATCGATCAATTTCAGAGTATCTTATCAAGTGAAGAACTTATCCGCTGAAGATTCCACATGGGAGGATGAGAATTTTATGCATAAGTATCCAGAACTACTCAAGCGTTGAGGACAACACATTTTTTGAAGGAGAGGGGCATGTTGGGTCCCTATAATACTAGTGATTACCCCATTACTATTGTAGTTATACCCCTTATTAATATTGTTGTGCCCCTATTGCCTCCATATTGTTATTACTGTGCCCCATAGAATTCCTCTATTGTTATTTTTGTGGCTTTATATTATTATTGTTAGGTCGGCTGGATTATATTGTGACTCCTTAGACTCCTATATATAGAAAGGAGGTTTTGTCATTTGAATCATCCAAGAATTGTTCATTTATGTAATGTAAAGGAGGTTGCCCCCTTGAAGAGGCTGAATTCTAAGGCGTTGATCTATCTTTTCTATCTTTTCTTGAGCTGGTTTCATAACATTTTCTCCCTGTGCGCCGTGCCACGTGGCGCGCACTTATGATAGGAGGCTCCAAATGCAAAAAAAATTATATTTTTGGATTTTTCATGAGAAATCATGACTGTTGGTGCGTGGCCAAGAAATTTGGGCAAGTTTTGAGTCCCCAGGAGGTCAAAAACCACCCTAAAAATGACCTCTCTGCCCCTATTTTGACACACAGGAAGCAGTCTTGGGATATTGAGGTTTTGCAGGGGCCAATTGTTACCAAATTCGGAAATTCCACTTGGGTTGGAAGGTAGATAGGCAGGGCTTTCCAACAAGCACACTTTGGCTCAATTTGGACTTCCGAAAGTGCCTCAATATTAGCATCAAAGTGGCACTATGCATATAGAAATTGGCACGACGCACATAGATTTTTTGCCCAATTTTTCACCTTCCAGCTCAGAAATTCGGCTAGTTTGACTAGTTTTGATTTTTCATGTAATTTTTGATCTATATTGATGTAATTGGATAAACATGATGTAATTTTGGCACTTATTTACTTTTTCTAGAGGATTCATTCACCAAAAAGTGAAAATCTAATGAATGAATCGGTTTCCTACCTTATAGAGGCAAGTTGTTTTGATTGCCTAGATTTTAGTGCTTTGTTTAGAATTGCTGGAAACAACTCCTAGAATGATGAGCTTGACCCCTGGAGGCAAGGGAATGGGTTGGGCTAGTCTATATCATGTAATTTCTAAGTCATTTTCAGGGTTGGACTCTTGGGAAAAGTTTGGCACTCCATCGTACATTCATTTCTGCATTTTTGGCTAAGGAAAGACCAAGGTTTTGCAGCATTGTTTGGGATCCATGTGGCTTTATGTTTTGATGGTGTACTACTCTAAGTAATTGTAAGTTCATTAGTGTTATGTGTATCTTCTTCTTCTTCTTCTTCTGAATTTGAACAAATGAGTGATTAAGGTAGAATCCATAACTGTTATGCTCTGCCTTTGAATTTGTTTAAATTTTCATGTTTTCATCTATTTAAGGAGAATTCTTGAGACTCTCTTACTCTCCTTAGCTTCTCACCGGTCTGATCTATCCATTTACTCAATTTAAAGCATCAAAGCGATTGCCATCCTTGCCCCAATCAAAACTCTGCAGAAACTGTGCCTCATCCCCGAGCCCAATTTGCCTTTCCCTGTTTCCAACAAAAAACCCTCAAAAACTCAAATCAAACCCTTGTACTTAATACCTAGCCTAAAATTAGCTTTTATTACAGTCATCTCGAGCCCCATCGATTATCTTTTGCCGAGATCAACCCGGAGAGAGCCCTCTCCTGTCCTCATAGGGCTAGCTACGAGGCTGAGCATGGTTTGATGTGCACCTAGAACCTTGTCTTTTCAGTCTGAGACAAATCTAGGCTCTAACATAGTGGCAACCATACTGAGGACAAAATGGTGTTCGTGTTGATGCCATTGGTTTTCTAAGCTACAGACGGAGCCTGGAGTTATGCCAGGTAGCCTTCGAAATGCTTTTGCTTTGCATTAATGCAAGTAGATAAACGCTGCTTTAGTCAATCTCCGGTCTAGCTTGTGAATGTGACACTTGACTTGTGAATTATCCCCCAGTACATCAGATCGTTCTAGACTTTGGGGTGATGAGTCTAGAATCGATAGGCTGAAATCATTCACCTAGCGACTTCATTCACTGAAATATCCAGAAATCAATGCTTCATGGTGACTCCACTGCAGGAAGATCAGTAGCTTTAAGATTTTCAAGATGGAACGGGTTGCAAGAAGATACGCTCCCATGAGCCGAGATCACATTCCAGGCTTCCCAAATAAAATTCCGAAGGTAGATTGGTCAAGGAATTTGCCTACATTTAAAGATGATGGTAGGAAGGATGTTGCTTTACATCTGGTTAGATTTCACATGCATATTCGCAAGTTGAAGGTTGATTTTCTTGAAGATTGCTTGATGAAGATATTCCTGGCCACTTTGGAAGGTGAAGCCCAATCTTAGTATGAAAGTTTGCCACCTGCTTGTATTTACTGTTTAAAGGATTTTCATGCCATGTTCATTGAAAGGTATAAAGAATCTTATCAATCATTAAATTTAGTTCAGGACTATTGCAAGCATGCTTATAGTTTTATTGAAAGCCTTGAGAAATATTATGAAGATGATAATTTCATGGATGATGAGATCATGGAAGCCTTGTATGAAAATCCGTTTCAGCAGCACACAGAACTCTTAGAGGAAACTTTGTAGCAGGATCAAGATCAAAAGGTTGAAGATTTCCATATGGCTGAAAATGATGAAAGAAGAATTTTTATTTCAGATCTGGTTGAAATAAAAGAGGATACGCAGGAAAATGATGTTTCAATCTCAGAAAATGATGATGATAAATCAGATCGAGAGACATATTAAGATGAGGAAAAACATGTTGTTCCGGATCTCATAGAAGAGAATTGCATTGTTGAGGCTGCCTCAAATGAAGAAGATAGAGTTACAGACCTAACTGCTCTCATCTCATCAGAACACAGCCTTCATAACGAGGTAATCCAGCCAGTTCATGAACAATAAGATGAGATCTTCATTCAAATAAGTGAAAAGGTTTCCTTGGATGAAGTTATGGTAGATGATATAAATGATAGTGTTGGGTTTCACGAAACATCTGAAGTTTCTTTTCTTATGATTGATGAATGTAATGAGAATCTGGCTGTTATGTCATATGAAGATGCTCAAAATAATATTTAGACTACAAAATATTAGAATATTCAGCACTTCCTTTCAGATTCTTCTTCATATGTCTCATGTTTTAAAATGTTTTTCCAAGAGGAGATCTGCTCATCTACTTGTTTAGAATTATTTGAGGACCAGGAACATACTTTTACTGAAGTACATTATGAAGAAAGATCAGAATCAAAAGAAAAGGACACCTTGCTCTTTCGGCAGGAGGAAAGACTTCATGTTTTTCATGATCCAATGGCAAATCTGTGGCAGTCAGCAGTGAAGGTGATTATTGCAGTATTCAGTGATGAAGGAGATCATGGTCAACTATGTTTTTGGATGCCCAGTTACCAGTATAAATTGTTGACCAGAAGATATAATCGGAAGAATCAGACAAGAAGCCATCTTCTTGATTGGTTACATTGGCATTTTGATATAGTTTGATGATATATTGTCTTGTAAGAAACACAGGTGGTCAAGTACTGCCACCAAGCTTTAAGTTTTAAGTTCAGGTCTTAGTATTTTGAGTTAGTTTGTCAAAGTCAAGTTTTTTCAGTCATTTCAGTTAAAGTTGAGTTAGTTCGAATTGAATTTTCAGTCAAATAAATTGAGTCAAAGTCTCGTGTTGTTGTTGAAATAATGACTCCATAGCCCAATGGACGAAGGCACTGTCTAGCTCTTCCAGAGATCTACCGTTCTTGGCACCTCCAAGGAGCTACCATCCCCATTGGAGCCAATGTTAGAGTCGGTTTGGTCATCCCTCCGTCAGAGATCAAAACTCTTTTTGCATTTCATTTTTAGGTGTCCCATCTCGCTCGATCAGTTGCATTCTGTTAGGAGCATGCCATAAATTTTACGGAAGGACTTTGTTATTCACTACCCCTCGTGCTTTGCATTGCTGTCTTAGGCCTGTCCATCAAAATCAAGTTTTAAAAGTTATTTGCAGTCCTGTTTCAGTTTCTAGGTCATAACAGTCATTTTAGTCATTAGGTATAGGGTTAGTCAATTTGGTCTTCAAAAAGGTCTAATAAAGCCAGCAGGCCAGAGGGAGTTTCTTGATAAGTTGTTATTTCAAAGATTTTTATCGTCATATGGATGGATTATGACTTCAACATTTCGTTTTTTGTAATAATTTTCCAAAATTTTTAGTTCTTGAATTCTTCAGGCGCAGCCCTGGTCCCCTTTGCCAAATTCCATGTCAGCTATTCCTGTAAAAAATTGCCAAGAATTTCATCATTTCAACCAAAAAATCAAGGAGGAAACAAGAAGATAGAGTTGTATTAATTGTGAAAAAGTGCCAATTGCAAAACATTACAAAAATGGGTTTTGAAGAACCAAAAATCAAATCAATGTCTTTATAAAACTTTTTCCATGAAGATCAATGTCATTCTGAATGCCAAGGTCAAAGAAAAGCATTTCAAAGCGAATTGGGTGAGAAAGTGCGTGTTTTGGGGAAAAATAGCTTCTAGCTAGCCAGCGTGGTGCACAGAACAGGTGGCACGATGCACTGGAAGCGTGCGGCGCACTGGGAGTTTTTGTCCAGTGTTATTCTGAACGGGCGCGGCTTACTGGGAGCGCACGACGCACTGGGTTCTTGGCGCGGCGCATACAGTAAACAGCCCGAATCTGCTTGAAATTTGTCCAAGTTGCTCATTCCTTGTGTGAATTTACCAGGTAGGGCCTTCTTCTTGATGTTGCATCAAATTTTGTGATAAGTGTTGGTGGGTTATGGGTGATAAAGGTTAAAACAAAAATCCAAACCCGACATCTAAAGTGCCTTCAAAGGAAGATTGCTGTGGGTTCTTAAATCTTTGATTTGTCACCAAGGACTCTCCTCCTTCCCCATTTCTCCCTTGTTTCATCATTTCCTACCCCCTCCCATTAAGCTCATCAATCCTACATTTCCTTTCCTACATTCAAATCCCAAAACCCAAAAACCCTAGCCCTTATAAAATCTCCTAACCCTATACATAAAACCCATCTATCATCACTCCTTTCCCTAATAAAATTTATTCTAATATTCCCTAATCCCTTACTATTTCCCCTTCCTAACATTCCCTTTTTGCATTTTGTTTTTTCCCCTTGGTGGCAGAATCCAACTATATTGCATTACAACACAGCAATTTCATACATTATTAAAGAGTAGTCCAAGCACAGTTCATATACAGCAGCATCTTTTCTTCAAGGTATTTTGTACAGCAGTCATGGCATCTGAGCATTCATCGGACTATGAAGTAGAAACCCAAAGTGACTCACCCTTGGAAGAACAGGAACCCGGAGGCCTCATAAAGGTGGCAGACATGTTAGAGAAGAACCAACCACCCTTACAGAATTGCAGGCCTGCCCTCTTGCTATGCAGTGTTTTCAGCATCAGTCATGCTATGAGTTTTGTCAAAAGGTGGCTAGTGTTCAGTTTCATCAGGAGCTCGCTCATCTTTTTGTGCTGCACTTACATGGAGATCAAGCTATTCACGCTTACACCAGAATTTGTCTCATTAGCAACCGATATATCGAACATTGGTGAACCATGCCACAAGAAACAGATGATTGACCGGCAGCATTATGAGCCATACATTAAAACCAGTTTCTTGAGGCAGCTCAAGAGAGTCTTCCCATTACGATATCTGAAAGATGAATATGCTCCACTAATGAGATTGATCATGAAAGATTTCAGCTGTGAGGGACGGTTCTCTCGTCTTTATGCTTATCACATCAGGTTGCTCATGAATTTCACCAGGGTACGGATGATGAACATTCCGTATTTAATTTGCCGGAACATAGAGAGGATGACCACCTTTATGCAGCATAAAACCCCTCAGCAGCAGCTTAATAGTGTCTATCATTTTGCTCTTATTAGGATTTTGGTGGTTCATCAGCTTGGATTGTAGGGCATCACTTGGGATGATTTCATCTCTCGTGACTTCTTCAGAGCTTCACGGGGATTATCAGAGGTTAAGCATGAAGGTGGACCTTCTCATCAGTATGAGTGCCATGAGACCGTTAGTGTGCCAGTATTCATCACATATCAGAGAGGCACCAGACATTTGTTTGCAGCGGCAAAGCGAGTGTTATCTCCACCTGGGGTGGAAGGGGCCTTGCTTCCTCCATTAGCATCATAGGTACAGGACAAAGGCAAGAGGCCAATGCAGGATGAGGGGCCTTCAGGTGAGCCATCAGGTGAACGAGAGACCGACTTCATTCTCATTCATGATGATGATACTGATACGGGTCCACAAAGCGCCAAACTTAGAGAGATCATCTAGGAGCAGCAAACAGAGATTGAAGCCTTATCCCTTGGCTTGGAGACGGCTAAGTGAACCATGAAATACTTGGAGTAGAGGAAAAAATATCTTGAAGATCAGCAGGAAATCATGGAGCTACAAAACATCTGCGAGAATCGCCAAGCTGCACAAAGGAGAAGAATTGAGCTCACGTCATTGGAGCAAGAGATTAATGAGGATCAGAGGCCAATCTCGAGAGAGTTAACATACACTTAGAGAGGTTGTTGGACAAGGCCGAAAAAGATCACGCACTGCTGCGACACATGGCTTTCCACTACATGGCACGAAACAAGGTGTGCAAGGCCCGAATCAGGAATTTGAAGGCAAAATTGAGGAAGGTAATAAGGAAGCAAAAGAGGCAAAGGGAGCTCAATCGTCTTCAGATATTGGCCAAAGCCTCTTTAGCCTAGCATAACACTTAATGAAGAAGCTCCAGCCCAAATTTCAAGAAATTTGGTGCATTTTTGGTATTTTTGTAAATTTTTGTACAAAAAATAGGGTTTTTCTCCCTGTGCGCTGCGCCACTTGGCGTACGCTTATGATAGGAGGCTCCAAATGCAAAAAAAATTATATTTTTGGATTTTTCATGAAAAATGATGACTGTTGATGCATGGCCAAGAATTTTGGGCAAGTTTTGAGTCCCCAGGAGGTCAAAAACACCCTAAAAATGACCTCTCTGACCCTATTTTGATACACATGAAGCAATCTTGGGAGATTGAGGTTTTGGAGGGGAAAATGGGCACCAAATTCATAAATTCCACTTGGGTTGGAAAGTAGACAGGCAGGGCTTTCCAACAAGAACATTTGGGCTCAATTTGTACTTCAGAAAGTGCCTCAAAATTAGCATCAAAGTGGCGCGACACATACAGAAATTGGCGCAGCGCACAAAGATTTTTTGCCCAATTTTTCACCTTCCAGCTCAGAAATTCGGCCTGTTTGACTAGTTTTACTTTGTCATGTAATTTTTGATCTATCTTGATGTAATTGGATAAACATGATGTAATTTTGGCATTTATTGACTTGTTCTAGAGGATTCATTCACCAAAAAGTGAAAATCTAATGAATGAATCAGTTTCCTACCTTATAGAGGCAAGTTGTTTTGATTGCCTAGATTTTAGTGCTTTGTTTAGAATTGGTTGAAATAGCTCCTAGAATGATGAGCTCGACCCCTGGAGGCAAGGGAATGGGTTGGGCTAGTCTATATCATGTAATTTCTAAGTCATTTTCAGGGTTGGACTCTTGGGAAAAGTTTGGCACTCTATTGTACATTCATTTCTGCATTTTTGGCTAAGGAAAGACCAGGGTTTTGCAGCACTGTATGGGATCCATGTGGCTTTATGGGTTGATGGTGTACTTCTCTGAGTAATTTTAAGTTCATTAGTGTTATGTGTATCATCTTCTTCTTCTTCTTCTAAATTTGAACAAATGACTGATTAAGGTGGAACCCATAACTGTTATGCTCTGCCTTTGAATTTGTTTAAATTTTCATGTTTTCATCTGTTTAAGGAGAATTCTTGAGAGTCTCTTGCTCTCCTTATCTTCTCACCGGTCTGATCTATCTGTTTACTCACTTTAAATCATCAAAGCGATTTCCTTCCTTGCCCCAATCAGAACTCTGTAGAAATTGTGCCTCATCCCCGAGCCCAATTTGCCTTTCCCTGTTTCCAACACAAAACCCTCAAAAACTCAAATCAAACCCTTGTACTTAATACCTAGCCTAAAATTAGCTTTTATTACAGTCATCTCGAGCCCCCATCGATTATCTTTTGCTGAGATCGACCTGGAGAGAGCCCTCTCCTGTCCTCGTAGGGCTAGCTACGAGGCTGAGCGTGGTTTGATGTGGACCTAGAACCTTGTATTTTCAGCCTGAGACAAATCTAGGCTCTAACAAGTACCAATAATGTTTCTCAAAGGAATTCAAAAATCCACTGAAGTAGAGAAATCTTACATTGATAGCACATGCTAGCAGGTGAATTCACTTTGTTAAAAAAATATTATTTTTTTTCAAATATTTAGTTTGATTTGTGACTCAATGAAGAAATTAATCCCTGATGCAAATATAACACAGACCATAACTAAACTAAAAGCAATAACCTTCATCTTGCTGCATCAAATCATAATTGAAAAAACTTATAAAAAATGATAATGAAATAGTAGCAAATAAAGATACAGTTCCATCATCATTGACAACCTGCAAAATATAGAATCAAAAAGTGCATATTTGAGAATCAAGAGCAAGTGGTGAAGTATAAATGTACTTGAGAGAAAAAGCACTAGTTGTATTACTCCATGCTTAGGCAGACAAGAAAGGCAAACAACAAAACAACTAGTAACAATTGCTTACAAAAAGCCTAAGCTTAGGTCACAGATCAATATTCTAGGCACAAAGTTGCAACTTGAAAATCCAATGCATGGCAGGTGATAGTGGTGACCACAAAGGAATGAACTCGAAATTCTAGTAATGTGTTTAAGTCTTTGAATAGACATGTTACATATACAATGTTAATGAATTGTTAAAATTGGCAACTACAACAAAATTCCACTGGGGAAGATAATTGCAACATTAAATTCCTCTCTTCGAGAGGACTAAAGTAGATATAAAGATTGTCTCATTTGGACAAGCGGAAGTGAGATTTTGAATTTTTGTATTCTCTTGTGCTAATTCTCAAGTTCGACCTCACCCTTATGTAGGCTCATGAAGCCCAAGCTACGTGTCTCTTCACCCACCACGATTTATATAAATAGAGGAGGATTTCGACCTCATTACACATATTTTGTTAAGTATTTTGGATCTCACACTTAGAGGGGTTAATCTCTGTTTTGGCCGCAAATTAAAGGAAAACGCAAGGATGGTAGAAGAGGGTTGTCGGAGCACGTCTTGAAGACTATTTGGTGTTGAAACGATTAGATGCACAAGCCGAGGTTATGGGTATAGTTCTAGGTTCTTTTGAGATGAGGTGTGGCTTATCTTCCACAACACTAAAGGCCGCAGAAGCATTGTTGTATTGCCATGGGTATGAGCTTGAGATAGGGCATCATTTTGAGAGAAAATAATACGAGTTTAATGTGGAGATGAAGCTGCACTAGCTAGGTAGTCTAGAGGCATGTTACACATATATTCTATGCATATTTGTGTGGGATTTTGCCTCTATGCTAAGGTCGTAGGTAGGAGTTGAACTTGTAGTAGCTGTTATATTGTTTGATGGATGAAAGGTCTCGGTTAGGGCTTCCTTTTTGAGCCTTTGTCATTAAAAGGAGGCCGCAATCCTTATTTTAGGTAACAATCAAGTGGAGCGACTGTTTGAGTGGGTCGAGAAGTCTAGTTAGGCTCACATGCCCTTGTCGTAGCCACTCCAAGGAGCAGCACAATGATTAGGGGTATTTTCTTTGGTTGGAAGATCAATCTTCCTTGTAGTAGTAATCAGACTATTGTAGGGTCACTGTGAAGGCCTATAACAGTGTTGAGAAAAATGTGAAGGGTAACAAGGAGTGACAAGTGTTTTCACTGAGATTGAAGCAGTCAAAAGGAGGTGTTTTGATCTTGTTATGTGAGACTATGGTGGACTGAATGTAACCATAACTTGATCAAGCTTCTACAATAGTTTGTCATCAGCTTTGTCATCATCCTTTCCCTACGTATGGTTATGACACGTGTTTGTAGGATGTGGTTTTTCCTTTCCCTATGTGTGATTGTGAGCAGTATGTGATATATTCATTCCCTGTTAATGTTCTCGCATCATCCTACCCATGCAATCTAGGATAGATGAGAAGTAACTCTCATCTGGCTAATGAGTTGGGAAAGGTGGATAGGGACCATAGCACTATCGATGGACGTGTATTTTACTGTCGTACTCCCTATATCTAAGATGTATGATGTTTCTTCAACTTTATCACTTGGGATTAAGTCTGATGGTTACGTGGACTGACTTTTGTTATTAGAGAGTGGCAAGGTCTTGTGACTCACTTTCGATCAATTCTTCTTTATTATTTATATCAGTGTTCAGCAGAGCAGAGAAGTGCAGAGATGAGATACAAAAATGGTCCATGACGACATGATGGCATGATGATCAATGATGATGGATGGATTGACACGTGGAATCCTCCCTAGTTGAGAGGGAGTGTTAAAATTGGAAACTAGGGCCAAATTCAACTTTGGACAACTCCTCTGGGAAAGATAATTACAACATTAAATTCCTCTCTTCGAGAGGACCAAAATCGATATAAATATTGTCTCATTTGGACAAGCGGAAGTGAGATTTTGAATTTTTGTATTCTCTTGTGCTAATTCTCAAGGTCGGCCTCACCATTATGTAGGCTCATGAAGCCCAAGTGATGTGTCTCTTCACCCACCATGATTTATATAAATAGAGGAGGATTCAAACCTCATTACACATATTTTCTTGAGTATTTTGGAGCTTGCACGTGGAGGGGTTAATCTTTGTTTTGGCCGCAGATTAAAGGCAAACTTAGCGAAGGCTGAAGAGGGTTGTTGGAGCACCTCTCGAAAAATGTTTGGGGCTGAAGTGATCATATGCATAGGCCGAGATTATGGGTATAGTTCTAGGTGGTTTTGAGGTGAGGTGTGGCTTATTTTCCACAACATTGAAGGCTGCAGAAGAACTGGTGTATTTCCATGGGTCTGAGCTTGAGATAGGGCATCATTTTGAGAGAAAATCATATGAGTTTATTGTGGAGATGAACCTGCACCAGCTGGGAAGTCTAGAGGCATGTTACACATATATTCTATGCATATTTGTGTGGGGTTTTCCTCTATCCTCAGGCCGCAGGTAGGAGTTGAACTTGTAGCAGTTGTTATATTGTTTGATGGACGAAAGGCCTCGGTTAGGGCTTCCTTTCTGAGTCATTGTCATTAAAAGGAGGCCACAGTCCTTATTGTAGGTAACAATAAAGTGGAGGGACCGTTGAAGTGGGCTCAGAAGTCTAGGTAGGGTCACATACCCTTGCCGCAGTCACTCCAAGTAGCAACACAGTGACTAGGGGTATTTTCTTTGGTTAGAAGATCGATCTTCCTTGTTGTAGCAATTAGATTGTTGCAGAGTCACTGTGAAGGCCTATAACAGTGTTGAGAAAGACGTGAAGGGCAGAAAAGAGTGACAGGTGTTTTCACTGGGATTGAAGCAGCCAAAAGGAGGTGTTTTGATCTTGTTATGTGATACTGTGGTGGACTGAATGTAACCCTAACTTGATCAAGCTTCTACAATAGTTTGTCAGCAATTTTTCATCAGCTTTGTCATCATCCTTTCCCTATGTATGGTTATGATATGTGTTTGTAGGATGTGGTTTTTTCTTTCCCTATGTGTGATTGTGAGTAAGATGTGATATATTCTTTCCCTACTGATATTCTCGCATCAACCTACCCATGTACTCTGGGACATATTGGAAGTACTTCTCATCTGACCAATAAGTTGGGAAAGGTGGATAGGGACCATAACACTACTGATGGATGCATCTTGTACTTTTGTACTCCCTATGTCTAAGATGTATGATGTTTCTTCAACTTGATCACTTGGGATCAAGTCCGATGGTTACGTGGACTGACTTTTGTTAGTGGAGAGTGGCAAGCTCTTGTTACTCACTCTAGAACGGTTCTTCTTTATTATTTATATCAGTGTTCAATAGAGCAGAGCAGAGTAGAGATGAGATATAGAAATGGTCCATGACGACAGGATGGCATGATGATCAATGATGATGGATGGATTGGAAAGTGGAACCCTCCATCATTAAGGAGTGTTAAAATTGGCAACTAGGGCCAAATTCCACTTTGGATAGCTCCTTTGGGGAAGATACTTGAAACATTAAATTCCTCCCACCAAAATCGATATAAATATTGTCTCTTTTGGACAAGCAGAAGTGTGATTTTGAATTTTTGTATTGTCTTGTGCTAATTCTCAAGGTCGGCCTCACCCTTATGTAGGCTCATAAATCCCAAGCGATGTGTCTCTTCACCCACCATGATTTATATAAATAGAGGAGGATTCCAACCACATTACACATATCTTCTTGAGTATTTTGGAGCTCGCACTTGGAGGGGTTAATCTTTGTTTTGGCTGCAAATTAAAGGAAAACTCAGCGAAGGCAGAAGAGGGTTGTTGGAGCACCACTTGAAGACTATTTGGGGCTGAAAATATCAGATGCATAGGCCGAGGTTATGGGTATAGTTATAGGTTGTTTTGAGATGAGGTGTGGCTTATCTTCCACAACACTAAAGGTCGTAGAAGCACTGGTGTATTTCCATGGGCCTGAGATTGAGATAGGGCATCATTTTGAGAGAAAATCATACAAGTTTATTATGGAGATGAAGCCGCACCAGCTGGGTAGTCTAGAGGCATGTTACACATATATTCTATGCATATTTGTGTGGGATTTTTCCTCTATCCTAAGGCCGCAGGTAGGAGTTGAACTTGTAGTCGCTGTTATATTGTTTGATGGATGAAAGGCCTCGATTAGGGCTTCCTTTCTGAGCCATTGTCATTAAAAGGAGGCCGCAATCCTTATTTTAGCTAACAATCAAGTGGAGGGACTGTTTGAGTGGGTTGAGAAGTCTAGGTAGGCTCACATACCCTTGTCACAATCACTCCAAGGAGCAGCGCAGTGATTAGAGGTATTTTCTTTGGTTAGAAGATCGATCTTCCTTGATGTAGCAATCAGATTGTTGTAGGATGACTATGAAGGCCTATAACAGTGTTGATAAAGATGTGAAGGGTAGTAAAGAGTGACAAGTGTTTTCACTGAGATTGAAGCAATCAAAAGGAGGTGGTTTGATCTTGTTGTGTGAGACAGTGGTGGACTGAATGTAATCTTAACTTGATCAAGCTTCTACAACAATTTGTCATCAACTTGTCATCAGCTTTGTCATCATCCTTTCCCTACCTATGGTTATGACATGTGTTTGTAGGATGTGGTTTTTCCTTTCCCTATGTGTGATTGTGAGCGTGATCTAATATATTATTTCCCTGTTGATGTTCTCGCATCATCCTACCCATGTAGTCTAGGACACATAGGAAGTACCTCTCATCTAGCCAATGAGTTGGGAAAGGTGGATAGGGACCATAGCACTACCAATGGACGCATCTTGTACTTCTGTACTCCCTATGTCAAGATGTATGATGTTTCTTCAACTTGATCACTTGGGATCAAGTCTGATGGTTATGTGGATTGACTTTTGTTAGTGGAGAGTGGCAAGGTCTTGTGACTCACTCTAGATCTATTCTTCTTTATTATTTATATCATTTTTCAACAAAGCAGAGATGAGATACAAAAATGGTCCATGATTACAGGATGGCATGATGATCAATGAAGATGGATGGATTGGCAGGTGGAATCCTCACTAGTTGAGAGGGAGTGTTAAAATTGGCAACTCGGGCCAAATTCCACTTTGGACAGCTCCTCTAGGGAAGATAATTGGAACATTAAATTCCTCTCTTCAAGAGGACCAAAATCGATATAAATATTGTCTCATTTGGACAAGTGGAAGTGCGATTTTGAATTTTTGTATTCTCTTGTGCTAATTCTCAAGGTCAGCCTCACCCTTATGTAGGCTCATGAAGCCCAAGTGATGTGTCTCTTCACCCACCATAATTTATATAAATAGAGGAGGATTCCAACCTCATTACACATATTTCTTGAGTATTTTGGAGCTCTCACTTGGAGGGGTTAATATCTGTTTTGGCCGCAGATTAAAGGAAAACTCAACGAAGGCTGAAAAGGGTTGTTGTAGCACCTCTTGAAGATTGTTTGGGGCTGAAACGATCTGATGGACAGGCCGAAGTTATTGGTATAGTTACGTGCTGTTTTGAGATGAGTTGTGGCTTATCTTCCACAAGACTAAAGGCCATAGAAGGACTGGTGTATTTCCATGGGTCTAAGCTTGAGATAGGGAATCATTTTGAGAGAGAATCATCTGAGTTTACTATGGAGATGAAGCCGCACTAGCTGAGTAGTCTAGAGGCATGTTACACATATCTTCTATGAATATTTGTGTGGGATTTTGCATCTATCCTAAGGATGCAGATATGGGTTGAACCTGTAGCAGCTTGCATATTGTTTGATGGATGAAAGGCCTCGGTTAGGGCCTCCTTTGTGAGCTGCTATCATTAAAAGGAGGTCATAGTCCTTATTCTAGGTAATAGTCAAGTGAAGGGATTGTTTGAGTGGGCCAAGAACTCTAGGTAGTCTCACATACCCTTGCTGCAGTCACTCGAAGGAGTAGTAGAGTGATTAGGGGTATTTTCTTTGGTTAGAAGATCGATCTTCCTTGTTGTAGCAATCAGATTGTTGTAAGGTCATTGTGACGGCCTATAACAATATTTAGAAAGATGTGAAGGGCAACAAAGAGTGACAGGTGTTTTCACTATGATTGAAGCAATCAAAAGGAAGCATTTTTATCCTGTTATGTGAGACTGTGATGGAGTAAATGTAACCCTAACTTCATCAAGAATCTACAAAAGTTTGTCATTAGCTTTACATTTTAAGCCGTCTATTTATCTAAATGTTGTACTATTGAATCTCTACACCAGAAAGTCAATTTTGACTATGAATTCTTGTACTCTCTCTCTCTTGATCATTTGATATTATAATAAGAATATTTGATTAAGGGTTTTCCCCATCTTGGGGTTTTTACCTAGCTTGAGCCATATCCTTGTGTTATATTGTCTTGGTTTGTCTTTCTCATTGATTGTTAATGTTCTTTATTCAATCAATGTCATTGAGATGATGTATTTGATTGCTAATGGAAATAAAATGGACTCATTCATGGGCTTATGTAGATCATTTAAGTAATTGTCCTAATAAAAGAATGTGTTAATCATAATTTAACATGAAGGTTGAAATAATAGGAAGACGACGCAGGGACGGTAGGTGTGGAAGCAAACTTAGAGTCTCCTTTTAGTGCTTGAGTACCAATTTGGATATGAAATTTGTATCTGTTTTTTAAAAAGGAATTATATGGGTTCTATATCTACTCAGCCACTCTGTTTCAAGAACACTGGTGCAACCTATGGGTGACTTTTTGTATTATCTTTTGGATGCTTTAGCCTCATCCTTTTTATAAATAAAGTTTACCACTTTTTGTTTGAATATATATATATATATATATATATATATATATATATATATATATATATATATATATATATATATATATATATATATATATATATATATATATATATATATATATATATATATATATATATATATATATATATAGAGATAGATAGAGAGAGAGAGAGAGAGAGAGAGAGAGAGAGAGAGAGAGAGAGAAGAATATGACAAAGGTTCATAATAGGCTAATAGCTTCTATCTCTCAGGACTGAGCAATGCACATTTTGAGAAGAAGCAAACACTGGTAACTTCTAGTTTATAGGAATGGAGCTAATACAGGGGTTAGCTTACTCCACTGATCAAAGACATCAAAAAATTTGCAGAGGACACAAAGATGGGCCTCAGGCTTAATAAAGCAGTTAGCTTAGCTGAGGTAAGATGCCAACCTCTTGTTATGCACAATTTAGAGCTAGCTCTTAACTTGTTGCCTAGACGAGATATTAGTAGCAAGAAGGTTGCTCAATGCTCATACCTTAGCGTGAGAGCTGTAAACTTTCTTTGACTATATAATGTAAAGAAAGTGACCAACTAACTTCCAAAAGGGTGAACAGGTCCCACAACAAATCATCATTTCCATGCTATTGTGCCAGAGGCCACTCTAAATGTAAAAGGAAAATATAATTTGCACATTCAACATGAACTTGTAGTAAAAAACAAGCTTTGCACAAACCTGAACTTTTGAGATGAATGTAATTGGAAAAGGAACAACCAAGGATATGACAGAACACTTGTTTGTGCATGACAAGAATGTTGAGCATGAGCATAATACTTTGGTTGATTAGTTTAAAAACAAGTGAATGTTGGGTGACTGTTGATGCTTATTTCATAACTTGACTGTAAGATCAGCAATGGACATTGGATATAACTTGTATAATGAAATTTCAGTAAAGTTTTTCTGTGAAATGGACAAACAGGAAATTAATTTGGCTAGAAATATAATAAATCCAACGGCTACCTTACAACCATTTTTCTCAACAATGGATTACCTGCAAAATAATAGATGTTGTAGTATTTGGATGAACTGCAGAGAGAAAAATATAATCCAAAGTTCTCTTCAAAATTAGCTCACATTCCTTCTCCTTCTTACCTGAAAAATAACAACAAATATTCCATGTATAGTTGCAAACTTAAAGTGAATGCCCATTAAGGCAGAGCAATGTGTGTCCATCAATAATGAATTGCAGACTTTAGCATTGCAGTTCTGGCTAGAGTCCTCAATGCCCTCCAAACTAACACGACCATATTCCATGGAATAGGCCGAAAAATCAATATGTTTGCGTTCACCAATTAAATTTTTACCTTCCATATGTTTTATTTCTGTTATCAACTTCCTTGCTTTGATAAAGTAAGAAGAATCATCACCATCTGGAATATGTGGTCGAGAATCAGGTAGAAGAATGAACTTGAAATCTTCCTGAAGTGCGGGTATCTCTAATGCTTTCTTGCAATATTTACATTCCTCTAAAATAAAATTTGGAATAGGTTCACAACACAAATCATTGACTTCTTTCATAATATAGTCATGAGCATTCTCATATGCAACATTAAAATTCTGAACATTAAATTTTGTTTCGTTGTATGGAAGTAGTTTTTGAAAAGACTAGTCTGCATGATATGTTGTTAGGCTGCATGATATGTTGTTTCTATACACAAAGGTCTCCAGCACAGAATCCTTATCAGTGTGACACGAATCTGGCACATTGGCATGCTCTCGCTAGATCCTAGTTCCTTACTAGGGTCACCTTGTGAGTTCTTATGTTGCACTCTTTGAGGATGAATACCCAGTACATCCAACAAAGAATTATCCAGCTCTTCACTCTGCAATTGGACATTAGCAAGCTCGAAGATGCCAACACCAATTTGTTGTTCCCACAGAAAACAAAGGATAGCAATCCACTTGAACTTGTCTTTTTATTTGTATCTAGAAGTGTAATATTCATAAATTGTGTTTCCAAAGGTCCAAAAACATTTCCCTGACTTTGCTGTACTTCAGTTCAAATACTTGTGTTGACCATAGAAATTCCATATCCTGCAACTACCTTTGTGTTCTCATTTAGAAAGTCTCCAACAAGTAAATGACCATTGCGCTCATGGTTGAAGGTTGTAGTGGCCAATGTTTGTGGGCAGAGAAAAGTAGTAACAATACTACTCACCAACTCTTTGTTATTGACCACTTGTAAAAGATGATATGTTATATACAATGATGTAAGAGTGCTCATCTTGGGAAGAGATAAATTAAGGGATGGTAGCAAATCTTGCAAAACCAATAAGTGAAGAAAATTATGTGTCACTTTTCTACTCAAATTAGAAATACTGGCACAAATTATATCATTGTAGTAATAAAGGTCATCTCTGATTTCTTCAACTATAGAAAATAATGTTGTTGTAATCTCAGAAACATCATCAACTTGTACTACATGAACAACAAGAACATCTAATTTTATGTTGTTCTCCTTGATGCATTTCACCAAATCTGAGTATGATAACATTGTGTGGCTTGTGATAAACTTCTTGACACTTTCATCACCTCTATATATAGAAAGTGTCAAAGCACGTGCAACTGTATGGACCATGGTGTCTCTATAATAAGCATATTCAACAACCTCACTATACAATGGGAAGGAAAATACAACATTCTAAGATTCCATATTAAAAGAGAAATTCCTTTTCATTATAAGTTCCAATCGATTGAGTATTATATTAGCCTTATATTTTTCACCCTTGAAGCTTCCTACAATAAGCACAATTTTCGAGGTCCTTCAATCTCATCTTGTAGCCTTTTGGTAACATTGTAAATTTGATCAAATTTCTTGTTCCCCATCAAGGGTACCATATGATTATTTAATGAGCCCCAAAATACCTTGACATCAATTTCTGGATAGGCCAACACTTCTTCTATAGCATTAATTTCTCTAGTACTTCTCAAAGGGTGGCGAGCCCAATGCCTCAAAAGGCGTTCTACAAATAGAGCCTTGTAGATTTTGTAGGGAGAAATAACTCTATAGTAAGAAAGGTCAACATCTGGCTTCATTCTACGCAAATGTGAAACTAACTCTCCAAGGGTATAGATTGTAAGTTCTTCTTGAATGACTCCATCGAATGGGGTGGACCCTGAAGAGATTGAATGCAACCTACCCACAAAAGCTGATACATATAGATTATGTAACAAGAATTTAGCTTCGCTAGAATTTGATTCTTTGACCTTTCCAATAGTGCCAATAATCTTCTTCAACATAAATGTCATATCAAAAGTTAGTGCACATATAGGAAGGCAATCTAAAATAAATGCATCTTGTTGTATTACTGAAGTCGTCACAGCTAATTCCTTCAGGGTTTTTCAAGGTGTTCATTTCAAAGTTTGCAAGGCCTCAAAATGAGACAAACTATTTGTTGGCTCATAATCATATTCATTTAAGAAGGGCCAAAAGGTACTAGGCACACCTTCCTTTAACAATGTTTCCAGATTTAAAGTCTTAATACCCTCTGGCATGCAAATTTCCTTAACAAAGATTGGAGGATATGGTTTTGTAGCTTCTTCATTGAAATTATGCCAATGTCCCATTTTCTCCATTAGGTCATTCTTGAAGGAACTATACCATTTCTAGTTTATCCTCCCCTTACCTCGATCAAAAATCAAAATTACATTGTTGGGTAACCGAGTGGAGGTCTTTTTGTTGCCATCTTGATGATGATACATATCCCCCAATTCAATACTTGCCATTTTACAAGAATTGAAAAGAGTGTCCTTCATAATTTGATCCTTGTTCGAACATTGGGCGAATTTCATGTTTCTTCCTTGTAAAGTAATCACACATGGCTATAACCCAAGGTCCTACTACTCTGTGCTGGATCAGTAATATTTTCTTTAAGAGTACTAGGGATAGCTGGATTATCCCTCTCAAATATCTTCCTTTCAGGTCCAATGTGTTCTAACAAGACTCCAAGTCATATGATGGACAACTCAACTTGTTGTTCCTTGATAGTGGTAGAATAATGTTGTTGTAATCTCAGAAACATCATCAACCTATATTGCACGAACAACAAGAACATCTAATTTTAAGCTTTTCTACTTGAGGCATTGAACCAAATCTGAGTATGATAATGTTGTGTGGCTTGTGATAAACTTGTTGACACTTTCATCACCTCTATATATAGCAAGTGTCAAAGCACGTACAACTGTGTGGACCATGGTGTCCCTATAATAAGCGAATTCAACAACCTCACTATACAATGGGAAGGAAAATACAACATTCTAATATTCCATATTAAAAGAGAAATGCCTTTTAATTATAAGTTCCAATTGATTGAGTATTGTATTAGCCTTACTTATATTTTTCACCCTTGAAGCTTCCCACAACAAGTGCAATTTTGGAGGTCCTTCAATCCCATCTTGTAGCCTTTTGATAACATTGTAAATTTGATCAAATTTTATGTTCCCTATCAAGGGTACCATATGATTATTTGATGAGCCCCAAAATCCCTTAACATCAATGTCTGGACAAGCCATTAGTTCTTCTATAGCATTAATTTCTCCAGTACTTCTCAAAGGGTGGCAAGTCCAATGCCTCAAAAGGTGTTCTACAAATAGAGCCTTGCAGATTCTGTAGGGAGAAATAACTCTATAGTAAGAAAGATCATCATCTGGCTTCATTCTATGAAAATGTGCAACTAACTCTCCAAGGGTAGAGATTGGAAGTTCTTCTTGAATGACTCCATCAAGTGAGGCAGGCCCTGAAGAAATTGAATGTAACCTACCCACAAAAGCTGATACATATAGATTATGTAACAATAATTTAGCTCCGCTGGACTTTGATTCTTTGACCTTTCCAATAGCACCAATAATCTTCTTCAGCATAAATTTCATATTAGAAATTAGTGCACATTTAGGAAGGAAATCTAAAATAAATACACTTGGCTGTATTACTGAAGTCGTCACACCTAATTTCTTCAAGGTTTTTCGAGGTGTTTGTTTCAAAATCTTCAAAGCCTCAAAAGGAGATCGACTGCTGTTTGATTGATAATCATATTCATTTAATAAGGGCCAAAAGGTAGTAGGCACATCTTCCTTTAATGATGTTTCCAGATTTAAAGTCTTAATAACCTTTGGCCTGTAAATTTCCTTAACAAAGAGTGGAGGATATGGTTCTATAGCTTCTTCATTGAAAGTATGCCAATGGCCCATTTTCTCAATTAGGCCATTCTGGAAGGAACTACACCATTTCTGGTGTATTTTCCCTTTACCTCGATCAAAAACTATAATTATGTCATTGGGTAACTAAGTGGAGGTCTTTTTGTTGTATCTCAATGATGATACATATCCCACAATTCAATACCTCCCATTTTACAAGAGTTGAAAAGAGTCTCCTTCATAATTTGATCCTTGTTTGAACTTTGGGAAAATTTCATGTTTCTTCCTTGTAAAGTAATCACACATGGAAATAAACCCAAGGTCCTACTACTCTGCGTTGGATCAGTAATATTTTCTTTAAGAGTATTAGGGATAGCTAGATTATCCCTCTCAAATATCTTCATTTCAAGTTCAATGTGTTCTAACAAGACTCCAAGTCGTCTGATGGACAACTCAGCTTGTTGTTCCTTGATAGTGGTAGAATAATTTTTATTGATACTACCACCATCATTATTTATAGAATGACCAGTGTCACCATAATCTTCCTGGCTAGGTTTGGACTTCCCTGGTCCTCTGTTACCTGTCAAATAATCATTTTCATTGATGCCCTAAGGATGCTTTCTGGAAAAGTGATCTTCATATCCTTCTCCATATCCTTTGTTTGATTCATCACTTTTCTTCTGGCTCCCTTCAGATGTAGTTTACAAAGCCCCTTAATCTTTGGCAGTCTTCAAGTCTTCCTCTATGCCTGCCTTGGTATACACCACTAAGTCTTTAGTTCTGCTTATATCATCATCTTCAAACCTATATTTAATTTCCTTTTTTCCTTGCCATCTTGATGATACCCACGCCTCCATGAGCTATTAAAATTGTAAACTAGGGCCAAATTACACATGGGTCATCTTATTTATGACAACTGATAAATTTATTGGATTCCTATTTCTGAGAGGTGTAGGATTTATCCAAAGATCATCTGATTCCGACATGTACAAATGAAGTTATGAATTTATTTTAATTATGGTCAAATTGTCAAGGTCAGCCAACAAACTTATGTAGGCTCAGAAGCCCAACAGTGACGTCTATTCATCATCAACGTTTGCTATAAATACATGATGCCTTAGCCTCATTTGGACACACTCATCTTCACACTTCTCTCTCTCTCCTCATTGATTGGGTACGGATTTTTGGGCCTCTCTCTCTCCACACGTCCGAAATTTCAGGAGACCACATTTCTGGACAGTTTGACCAAGCGTTGAACAACATGCATTTACCTCCTTTGACTGTGTTTTATGAGGGCTATCTCTATTTGGGTAGGCCGCATTTATGGGAACAGAAATTGAGGCTAAACATTGACTCTTGACCAGCGTTTACTACAGCTAGGGCTGACCATAGGTGGTTTGTTTGACCAGACTTTGATTGGGTTGAACTTGACCGTTTTGAGGGTTGTTTTATCTTGTTGTTTGGAGGCTGAAGTTGATTGAAGTTGACTGATTTGCTAAGGGTCAAATCTTCCCTATTGACCAGCGTTGAATTTTCTGGTTAGGGATCTTTTGTTGTTGTTATAAATTATCAGATTTGTAAATTGTAATATCTCTCTTTGCTGAACTATTGAAGACGAAAAGAATATTTGATAAAGGGTTTCCCCACATTGGGGTTTGTCCCTGGCTGGTGCCACATCTTATATCCTCTTGTCTTGGATTTTCTTCTACTGTTTATGTTTATGTTTTATCTACATTTTACTATCATGTTTATGTGATTGCTAATCTGAATATTGATACTCGGATAATAAAGAAATTGAAGTAAAATTGCTCTAAAGCATAGAACATACCATTGTTGCCTAAAATTAACATGGAATCGGAGCTGAGGTGAAGATAAAGTCCAAGCAAGAGTGAAAGAGAAATCACCAAACATAGTTGGACAAGGACAAAAGGTTCAATGGGTTCCTCATCCTACTTCCCAGCTGAAGACAAGCTCCATGATAAATTTGACTATCATGGATGGAAGATGTCCCTTGATTTGACCTTGGAAGAAAAAGAAGTGATGGAAAATGTGTAGGGTAAAATCCTTGAACCTCCTTCAAACATACCGCCTACTGCTAAGACCAAGTACAATGGGGCTAAATTCAGAACAAAGAATATTATCAGGGATTCCATTGACAAGCATCTGGTGGCCTACATCTCTGAATTGAAGACCTCCAAGGAGATCTATGACAGGTTGGTTGGCATGTTCAAGGTTAGTAATGCTAATCAAATTATTTTTCTCCAGAACAAGTTGAAGGATATTAATAAGGGAAAGGACAAGGATATTCAATCCTATTTCTTTAGGATTACTAAGATCAAGAATGATCTACTCTCAATTGGAGAAGTCATTCCTGACAGGGAACTTACTGTCACCACCCTTGGAGGACTCCCACCTAAGTGGTATGTATTTAGAACCATCATCCTCAATAATGATAGAATTCTAGGGTTTTAAGAATTGATGTTGAGATGCATTAAAGAAGAAACAAGAATGGTGGAGCAAGAAATGCCTTCTAATAGAAGCAACCCCATTGCATTCTCCACTCATGCCAAAAGGAGAAATAGTGCAGGGTCTAAAGGTCATTTCCATGGAAATCTGGGATCTAAGTGAGGGAGGAAGGGTAGGTGCTTTGTTTGCAATAATTTTAGCCACTATGCAAGGGAGTGTCCAAATAGAAGGGGCACATCACATGATTATGATCAAAATCATTCCAGGGGTAACTTCAACAACAACGATCAAAGAAATGGCAGGTCCAATTGCAAGGGAAAAAGGAATGTGAAACATCAGGGAAATGGTCAACCCTCTAAGAAATCGAGGAACTAAAGGTATGAAGAATCAAATGTTGTTAACAATAAGCAAAATGAGTACTATCTTATATCGGCCCTCTCCACTGCCTCTCCTCTAGACACCTTGGGAAATTGGCCGATTGATAGTGGTGCCTCAAGGCACTTCACCAGATATAAGGAAGGCCTCTCTAACCTGATAGAAAAGGAGACAAAATTGGATATCATCCTTGGAGATGATGCCACCTATTCTGTGAAGCGAGTAGGTAATGTTACCCTTCAATTGAATCAAGGTAACACTATTCATTTACAAGAAGTACTATATGTACCTGATCTCAAGAAGAACCTAGTGTCCATTTCAGCCATGGAGGACAAAGGGTTCAACGTGGCATCCATCAATGGAAAGGTACGTGTTTGGAAAAGAAATTTTAAAGATGCTTTTACTCTTGGGTTCAGGGCTGACACTTTGTATCAAGTTGGAGGAAGTTGATTGGGAGCCATGTCTTGCGACACATATCTATAATCTGAACTATGGAACCAAAGGTTTTCCCATCTTCATTATAAGGCCCTATCTGATGTGAGCCATATGGTGATAGGTGTGCCCAAGTTCAAATTAGAGCATGAAGGTGTATGTCCAGGATGTGTTGAAGGAAAACTTACAAGGGGACCATTCCCCTCAAGTAATAGCAAGGCCACAGATATATTGTAATTGATCCACTTTGGCATTTCTGGTATGATTCCCGTAAACTCTTTGGGAGGGTACTTATATTATCCCACCTTTACATATGATTATTCTCACAAGACCTGGATCTACCTCTTAAAGAAGAAGGATGAAGCATTTACCTGGTTCCGACACTTCAAAGCCTTGATAGAAAACCAATATGAGAAGAAAATCAAGATATTGAGGACTGATAATGGGACCGAGTACAAATCCAATGAATTCCAAGATTATTACAGAGAATCTGGCACTAAGAGCGAGAATACAATGCCATACACTCCTAAGCAGAATGGTGTGGCTAAAAGGAAGAATCACTCTATTGCAGAAGTAGTTTGTGCCATGCTTCGTGATCAAGGTATTTCGAATTTCCTATGGACTGAAGCAGCAAATATCGTCGTGTATGTTCAAAACTGATGTCCTCATCAAGCATTGGACCCCAAGGCTCCTGAAGAAATGTTCACTGGTAAGAAACCCAATGTCTCTCATTTTAGAATTTTTGGAAGTCCCATATATTTTCATGTGCCAAAAGAGAAAATAAGCAAATTGGGTGCATCTGGGAAGAAAGGAATCTTTGTGGGCGATAGTGAAAATTCTAAGGGATATAGAATTTATGTGGTTGGTCAAAAGGAAGTTGAGATAAGTCATGATGTCACATTCGATGAAGATATGGCCCTCAAGAAGATCAACAACCTTCTTATCCTAAGGAAGGACAAAGAAGCTGACACCGAAAATTAGGGTGAAAAAAAGAGGACGAAACGATGCCTGATATTGATGAACCCTAGGATCCTATTGATCGTCCTCCTCATGAGCCCTCCTCTTCCAAAAGGAGACCCTCATGGCTTAGGGAGACTCTCGAAGATGCCGAGAGACACATTGCACCAAGGGGGACTTTCCGTGAAAGCAAGAAGCTGAACAGGTATCAAGGATACTTGACCATAATGAGCACTATCATTCAAAATGAGCCTTCATCATTCGAAGAAGTCGTGAAGCAAAAAGTATGGAAGGATGCTATGAATGAAGAATACGAGACAATTATGAATAATGATGTCTGGGATGTGGTCCCTAGACCCTAGGTCAAATCGGTTGTCACCTCTAAGTGGCTCTATAAAATCAAGCATGGAGCTGATGGAAGTGCAAACCCTCTCATTTACAAATGTAAGAGGGAGTTGGCTTCTGAATTTGAGATGAAGGACCTGGGACGATGCATTATTTCCTAGGGTTGGAGGTCTAGAAAAATCTAGGTGAAATTTTCCTCTCTCAAGGAAAATATGTTGTGAAGATATTAGAAATATTTGGGATGGTGGATTGCAAGCCTGTGACTATTCTGATGGAACTTAACTTTAAGAAGTTATTGTTGGAAATAATACTGAGAGGGGGGGTGAATCAGTATTATCAGATCAGATAAAACTTTTTCAATTTCATACTCAGATTCATACACGCAGCTTTAGTTAAGGATATCAGCGTATATACGCGACTTCGTTAAGGGCAACTAGCGTACATGCAGTAATCTTGTGATTCAGTTAGCTTATCTTCAGTAAATGCATCAGAACATTATTAACCATATTAACAGTAAACAGGTGAAGTATAACAGAACAGATCATCACACATAAGGCACACACATGAACACCATGATATAAGGTGGAAACCAAATGTGGGTGAAAACCACCTGCTGCAATTTGTTTCTATCTTCCTTTAATAAGAAACTTCTTTTACAATGTATTGGTGCAGTCCTTTACCAGCACGCAGGCTACAACCTGCAGAGGGCTACAACCCTCATAGCTCTTGTACTAGCCGATCCATTTACTAGTACATAGGTGCCAACCCTACAAAAGGCTACAACCTTCACTCGTTTTCCAGCTGCTCCTAGAAGGGAGCCACAACCCCCTGGCTCTTGCACTGGGTGATATGTTTACCAGTACGTAGGTGCCGGCCTACGATCTTCCCGGGACCACGTTTCATACATTTTCATACTGGATCCATAAGATAATCACCATTGTAGTACAACCTGCATCATCAATCACTGAAACACCCAATACTGAATCACTGAAACCCTGTCAACAAAATCATAACAACAACTAGATCCAACTCCATCTTCAAATATCATACTTCACATTGTATACGCTACTTGGATGAACCCAACCTGCGTGTATACGCTCTTTTACCAAAGACAACCCGCGTATAGATCTGTAAATCCAAACTTAAAACTCCGCAGCTATATCAGACATCAAAACATACCCAGATCATAGCAATAAACATGAGTCAATAGATCTAGTCTATTCACAGTCAAACCATATGAAGATAATCATTCCAAGCCTTGAGATCCCGTTCCATCGTTCATCATCATCCTCCACATGAGTGAAACCTTGGTTCAGATCACCAACCCATAACCAGCATTTGGATCTCACATCTTCATCATTCACACCAACTCTCACACTTTGCTTACATCCCTTTGCCTAATGATCTTCTCCTTATATAGCCTTAGGCCCTTCACAATACCACGGTCCAAAACCATAGTAACACAACACCATCAACTTCAAAACTAGGGATCGACACGCCCGTCGAGACACCATGGTCCAAAACCATAGGCACAACTTCCAAGGACTAACCGCCACGGACCAAAGGTACGTTTTCACATGTACGCGCTTTTACTGAAGCCAACCTGCGTGTACATGCTGATTTTCCTTAATGAACCTGCGTATATCTCTTTCTTGTCCTGCTGTATTGAGATCTGTCCTCTGATCAAGTTGCCATCACTTGTGCCTGTCTCTGAGTGAGTTGCCATCAAGGACAATACTTGTAACATAATGCCAACAATCTCCCCCTTTGGACTTGATGGCAACCACCACACCAAGTCATTCTCCCCCTTTGACATCAAGGGCAAAGTGCGGACCAAGATATTCTCTTCTTTGGTATACCTTCTGCTGTCCATACTCCCCCTGAGTACCTGCTGAAATCTCCAAATGTGCTCCCCCTTTGTGTATGCCAAAGTGTACCAATCTATCCATCCTGCTCTTGCTGAATTGTGCTGTTCATGCTCCCCTTGACTGTAGGCAAGATCTGCAAAAGATGTTCTTCAAGAAGAACAAAGACTTATACATCATAGAAGACCTTCCTATCACCAAAAGACTCAATACATACGTTCATCACCCAACCTAGTGGGGATATGCCAATATTGACTCATCCACCTAACCATGTGGAGATGATAAGACATGAACATTACATCATTCATCCCAGGCATAGTGGGGAAACCAACATAGGCCGTTACATGACCTTGACATCATAAAAGAGATATCACAAAAGAGATACATGACATAGTGATGAAATATCTAGACCAAGACTGATGAAAGCCACCAGCAACATCATGATCTGTACCATAAGTATCAGCCTGCAATACCATTCCTTTGATCAAATAGCAAGATGTATCATTTAGCTTCATAGACTTTATTAACAACTTCTAACCATAATGCCAACAATGCGTTATTTGAAGTATATGCTCCCCCTGAGCCTGTGCCACATCTTTCTGACTGAACTTCCTTCTTCTTCCATATCTTCAGGCATGTTGATGATTTCTTCTTATCATGAGCTTTGTTCCTGCAATCCTTTGCTCTATGTCCAAAATTGTTACATGCATAGCATCTTACATGTTTCATATTCCTCCTATAGCAATCAGCAGCTTTGTGGCCAAACATATTGCAAGAAAAGCAATATCCATTAAAGTACCTTGAATGTGATGATCTTTCTGCATGATGGTCTTGAAACCTTCTTCTTCTACATATGGCTGCAACATGTCCAAGATTATGACATACATAACATTCAACATTATTCATGGGAGGAGTAAAAGATTTTCTTTGAGGAGTCTCTTTCCTTGATTGTTGATGGGGTTGTCCTTTCATCTCCTTGTAGAGCCTTTCAGATTTTGCATTAGAGATTCTTGTCTTACTTTGTGAACCAGATTCACCTTCAATAGACTCATGAAAACCAAGGCCAGTTTTGATAGCAGGGGACCTTTGACTACTAAGAATATCATCCAAGATCTTAGTACTATCTTGAAATTGTAATAGTTTATCTTTTTCTTCTAATTTACTTTTCAAGATATTTACCTCAACTTGATGTTGTTCTTCTTTTTCCAGACATTGCTTCTTCAAGGTCTCTTCAACTTTCCTTTCTTCATCTAGCTGATGCCTTAGTTTGAGGATCTCGTTTTCTTGCTCTTTATTCCGCGCTAGCAGCATTTGTCGAATTCTGGAGGCACATTCCAACTGATCTTCTAATCTGATGATTTCTTCTTTGAGGGCATTCTCCTTTTTGCTAGGTAGATCTTGCTGATCTATGGTTTGATCTGATGCTTCATTTGTTTGTCCATCTTCATTCTGAGGTGATTCAGAATCTGAATTCTTGCTTCCACTCAACGGCAGGTTTTCATTGTTCCTTTGAGCTGTCTTCTTCTTCTGACGCGCTTTCTTCCCCATTGTTCTACGAATCTCCTTCAAGCGATCAAGCTTCTCTGAAGGACCTGCTCTGATACCAATTGTTGGAAATAATACTGAGAGGGGGGGTGAATCAGTATTATCAGATCAGATAAAACTTTTTCAATTTCATACTCAGATTCATACACGCAGCTTCAGTTAAGGATATCAGCGTATATACGCAACTTCGTTAAGGGCAACTAGCATACATGCAGTAATCTTGTGATTCAGTTAGCTTATCTTCAGTAAATGCATCAGAACATTATTAACCATATTAACAGTAAACAGGTGCAGTATAACAGAACAGATCATCACACATAAGGCACACACATGAACACCATGATATAAGGTGGAAACCCAATGTGGGTGAAAACCACCTGCTGCAATTTGTTTCTATCTTCCTTTAATAAGAAACTTCTTTTACAATGTACTGGTGCAATCCTTTACCAGCACGCAGGCTACAACCTGCAGAGGGCTACAACCCTCATAGCTCTTGTACTAGCCGATCCATTTACTAGTACATAGGTGCCAACCCTACAGAAGGCTACAACCTTCACTCGTTTTCCAGCTGCTCCTGGAAGGGAGCTACAACCCCCTGGCTCTTGCACTGGCTGATATGTTTACCAGTACGTAGGTGCCGGCCTACGATCTTCCCGGGACCACGTTTCATACATTTTCATACTGGATCCATAAGATAATCACCATTGTAGTACAACCTGCATCATCAATCACTGAAACACCCAATACTGAATCACTGAAACCCTGTCAACAACATCATAACAACAACCAGATCCAACTCCATCTTCAAATATCATACTTCACATTGTATACGCTACTTGGATGAACCCAACCTGCGTGTCTACGCTCTTTTACCAAAGACAACCTGCGTACAGATCTGTAAATCTAAACTTAAAACTCCGCAGCTATATCAGACATCAAAACATACCCAGATCATAACAATAAACATGCGTCAATAGATCTAGTCTATTCACAGTCAAACCATATGAAGATAATCATTCCAAGCCTTGAGATCTCATTCCATCGTTCATCATCATCCTCCACATGAGTGAAACCTTGGTTCAGATCACCAACCCATAACCAGCATTTGGGTCTCACACTTCCTCAGATCTTCATCATTCACACCCACTCTCACACTTTGCTTACATCCCTTTGCCTAATGATCTTCTCCTTATATAGCCTTAGGCCCTTCACAATACCATGCTCCAAAACCATAGTAACACAACACCATCAACTTCAAAACTAGGGATCGACATGCCCGTCGAGACACCATGGTCCAAAACCATAGGCACAACTTCCAAGGACTAACCGCCACGGACCAAAGGTATGTTTTCACATGTACGCGCTTTTACTGAAGCCAACCTACGTGTACACGTTGATTTTCCTTAATGAACCTGCGTATATCTCTTTCTTGTCCTGCTGTATTGAGATCTGTCCTCTGATCAAGTTGCCATCACTTGTACCTGTCTCTGAGTGAGTTGCCATCAAGGACAATACTTGTATCATAATGCCAACAGTTATGTGGTAGTGTTGCTGGACCTGAATTGGGAAATGCTTCTAAGTATCATCAACTCATAGGAGCACTAATGTTCTTGGTGAACTCTCATCGAGACATATGTTTTTTAGTTAACACATTGAGACAATATATGGTTGAGCCTCATCATATACAATGGACTGGTGCCAAGAATCTTCTGAGATATCTTCGGGGCATAATAACTCATGGACTGAGATACATTGTTGGAGATGTGAGGCTGTAGGGTTATCCTGATGCTGATTGGGCTAGTAGTGTGGTGGATCACAAGAGCACTTCTAGATGTTGTTATTCTTTGGGTTCTGCTTCAATATCCTGGATGAGAAGGATGCATAAATTAGTTGCCTTGGGCACTGTCGAGGCCAAATTCATAGCTACTAGTATGGCCTCCTGTGAAGTTGTCTAGTTGAGGAAGCTCTTTAGTGAGTTTTTTGGACATGTGCTGGATACCATCATGATCCTCTGCGACAGCCAAAGTGGTATCCAATTATTAAATAATCCCATTTTTCATGATCGCTCTAAGCATATAGATATCAGGTACCAATTTATCTGGGTTATGGTACAACAAGGAGCAATAAGGCTCCATCACATTGGGACTGATGAGCAGGTCACCGATATTCTGACAAAACCCCTGGGGAAGGTCAAGTTCTTAGCCTTCTGAGAACAACTTGGAGTCGTGGAGAGACCCTCTTATGAGGGTCTTGTATGAGATGGACATTGAGCTTTGGGAGCTCCGGGGGCTTGGGGTACTTCTTGGAGCAATGAGAAACCATAGGGTGAGCGGTTCAACATTCCCCTAGTGGTTTGTTGTGTAAAGTGTGAGTGGTTTAGCCTTCCCCTATGATACCCCTTGGCGTCATGTAGGCAAGATGAGTGGTTCATCCTTCTCCTGCTGAGACATCCTACCCATGAAGTCTAGTACTCATGGGAAGTACCTCTCATCTAGCCAATGGGTAGGGAAATGAGGATAGGGACCATAGTACTACTGATGGACCCATCATGTACTACCATACTCCCTATGCTAGGATGATCGATATTGATATGGGATCAATGGGAACTGACTTCTGGTCAGTAAGAGTGGTATGAGACACTCTCTTTTGATTGGAACCGAATTTGGGTCAGTAAGAGTGGTATGAGACACTCTCTTTTGATTGGAACTAAACTTGGATCAACAAGAGTGGTATGAGATGCTCTCTTTTATTTGGGACTGACTTTAGGTCAGTAGAGAATGGTATGATACATTCTTGATCACTTCTTCTTCATAGTTCAGTAGAGCAGATCAGAGAAAAACAAAGAAGTGCATTGATGGCAGATATAGTATAGATTGGTAGATGGATTAACAAATGGAGTTATCCCTAGTTGAGAGGGAGTGTTAAAATTGGCAAATAGGGTCAAACTCCACATGGGTCATCTTATTTATGACAGATGTACAAATGAAGTTACGAGTTTATTTTGATTATGGATAAATTTTCAAGGTTGGCCAACAAAGTTATGTAGGCTCAGAAGCCCAACAGTCACGTCTATTAATCCTCAACGTTTTCTATAAATACATGATGCCTTAGCCTCATTTGGACACACTCATCTTCACACTTCTCTCTCTCTCTCCTCACTAATTCTGTATGGATTTTTGGGCCTCTCTCTCCCCACATGTTCGAAATTTCAGGAGAGTGAAATTTCAAGAGGCTGATATTTCAGGAGACCAAATTTCTAGATAGTTTGACCAAGCATTGACCAACATGCGTTTACCTCCTTTCACTGTGTTTTGGTGAGGGCTATCTCTGTTTGGGTAGGTTTCATTTCTAGGCACAAAAAATGAGGCTAAACATTAACTGTTGACCAACGTTGACTGCAGCTAGGGTTGACCACAGGTGGTTTGTTTGACTAGACTTTGACTGGGTTGAATTTGACCATTTTGAGGGTCGTTTTATCTCGCTGTTTGGAAGCTAAAGTTGATTGAAGTTGACCGATTTGCTGAGGGTCAAATCTGTCCCATTGACTAGCGTTGACTTTCCTGGTTAGGGCTCTTTTGTTGTTGTTATAAATTATCAGATTTGTAAATTTCACTATCTCTCTCTACTAAACTATTGAAGACTAAAAGAATATTTGATCAAGGGTTTCCCCACATTGGTGTTTGTCCCTGGCTGGTGCCACATCTTGTGTCCTCTTGTCTTGGCTTGTCTTTTACTGTTTATGTTTATGTTCTATCTGCATTTTACTATCATGTTGATGTGATTGCGAATATGAATATTGATACTGGGCTAATAAAGAAATTGAAGTAAAATTGCTCTAAATCATAGAACATACCATTTGTTGCCTAAAGTTAGCATCCATTGCCCTCAAGAAATTTTTAGATAATTGCTCAAACAGTTCATGCATTTTGCTTTGTTGCCTTGGTATTGCTTTAACAACAACTACTAGCCCCTCCTTCTCTCCCATGGTACCTTGAATTCTTACTCTAGTTCACTTGTCTTTAGGCCCACATCTAGCCAAGACCAAGGCTCTGATACCACTGTAATGTTCCTTTCCAGAAAAGCCTTAAATTTTCAATAGGTTTTTGAGTGTGTGTGAGGTTTAGTGATGTGTTCTAACAACAAATTAGCCACGTGTAGTTGTAGGTTCACCTTTACAAATTTCACCCAATTAAATGTGCATAAAAACCAACGTGCATACCAAAATAAAGTGTTCCAAGTGCTCAAATATATTTATGAAAGTTCATAAATTTACATATGTATATAATTGGTACATCACATAGAAATAAACTAGAGGAGATTCTTTCACATTAACCAACTAAATACACAAAGACATAAGAAAATAAAGGAACATGTGACCTTTGTCTCATAGTGTGCTTCAAGAGTGGCAGTTGAAGAAGGGATGCGACCAACAACACATCATAAAGTTTAGCAAGGAAATATGCTATGTGTTCTTCCCTTAGGGTACTGCGATTTTGGTGGTCCATAGTTAACAGATTTGTAATCCAACAAATGGGAAACTCGTGGCCCTTCCCTTGAGGCTGATATCATATAGATTTCACCCACAAACTATTCAATTGCACCCATAATTCTTATCACTACTTTAGTACAGAGTAACAGGTAACAGGTTGATCTCTTGCATTCAGACCCATATTTTCATCTCTCAATGCATGTGTTCGACACTTCGAAGGGGGTTGGCTCCATGTCATGGTTTTTTTTTGTAATTAATATCTATCCAAAAGCCAGATTAGTCACTAGAGTGATGTCATCCTTAGAGCTAGTTCACAATTTTCTTGATGTCTAGGAAGCCCACCTAGGATTTCAATTTCGTTTGGTCATTGTTAATACCACTGAAAGCCCAAGGCCAATGCAGAGATAAAAGTATTATGTGCAATAGTGGATGGGTGAATTTAGTATAGAGTAGGTAGATATTTATTCATTGGAAAGAGAAAGCATTGTTTTATTATTGATCTCCATTTTGTTTTCTTTTCTATTGAGAAATGACCGATGCCCACAATCTATGTGAGCAGAGCTTGCTTGGGCATATAGATTTGTGGAAGAAAATTATGTACATCAGATTGTTAGCCAATGGTGGATCCCATCCAAACCTTTAAAAAGAACCACCATTAGAGTATATCTAGTGAAAATCTTGTGAGAGGAGGTGAGGGACTTGGCGGTGCTCATGAACCGGATGCATGAATTTCCAAACACTCAATACATATGGGTGAGTTGGATACCAATTATGTATGAGGTCCTCAAACATGGACATTGTGTTCAACTGGGCAGATTTAATTACGAGCAGCCTTGCTGGAAATATACAGAAAGACAAGGTGTCTGGGAAGGGTGAAACAACCTGTTTCTACATGAGATCATATCTCATGTTTTGCATATGTGCTTGTGCAGTTAGTTTTTTAGGCTTCAAACCAACCTAGGAACCTACATTTGAGCCAATGCATGTAGATTACCAGAGTTTGTGGAAAACAAAATATTTGTGAGAGTATTTTTCCATCTGTACCTATGTTTTAGCTCTGAATTATGAAAGTATTTATGATGAAGAATGTCCATTACTTTTAGTCAATTCGATATTAAAGTAATGAAATCGATCGGGGATTGGTATGTGCAAGAAGAAAGCTGCTATATCAGGATCTATAGGGTATCTATTGCTCCCCATAAATTGTCGAAATACATACCAGTCATTTTCTTTATTTTGGAGACAACTTTCTAGACAAATTTGCACAGGGTGACAAGGACTTTAAGGAAGAGTAAGGAGTTGTGGCCTAAGTTTACTTTCACTATGAAGGATTTGAAGATAGAGGATGTATCCCATGGTGAATAATTTTCAGCTCCAGATGGCCCAGAAATCGATAAATTCATGGCACTGGTGTCTATATAATACTCAGCACTGTGGGTGTCACTAAACTTAGTTAGGGCAGAGAGGGACGTTGCCTTTATGCCCAAAATGTGTCCATTTGCAAGAGAAAATTACCACAACCTTGGTATTGGCAAGGGATTCAGCTCGATCACCCTTAGGAATCCTCCAACAAGTAATAATAACCCATGGTCTATATCAAAGCAAGGAATGCAGCCCCCTTCATTCCTAATCTCTGCCTCTACAGAACTCGAGGAAGTTGACCCACAAACTTGACTGATTTCTGGCTTGGGAAATAGTGAAACTCGTGCTTCATTGAGGAAGGAATACTAGACCTGCAAAATTAGATTATGATGCCAATAATCTCTGTGCCAAAATTCTCGTTAGATCTTCAGAAATAAGCATAAAAATAAAATCCCACTAGGATGGCAAGAATGTCCATCGAAGAAGGGAAAACCAGCTAGGGTAGCAATTAAATCTACTGTTGAATATTTGAAAACAACCAAAGATGCTACCAATCACTTAACATGTCTTGAAACTCGCCGCGTTATCGAATTTCTCCAACTTGATATCGAATGTGGTCTTGTTGGGCTTCTTTTCCTTGGTTTTCAGAGCACCAGAGGCCAGATGCACCTGAGGGATTTTTGTGGAAGCCTCTGCTGACAACATCTCAATGCGGGGCACCCTCAACTTATCACTTAGGGAGGGACCAATTTTCTTTCGCTCTTCTCGGGAGACGTTAGCAATGGCTTCTGCAAACTTGAGGATTTTATTGGAGAGAAGGGGTCTCAGCCCATATGGATCAGAGTGTGGGTGCCAGTTTGAGCTCCAAATAGAATGTACAAAAGTGATCTTTGTTATTTATCTGTGGCTTTGTGTCTGGAAGTGAAAATGGGAATGTTTTTATAGTATAAAGAAAACCAGTTTTTACAAGATAAAGAAAACCTTAATTTGTCCTAGAATGGTAGTCTGGTGCTTTTACAGACAAACTAGAATCTCGGAATGGACTCACCATATTTTGAATATATAGAAAAGAAGACAACTGCTTCAAGAAGACAGATATTGAACCTGAATAGATGTCTCCAAGGTTTTGAACCTACAACCATCCGACCTTCATAAAACCCTGAACCTTAACAGATGTTTTTCAAATTATCCAATACCAACAAATGAACCTTTTGAACAAGCAACGATGAGTGATATGATATGTTTCATGTGATTACATTTAAGAGCATGTGAATATAGATAATTGAAACGTATGTGACTATTATTACACAACAATATCATTATTTCCAAACCAAATCATCAAGCAAGAGATGGGGAAGAGATGTTTCATATGATTACATTTAAGAGGATGTGAATATAATGTTTCATAATTGAAAAGTCAAATATATGAGAGCCCAATAAAAGCAAAAAATCCCATTTCCACTTACGCACACTTGCACTTCTATGTATCTAATGTTGCCATCGGAGCATATTTTCCTATCCAAAAAAAAATTCACTGAACTCGTATCTTTTTTTTTTTTGTAAGCTGGGGTGGGACTCTCCGATTTTCATGTCCATTATGTACCCCTCTACGGGGGAAGGGTAGCCCAAGATTTGAACCCAAGACTTCCGGTTCAGTGAGACTTCATTTCCACGGCCCTTACCGCTTGAGCTACCCCATGTGGACACTGAACTCGTATCTTGGTTGCAAGCCATAAATTAAAATAAATTATTATAAATTTAGACTTCATTACCATGTATCTTTTTAACTCCATCAAGTTATGTATTTTTTTAATTCCATTAAATTTAGTAAATAAGATTTCATTTCCCGCCCAAAAAATGCAAGGTAAAGTGGAATTTGTTTGGTGGGAAATAATGGGTACAATAACATTTATGTGTAGACTCTATTCAAATCACCAAATATATAACCAAATCATAAAAATCACACATTTTTTAGGAAAATTATGAAATACTATGGAACAATTCAACTTAGAACTTATAGCCAAAGCATAAAAAATATAGCAAGTCTGTTTTACATATATGACATGATATTATAATATGTGCAACATCTAATGTTCAAGCGATATCAAAATCCTCATAGGATTAAAAACAATTTCATAAAATTCTAGTACTACTATGTTCATAATGTACATTCAAATTACTAGATAAACAAATTGATATCCAAGTTAAAAACTGGTATCATAAGTTTAATGGATATGACCCTCATAATAAAAAATGTAGATATGCATGAAAATTTAAGCGTTCAACTAAAGGAAATGTATCATCTCCTAATTAGACAACACTTCTCCTTGTAGGTATTCTTCATAATGTATTTGACCCAGTTGTAAGCCCATTGATTCCATTTTGGATAATATGTCAACTTTTGAATTTAATTCCCTGTGAATGTGATCAAAGGATATAACCCTAAATATTTTAATCAACTCCATAACTCTAATCATCCACTGATCCAATAAAAAAGTGTTTAAGGAAGTATAACCTTTCAGCTAATCTATAACAACATTTGAATCTCTTATCACTTTTAAGTTTAGATTGTTGAAGTGACACAATTCAAATGACTAACATAAACCACTAATTCATATTATTGTAGTACTCGTTAGGTAGTCATATTTTTGTTCCTACACTATATTACTCATTCATGCTAGTCATTTTTAGTTGTATTACTTATTGGCTAGTTGTATATTTTAACCCGAGACTAAATTAGTAATTTATGTTAGTCATTTTTAGTTGGGTCACTTAAGATTGCTCATTTTTGGTAGTATTTCACTTGCAAAAGTTGTGGTGACTAACATTTTTAGTCACCTAGTCACTAATTTCTCATTTTCTACTAGTGGAACTACTTTTTTCCCAACAGAAATGCAAAAATTTCACTGGGAAGCTTCTAAGCCTGTAGCTAGACCAAGTCCAGATGAGCAGCCTATGAAAGGAAAAGATTAAACTGTGATCAATAGGTTGCCTTTGAGCAAGAAAGACACTGAAGCTTGAGGAATTATCGAAGCAAGGAACGCTACTGTGAAGGTTGGTAGGGAGGCTCCAAAATAGGCTGAGGCAAAATTTTGGAGGGTGGTTGTAGCTGCTATAACACTTGGTGACGCACTGGTAGAACTCCAGCTCTCTGAATGGACCTTGTTTTTGAAAAGAAAGTCTAACACCTCCATAAGTATTGTTTAGTTCTTAGCTCATCTTGGTTTCACACTAACTTGATTTTAAGATGTAGCATCTGCCAGACTCTTGGTTGATTGACACACATTCCAAGCCAAGGAAAGAGTTTTTTCGATTGGGGTTGAGGGGTATATAGGTGCACAAGCAGTATAGTCGTTAGAGTCTTAGTTTCATATCTGGTGTTGCTCTACTACTAGTAGGCCTGGATAATACCTTGGTGGAGTCACTTAGGAACACAAGCATGGCTCCACTGCCAGCGAGAATGGCCAGTACCCCAGCAAAGTTACTTGCATCACCTCCCTGCATAGGAAGCCCGTCTCTTCTTTCTCCTTATTCATTTTTTTTCATTTTTTTTTTTTTTTACTTTTCATTTTTTTCATCTTTTTCATTTTCACTATGCATATCACTTATTCATTTCAGAGGTGAAATAGGGATCCCGACTTATTGAGATCAGAGGAGGTTGTTCAAGAAGAGAAGTAGTTTATTGCATCTCTGACATGCGTATTAAGGTTTTCCCCCTCACCTTACTATACTTGACTGAGCTGACAAGGGTTAACCCAAAAACAATTGACTAGAGAGGGCGACACTAGTTAGCAGGAAAGCATTGTGTTTACACCAAGGTTCACTTCAAAGAGTACATATTTTACTTTGACGTATCATGGAATAAGACTAAAAAGTTCATCATATAGAGGCAAGATGACAGATAACCAAGTAGTGATAGTTGTACAAACCCTCTTGTACTTTACCCAGTTCGTTTCATGAGTCACACATGGTTTCATGCGAACTAAGATATGAACGAAACAAGTGAACGAACTAGAAATCAACAAAGCAAAGTAAGAGCAGAAGCCAAAATGAAAGTGAAACATGTAAAAAATCAAGAAAACACATCATGTAAGCAAACAAGCATGCAAACAAACAACTGAAAGAAAACACTACTCCTACTCCTACACTAACGGTGCATGAGCCTGATCACGTGAAGTGATACTTCCAATGCAACCACTAGTGAATAGGTAGACCCATGTGAGTGAAGGCTTTGTCCGCGAGTAACCCAGTTATGCAGACAAGCATACAAGAAAGATATGATAGTGAAGACAACCACACTTCATGGTTCAAAGTGCCCACGCGACATAAGTGAGTGCATGTGCATGACGAACAGTTCGTGGACTTATCATGGTGTTGTGTGACACTACATGCAGCTTTGAAGCAAAAGCACACTCTTGACTCAGATATGCAAGAAAATGAAAGAAACAAATATAACTTGCATCGTGCATTAGTGATTGCAATATAAGACTCCTCCAATGCATGAGCAATGGGATCGTGTTGTTCGAGTGGAGGAAGTGTGATATGTGTGTGGGATGGATCTTCAACGCATACATATGACTCATGAGGAGGCTTGGATGATTGAACAGTTTCATGATAAGAAGTGAGACTGACCCCAAGAGAGTGAGCACCTGACATAACCATCAGCTCGAGTTGAAGTGCCTCGATAGTCTTGGGTGTCTTAGCTTCATCATCAAGTAGATCATCATAAACCGATGGCTTCGAAAGATCAACTATGATAGATTCATGATCGTGATAATTAATGGAAGCAAATGGATCACGATCGCCACGATCAGGAAAATTAATGAATTCTTCAGCATCCTCATGATCAGATGAATCAAACAGAGGGGTAGATGAAAAGTGAATGAAATCATCCTCTGTGTTTCCGTAAAAGACAGATGAAGGATCAAGTGGATATTCAATGAATAACTTATCCTCTCTATTGTTGAATGATGGAATAGCATCCAGTGAATCCTACAAGTGATCAACAATGGGTGCATCCATAGATGAAGACACACATACAAAATCATGGATGGCAGGTTCACTAAACAAGCTAGGAAGGAATGGAGGAGGCTCGGATGGAAGGGAGTCATCCTTCATCAAGTGTTGATGTTCAAGCCCCCACTCATACTCTTCATGAATGACAGCGCATGTTGGTTGTGCACCACCAACTCTGTGAGTGGGTTGTTCCTCGTTCACAACAATTGAAGAGTCCACAATGGATGAACACAAGACAACATCATCTGGAGGGACACCTGGGTGTGAAGACAAAGGTCGAAGAAAAGAATGCATATGGGAACTCATACGACTAACAAACAACTCTACATGAAAATTGAGTGGAGTGATGTTGGGAGGGTGTGAAGAATGAATAGATGTGCGAACATGATCCTCAACATCACTGGATGATGGTGGAACTGTTGAATGATAGGGAGGTGGACAGTCTGTTGAGACAATGCCTGCTCCTGCATGGGATTGTGTAGTTCCATTAATGAAGAAGGTTGAGTGAGGTTTGACATCAAGCTTTCTCTTGGGATGGGAAAATTTCTTAAGGCAGTACTTGAATGGGTCCCAGAGATAAGCAAACTTCATCTGGCTCTTCGAAGCTTGAAACTGTAAGTCACAGAAGCGTTGCCAAGAATCAATAATAGATTCATGCAGAGCCCTCCGTTGCTATAATAGTTTCCGGTCAAGATGGTCTGGATCAAAATGATGGAACATGTCTTCAATAAGATCACATAAGTGCTGACCTGAGTGCACGATGTCAGCTGACAAGCTAAGCACCCAACGAATTGGATTCGCAAAGTGTGAATGCAAGCAGCAGGCCGACCTGTTCATCAGTGAACTCATCTTCCTCATAAATCATGGAAAGGAAGTTATGTAAGTGCTCAGGCCAGGCCACTTTGCCTTCACCATCATACGTGTGAGTGGAAAAGAGATTGAAAAGCTTCCCCGAGATGGAGACATCTTCATGATTCGAAAATCACCTCGGGGGAAGAAGAATGCAAGACTCCATGAAAGATATGAAAAGGTTGAAAACTGGATGGGAGGACACTGCTTGTCATCAGGCCTTCCTTCTAGCACTAGAAATTTTGATGATGCTAGACCCGCTGACATGTCAAGGAGATCTCCCCATTAAGAAGTCCCAATTAGACCACAATCTATTTGGTGTAGGAGCCCCATCAGTGGGTCGTAAGGCAATGCCTTGACCAAGATGTCGCACAAAGACAAGTAAGATAACTATGTCAGTAGCAAGGGTGTGACTGATGCAGTGAGTCAAGGAATGAGTATGAGAGGTTCCAACACTTCAAAGGGGGGAGGAAGGTGAAGGTGAGTTCCAGGTTGAAAGGGATCAATCCCAACTCTACTAGGAACACACCACACAAAGGACATGCACAACTTTCGGTAGACTAGTCGACACAGATGCGGAAGTCCCAATATACAAGGTAAGATACTTGAACAACACTTAGAGATCAATCCAAGACGAGTGTGACGATTGATATAAAAAAGTTTAGAGAAAGTTCTGTCTAGTGTCTGACAAAGCAGTCGACACAAACAGTGACAACATTAACAACATATGCAACACATTAACAAAATATTCATATAATTTCATGTGAATCACTTCATACGCAAGTACGTAAGTTAAACAACATATATCATTAAGGCAACTGCAGCAGTCCAACTATAATAACAACATATGCATGAAAATGTGTTGGTTTTTATTATATAAAGAAGTGTCAGTCACAATCATACAATACACCATGTAAACTTGCTCACCCTATCAGTAAAACGTTACAACCACATCCGCCTGCTCCTCCAAAGAGATGTACTAGCTCCGTGCAGTGGAGAAGCCAAGGCGCGTTACAATACTATCCAAGCCTTCTTCAAGATAGTCTTAATAGAAGGTTGGCTGACCAAAAGCTTATACAATGAGCTATGAGGGACTATTTATAACAAAGGGTGGGGTGAACCTTGAAATTCCCCTATGTAACAGTTCAACTACCCTCATGACACTTCACCTAGTCTATGACTATTATGTCCAACTGTTGACACTTGACTTACACTTGACATGAATCAACATTGCAATGCACATGTATTCATGTGAGGTAACATGGCTTGATCAAGCCTTGCAAGACATCACTAACACTCGGTCCGCTGTGGTGAGACCAACTCTTTGACATGCTTGTGACGGTGAAGTTGGTGCGCTGATGCCAAGCTTGGTCGTCCGTGATGGTGTGCATGCACATCATGGTGACATCTTGCTGAAGCGACTCTTGCCTCCATTGCAACTGGTGCATTGGTTAGGTCCCTTCATCCAACTCATTTGTTAACATGTGCATGGTCTTCTTGGGTATGGTTGAACTGGCAACACACTGATGCATAGTGTCTGTGTTGATATTCAAGTTTGTGTTGGTGGTCATGCACCTCAACTTGCTGAAGTGCATTTTCAGCCCCAGTTGGACTTGTTTCTTGTCTTCACCTTGGTGAGTGTGTTGAATGAGTTGGATTTCATGTGTGAGCTCAATGACATGCATGCTACTGGATCCTTTGCATGTGATCAACAACATTTCTCACCATGCTTTCTCCGTGTTCGCTACTGGGATGGATCCTTAACTTGTACTAGTGCAGTTTCATCCATGAATGCATGTTGCGCCCACTATTGTTCATGTTCCTACTACAACTCGTTGGTCTGTCTATGTAGCTTCATGTTCTTCTTGAGTTGCTGCTTTGGCACATGAAACTCCTTTTTTCCATCTTCTGCCTTCGTGTGATCTTCATGTCGTGCTACCACTTCATAGTCTAAGTCTGTAAAGTTTCTTTCATTATCAGTGGATCCACTTGATCTTGCAACTTTGTTCCGCCTCTATGTTGTCAACAACCTTCCTCTTGCATTTGTTGTGTTTGCTGCATTCGGTATGCTACCTTCAGTTGTTGTTCATGATGCTGCTCACTGTGATGTTGCTGCTTGATGTCCTTCTCCATGAACAACTTGATGTCTTCATCAGTAGGTAAGCCCATTGACACTTGATCGACTCCATCCCCAAGTGTGCTCTAAATGGTGTCTTTGTCTCTACTCTCTTGGAAACTATTGTACATGTACTTCCGAGAGGCAGATGAACACTTGTTATACCTAGAGACATGGAAACACTCATAGAAAGAAATCTATCAGCCAAAAACAAAAGTGAACATGAGAACTGACCTGCAACATACTTGTGTGAATGATTGTGAAGGTTGTGCAATTTCGGCCCGGAGGTCAGGAGACTGACTTTCAAGACTACACAAGGCACAATTCGGGCTGCTGGGAGACTAACTGAATACTGGAACTATAAAATGCGCAATATAGTTGGGTAGTTGGTTGCTGGGGTTGCAGAATGTGCGATTCCAGCTAGGAAAGGCTGCTAGCCCAGGGACATATTTGTGCAAATTTTTGGGCCAAGAAGCCACTAACCTCCAAAAATGCACAATTCAGTCCGAGAGGTTACTGCTAGGCCAGAATGAGAGGAAGGTGGGCCTTCCTTCTCCAGATTGCGCAATGTAGCCTCGGTGAAGGTAGAGACCGGGCCAAGGTTGGCCTGACTCATCGATGGGAAACTGAAAGCAAGTTAAGTCAATGAAATGCATGGTGACACTAAGCTCCTATTGCAACTCATTGGTCTATATGTGTAGCGTCATGTTCTTCCTAAGTTGTTGCTTCGTCACATGCAACTCCTTTGTTCCATCTTCTGCCTTCATGTGATCTTCATGTCGCACCATCACTTCATAGTCTGAGTCTCCAAAGTTGCTTTCATTATCAATGGATCTGCTTGATCTTGCAACTTTTCTCGACCTCTATGTTGTCAACAACCTTCCTCTTTCATCTGCTATGTTCCCGTTTGTTGCATTCAGTGTACTGCCTTCATTTGTTGTTCATGATGTTGCTTACTGTGATGCTGCTGCTTGATGTCCTTGTCCATGAACAACTTGATGTCTTTGCGAGTAGGTGAGCCCATGGACACTTGATTCACTGCATCCCCAAGTGTGCTATGAATGGTGTCTTTGTATCTACTCTCTTGGAAACTATTGTACATGTACTGCTGAGAAGCATATGAACACCTATGATACGTGGAGACATGGCAACACTCATAGCTAAAAATTTGTCAGTCGAAAACCAAAATGAACATGAGAACTGACCTGCAACATACCTGGGTGAATGATCATTAAGGTTCTGCAATTTCGGCCGGGAGGTCGAGAGACCAACCATCAAGACTGAACAACGCATAGTTTTGGCTACTGGGAGACTAACTAACTACTGGAATTGTAAAATGTGCAATCTAGTTGGGCAGTTGGCTGCTCAGGTTGCGGAATGTGCGATTCTAGCTGGGAAGGGCTGCTGGCCCAGGGACAGATTTGCTCAAATATTTGGGCCAAGTAGCCACTTACCTTTATAAATGTACAATTCAATCCAGGAGGTCAGCACTGGGCCAGAATGCAAAAATCTGGAGAGGAAGGTTTGCCTTCCTTCTCTAGATTGCATAATGCAGCCTTGGTGAAGGCAGAGACCGGACCAAGGTTGGCCCAACTCTCCGATGGGAAACTGAAAGCAAGTTAAGTTGATGAAATGCATGGTGACACTAATTGATAGCAGAAGTGATAAAAAATGCATGCAAAACATGAATGGAGGATTGAGCAAATAGATCAACATGCATGTGGGTGAGGCCGTTCGCTAGTTGGGCGAACGTTTGTGCAAAACAGTTTCATGTATGTGACAGTAGTGAGATAGCAACGAAAATTGAAACAGAGCTAGGACAAGATAGAATATATGTAAATGATGGCAGGCGTTTGAATAAATCAAGAAAACAACACTCCCACAAGTGAAAACAAAAAGTGACAGAAATGCAACACAAGGCATGGGAAGCGGGCTAACCCCAAAACAACTAATCTAAATGTGCCAACTGCTCCTAGATGTGATGTGGGACGTTGGAGCTTCAAGGTTGATGTGAGGAATGAGCTCTGTAGTGTTCGATTGATGAGTTTTGATAACATCGAGGTTATGACGCACATGCCACAAATATAGGGGAAGCGACACTTAGAGGGAGGTTTCTGAATTGTTCCTTGCATGAAACCTCTAACTACTAAACATAGATCCCTGAAACAAGGGATGCCTTTGCATGTTGCCTTGGGAGAAGCAGCCTATGCATGCAAGTCTGTTTTTCTCGGTCCTGGAGGGAACTGGTCAACTCAGCTGCGCATGCAAGCAACTTCTCAATTACTAGAGGAAAATGCACATTTTTGACTGGTAGTTGGGCTAACTGACCAAATGGGATTGCGCAATTCCTGGGCCGAACAACTTACCACTAGCTAGATCTGCGCAAATCTTGGGCTGAACTGCCTGTTGATGGGAAAAATTGCACAATGCCTGCTGGGAGGGCACACAGGATTGTGCAATCCTGGAGCTCAACAGTAGACTGTCGAAAGGAATTGCACAATTCCTCAAGGGAACTATTGGTTGCCCTCTAGAAATGAAAAACTTTCGCTGGGAAGCTACTCAACCTGCAGCTGGACCAAGTTCGGATGATCAGCCTGTGAAAGGAAAAGATTAAATTGTGATCGACAGGCTGCCTTTGAGCAAGAAAGATGTTGAAGCTTGAGGACTTGATGAAGTAAGGCAAGCTTCTGTGAAGGTTGGTAGGGAGGCTCCAAAACAGGCTAAGGAAAATTTTTGGAGGGTGGTTGTAGCCATTACAACACTTGGCAACACACTGGTAGAGCTCCAGCTCTCTGAATGGACCTTGTTTGTGAAAATAAAGTCTAACAGCTCTGGAAGTATTGTTCAATTCTTAGCTCATCTTGGTTTCACACTAACTTGATTTTAAGATGTAGCATCTATTAGAATCTTGGTTGATTGACACATATTCCAAGCCAAGGTAACGCACTTGTTTCAATTGGGGTTGAGGGGTATATAGGTGAACAAGCAGTATAGTCGTCAGAGTCTTAGTTTCATCTTTGGTGTTGCTCCACTGCCAGTAGGCCTGGAGAGTACCCTGGTGGAGTCACATAGGAACACAAGCATGGCTCCGCTACTAGCGAGCCTAGTCAGTAACCTGATAGAGTTACTTGCATCACCTCCATGCATAAGAAGCCTTTCTCTTCTTCCGCCTTATTCATTTTTTTTCATTTTGATTTTTTTTTACTTTTCATTTTTTTCATTTTTTTCATTTTCATTGTGCATATCACTTATTAATTTCAGAGGCGGAAGAAGGATCCTGAATTATTGAGAGCAGAGGAGGTTGTTCCAGTAGAGAAGTATTTTATTGTATCTCTGACGTGCCTGTTAAGGTTTTCCCCCTCACCTTACTCTACTTAACTGAGCTGACAAGGGTTAACCCAAAAACAATCAAATAAAGAGGGTGACACTAGTTAGCACGTAAGCATTGTGTTTACAACAAGGTTCACTTCGAAGAGTACGTATTTTTGTTCAATGTATCATGGATTAAATGTTACAAGTTCATGATATAGAGGCAAGATTACATATAACCAAGTAGTGATAATTGTACAAACCCTCTTGTGCTTTACCCAACTCATTTCATGAGTCACACATGGTTTCATGCGAACTAAGCTATGAATGAAACAAGTGAACGAACTAACAATCAACAAAGCAAAGCAAGAGCAGACACAAAAATGAAAGTGAAACAAGTAAACAAACAAGCAAGCAAACAAACAAGAAAACAAATCATGTTAGCAAACAAGCATGCAAGAAAACAACTGAAAGAAAAAACTACTCCTACTCCTACAGTAATGGTGCATGAGCCTGATCACGTGAAGTGATACTTCCAATGCATCCACTGGCACATTGGTAGACCCATGTGAGTGAAGGCTTGGTCTGCGAATAACCCAGTTATGCAGACTAGCATATAAGAAATATATGACAGTGAAGACAGCCACACTTCGTGTTTCAAAGTGCCGACGGGACATAAGTAAGTGAATGTGCATGACGGATAGTCTGTGGACTTATCATGGTGCTGTGTGAAACTACGTGCAAATTTGAAGCAAAAGCAGACTCTTGACTGAGACATGCAAGCAAATGAAAGAAACAAAGATAACTTGTGTTGCGCATGAGTGCTTGAAATGTAAGACTCCTCCAATACATGAGCAATGGGATCGTGCAGTTTGAGTGGAGGAAGTGTGATTTGTGGGTGAGATGGTTCTTCAATGCATATAGATGAGTGATGAGGAGCCTTGGGTGATTGAACAGTTTCATGATTTGAAGCGAGATTGACCCCAAGAGAGCCAGGGCCTGACATAACCATCAGCTCGGGCTCAAGTGCCTCAAAAATCTTGGGTGTCTCAGCTTCATCATTAGGTATATCATCATAAACCGGTGGCTTTGAAAGATCAATTGTGATAGATTCATGATGATGATAAAAAATTGAAGCAAATGGATCATGACCGCCACGATCAAAAAAATCATTGAATTCTTCAACATCCTCATGATCAGATGAATCAAATAGAGGGGTAGATGAAAAGCAAATGAACTCATCCTCTGTGTTTCCAGAAAAGACAGATGAAGGATCAAGTGGATCTTCAATGAATAAATTATCCTCTCCGTTGTCAAATGATGGACTACCATCCGATGAGTCCTGCGAGTGATCACAAATGGGTGCATCCATAGATGAAGACACATGTACAAAATCATGGATGGCAGGCTCACCAAAGAAGCTAGGGGAAAACAGAGGAGGCTCGGATGGAAGGGAGTCATCCTTTACTGAGTGTTGAGGTTCAAGCTCCCACTCATACTCTTCATGAATGACAGTGCATGTTGGTTGCGCAACACCAACTCTGTGAGTGGGTCATTCCTCGTTCACAACAAGTAAAGAGTCTGGAATGGATGAACACAAGACAACATCATCCGGAGGAACACCTAGGTGGGAAGGCGGAGATCGAAGAAAAAAATTCATATGGGAACTCGAAGGACTAACAACCAACTCTGCACGAAAATTGAGTGGAGTGATGTTGGGAGGGTGTGAAGAATGAATAGATGTGTGAACATGATCCTCAACATCACTGGATGATGGTGGAACTGTTGAATGAAAGGGAGGCAGACAGTCCATTGAGACAGTGCCTACTCCTACATGGGATTGTGCAGTTCCATCAATGAAGAAGGTTGAGCGAGGTTTGACATCAAGCTTTCTCTTGGGATGGGAATATTTCTTAAGGCAGTACTCGAACCAGTCATAGAGATAAGAAAACTTCATCTGGCTCTTCAGAGCTTGAAACTGTAAGTGACGGAAGCATTGCCAAAAATAAATAACGGATTCATGCGGAGCCCTCTATTGTTGTCACAGTTTCCGGTCAAGATGGTATGGATCAAAATGATGGGACGTGTCTTCAATAAGATCATAGAAGTGCTCACCTGAGTGCACGGTGTCAGCTAGTAGATTGAGCACCCAACTAAATGGGGATTCACAAAGTGCGAATTCAAGTAGCAGACTGGCCTGTTCGTTAGTGAACTCATCTTCCTCATTAATCATGGAAAGGAAGTTATGTAAGTGCTCAGGCTAGGCCACTTCACCTTCACCATCATAAGTATGAGTGGACAAGAGATTTATTAGCTTCCCTAAGATGGAGACATCTTCACGATTCGAAAAACACCTTAAGGGAAGAAGAATGCAAGACTCCATGAAAGTTATGCAAAGGTTCAAAACTGGATGAGAGGACACTGCTTGTCATCAGGCCCTCCTTCTAGCACTAGAAATGTTAACGGTGTTGGACGCGCCAACATGTCAAGGGGATATTTTTGGTAAGAAGTCCCAATTAGACCACAAACCATTTGGTGTAGGAGTCCCAACAGTGTGTCGTAAGGTAATGCCTTGAATGCGATGTCGTACAGAGGAAAGTAAGATAACTCTGTCAGTAGCAAGGGTGTGACTAATGCAGTGAGTCAAGGTATGAATATGAGAGGTTCCAATACTTCAAAGGGGGGAGGAAAGTGAAGGTGAGTTCTAGGTTGAAAGGGATTAGTACCAACTCTTCTAGGAACACACTACACAAAGGACATCCGACAGATCAGTTAACATGGATGCGACAGTCCCAACATGCAAGGTAAGATAACCTAAACAACACTTATAGATCAGTCTGAGATGACTGTGACAATTGATATGAAAAAGTTCAGAGAAAGGTATGTCTGGTGTCCGACAGAGCAGTCGAAATAGAAGGTGACAACATTAACAACATATGCAACACATTAACAACAAGATTCATATAATTTCATGTGAATTAGTTCATACGCAAGTACGTAAGTTAAACAACATATATCATTAGGGAAATTGGAACAGTCCAACTACAATAACAACATATGCATGAAAATGTGTTGGCTTTTATTATATAAAGTAGTGCAAGTCACAATCATACAATACACCATGTAAACATGCTCGCTCTATCAGTAGAATGTTACATCCACATCCCCGTGCTCCTCCAAAGAGATGTACTAGCTCTGTGCAGTGGAGAAGCCAAGGCGCATTACAATACTGTCCAAGCCTTCTTCAAGATAGTCTTAGTAGAAGGTTGGCTGACCAAAAGCCTACACAATGAGCTATGAGGGACTATTTATAGCAAAGGGTGGGGTGACCCTTGACATTCCCCTTTGTGATAGTTCAACTACCCTCATGAATCTTCACCTACTCTATGTCTGTTATGTCCAACTTTTGACACTCGACCTACACTTCACATGACTCAACGTTACAATTCACATGTACTCCTGTGAGATAATATGTCTTGATCAAGGCTTGCAAGACATCACTGACACTCGGTCTGCTATGGTGAGACCAACTCTTTGACATGCTTGTGATGGTGAAGTCGGTGAGCTGATGCCAAGCTTGGTCATTCGTGATGGTGTGCATGCACCTCATGGTGACATCTTGCTGAAGCGACTCTTGCCTCCATTGCAACTGGTGCATTGGTTAGGCCCCTTCATCCAACTTGTCTGCTAACATGTGCATGGTCTTCTTGGGTACAGTTGAACTGGAAACGCACTGATGCATAGTGTCTGTGCTGATCTTCAAGTGTGTGTTAGTGGTCATGCGCCTCAACTTGCCGAAGTGCATGTTCAACCCCAGTTGGACTTGTTTCTTATCTTTGCCTTGGTGAGTGTGTTGAATGGGTTGGATTCATGCGTGTGCTCAATAACATGCATGCTACTGGATTCTTTGCATGTGATCAACAAAAATTCTTACTATGTTTGCTCTATGTCCACTGCTAGGTTGGATCCTTAACTTGTACTAGCACAGTTTCATCTGTGAATGCATTTTGTGCCCACTGTTGTTCATGTTCCTACTGCAACTCATTAGTCTATCTGTGAAGCTTCATGTTCTTCCTGAGTTGCTTCTTCAGCACATGCAACTCCTTCTTTGTTCCATATTCTACCTTCACACAATCTTCATGTCGTGCCATCACTTCATAGTCCGAGTCTCCAAAATTTCATTCATTAACAGTGGATTTTCTTGATCTTGCAACTTTTCTCTGCCTCTATGTTATCAACAACCTTCCTCTTGCATCCACTGTGTTCGCTGCATTCAATATGTTGCCTTCAGCTGTTATTCATGATGCCGCTCATTGCGATGCTACTGCTTTATGTCCTTGTCCATGAAAAACTTGATGTCTTCATGTGTAGGTGGGCCCATGGACACTTGATTGACTGCATCCCCAAGTGTTATCGGAATGGTGTCTTTGTCTCTACTCTCTTGGAAACTATTGTACCTCTACTACTGAGAGGCAAATGAACACCTGTAATACCTGGAGACATGGCAACACTCATAGCAATCTATCTGTCAGTTGAAAACCAAAATGAACATGAGAACTGACCTGCAACATACCTGGGTGAATGCTTGTGAAGGTTGTGCAATTTCAGCTGGGAAGTCGAGAGATCGACTGTCAAGACTACACAAGGCATAGTCTGGGCTGCAGGGAGACTAATTGACTGCTAGAACTACAAAATGTGCAATCCAGTTCGGTAGTTGGCTGTTGGGGTTGCGGAATGCGCAATTCCAATTGGGAAAGGTTGCTGGCTCAGGGACAAGTTTGTGAAAATTTCTGAGCCAAGGAGCCACTGACCTCTAGAAATGTGCAATTCAGTCCAGGAGGTCAATGCTGAGCTAGAATTCACTAATATGGAGAGTAAGGTGAGCCTTCCTTCTCCAGATTGCGCAATGCAACCTCGGTGAAGGTAGAGATCGGGCTAAGGTTGGTCCAACTCGTTGACATGCAACTGAAATAAAGTTAAGTCGATGAAATTCATGGTGATACTAAGTGATAGAAGAAATGATAAGTAGTGCATGCAAAATATGAATGGAGGATTGAGCAAACATATCAACATGTATGTGGGTGAGGTCGTTCGGTGGTTGGGCGAACGTCCATGCAAAACCGTTTCATGCATGTGACAGTAGTGAGATAGCAACAAAAATTGAAACAGAGCTAGGAAAAGCTATAATATATGTAAACGACAACAGGCATTTGAGGAAATCAAGAAAACAACACTCCCACAAGCGAAAACACAAAAAGCAACATAAATGCAACACAAGGCATGGGAAATAGGCTAACCCCAAAACAGCTAAGCAAAGTGTGCCAACTGCTCCTAGATGTGATGTGGGATGTCAAGGCTACAAGGTTGATGTGAGGAATGAGCTTTACAGTGTACAGTTGATGAGTTTTGATAACACTGAGGTTATGACGCACATGCCACAGATCCACGGGAAGCAACACTTGGAGGGAGGATTTTGAATTTTTCCTTGCATCTAACCTCCAACTGCTAAACATAGATCCTTGTAACAAGGGATTCCTTTGCATGTTGCCTTGGGAGAAGTAGCCTATGCATGCAAATCTGTTTTGCTCGGTCCTAGAGGGAACTGGTCAACTCAGCTTCACATGCAAGTGACTGCTCGACAGCTGGAGAAAAATATGCATTTTTTATTGTCAGCTGGGCTGACTTCCCAAAGATGATTGCACAATTTCTAGGCCCAACAGCTGATTGCTGGCCAGATTTGCGTAAATCTTGGGCTGAACTACCTGTTGATGGGAAAATTTGTGCAATGCCTGCTGGGAGGGCAGATAGGATTGAGCAATTGTGGAGCCCAACAACAGACTTTCTCTAGGAATTGCTCAATTCCTGGAGGGAACTACTGGTTTCCCTTCAGAAATGCAGAAATTTCACTAGGAAGTTGCTCAGCCTACAACTGGACCAAGTCTGGATGACCAGCCTGTGAAAGGAAAAGATCAAACTATGGTTGATAGGCTGCCTTTGAGCAAGAAAGAAACTAAAGCTTGAGGACTTGACAAAGTAAGAAAAGATGCTGTGAAGGTTGGTAGGGAGGCTCCAAAACAAGCTAAGGTAAAATTTTGGAGGGTGGTGGTAGCCGCTATAACATAATCCTTTGACAAACATCGCAACTCTTAGCAAATTATTTAGAATCTTTATGAATGGTTGGCCACGATAGTCCCACTTGCGGTATCTTCCTTGTGGTGGCCTTGCCTCCCACATGGCCTCTTGTGACTCCCATATGACATTCTCATAGTACATCTTTCTTTTCATTCTGATGGACACAATGCCTCAATACTTGATCTAAGCCCATTTTGTAGAGGTGTCCTACGATCAGTTGGTAATCTAATGCCCTTACTATTAGGTGTTTCTTCTATGCTGCTGTATATCCTTCTAGGCAATGACCTGTTGTTAATAATGTGGCGATATCTTTTAGGTGATCTAGGGCTATCTCTATTCTGAATAAGTTGGTGTTGGGAAATCGATCATCCACTACTCCTTCATTCTCTCCTATCTCCAGTCGCAAGAAGTGGTATGGGCCCACATTTAGTTTGTCAGGTTTTATGACCACCTCGAAGGTAAATTCTTGGAATAGCAACAACCATCAGCATATTCTTCCTTCCAGTACTGGTTCTTTTACCAAGTATTTCAATGTTGAATGGTCTATAAATAATTTGAATGACATTCCCAACAAGTAATGCCTGAACTTTTGGAGAGAGTAAACCATGGGCAAGGCTTCTCTCTCGGTTTTTGTATAGTTTCTTTCTGCCGCTGTAAACTTTTTTCTGGCATAATACACTGGGTGGTCCATATTTTTCTCCCCCGGCTATGATAAGACTGCTCCTAGTGCTATCCCTGATGCATCAATGTGCACATGTAACATTTTGTTCAAATATTGATAGGTAAGGATAGGGGTCCTTACGAGCCTTTCTTTCAACATATTCAGTGTTTTCTGACAATCTTCAGTCCAAAAAAACTCTTCCGTCCTCTTCAATAAGTTTTCCATTGGGGCTATGATGGACGCATAATTCCTAATGAAATGCTGATAGTAACCTTGTAAGGCCAAGGGTTGACCTTAGCTACTTCATGTTGGTGGTTCCATGTTGACAATTGCGACAAGCTTTATTGGGTCTCCACATACTCCTTTCCTGTAGACGATATGGCCTAATAGTGTTCCAAATGGGATTGCAAAAATACATTTCTTGAGGTTTAAGGAAATTTGCAGCTGTTGGCACCTTTCAAACATAACCCTTAATAAGCTGGTGTGTTTCTTCAGTAGGCTATATATTGTCCAGTCGTCCATGTACACCTCTAGGAACCTGTGAATGTAGTCTTAGAATGCAGCAATGACAATCCTTGAGAAAATTGCTGGTGCATTCTTTAATCCGAATGGCATTACATTGTATGCATATGACCCCCACTTAGTAGTGAATGTTGTTTTCCTTTTATCCTCCTTGGCTATTCGAACTTGATGGTAGCCTGAGAATTTTCCTGTAAATGAATATGCTTCATTCCCCACCACATCTTCCAGGACCTCATCACTGAAAGGTGTCGGGAACGGGTCATGCACATGGATTGTTGAGACTTTTGTAGTCAACGCATACTCTGATTTCGGTCGCATCCTTCTTGTTTTGTATGACTATCGGACTTATCCACTCTGCTTCATCTACTAGAAATATAATCCCTACTTCCAACATTTTGTCGATTTCCTTCTTAACCTTTTCCTTTACCCTTAGGTTCAATCTATATGGTCTATGCTTTACTAAACAGGCATTCGGCCTTAAAACAATCTTCATTTCCCCTATGTCTCCCTTATTCCCTTCAACTTTGCTACTGAAGCTGGAAACAGGTCCTGGTATTCTTGTAATAGGTCAAAATTTTCTTTTGTGGTCTATTCATCCCAGTAGTCTCCTACAGATGCCATTTTGGTCTTATCTTCCGTCCCATCATTTTGTTTTTTCAGCTTCATTGCTAGAAGGTTAGCACCTTCTCTTAAGGGGCTCTCCGAGATGTCTCTTTCTCCTTCTATTTCCTCGAAGGTCAGGCATCTCAGTCCATCAAACCCATCCTATTTTGGCTCTACGTCTACCTTGTCACGGGTCACATATTCTGGAGAATTTATGTCATACAAACACTGTAGGAAACTTTCATCAGGACATCCTTCAACTAACTATCCTAGGGCAAACAAAACCCTTTTGATCGCATGGATCATCTTAGTCATGCATTCCTCGTTACCTCTAAATGAGAATCTTCTAACAAACTATACCTCCAAAACATACCAATCTGTTGTTTGTTTACGAAGTTCCTCCTATATGTACCAAGTTCAGGGAACAGTTCCCAGGGTATGTATAAATACATGTACCCACAAATCCTTCGATATTCCTTGGTTTTGCCAATCTTTTATGCAATCTTCAACATGCCTCTCGGGACTTGAATTCCCTTTATATCTCGCCTTATCCTGTGGTCGGTCTTCATCTTGGGAAAATATTTCCTTCATGGCTTGCTTGATGCTCGCCCAGTCTCTTAGTGCACTATGGTGCGTTCTCCACCATCTTGCTAGTGTCGCCATGAGAGCAATTTTAAGAAAGGGAATCCTTTGATCCTCCATCATTTCCTTGTCTACCCTGTTCAAGAAGGTATCTACAGGTTCAATGTCGTAGTACTTGGGATAGTCGCTTATCTTCGTTCCTATCCAATTTACTCAGTTTATCATTTCACATCGTCTAATGTTTAGTTCATACCCACCTTGTTGCCATGCATCCCATGCAGCGTCTAAACCGGTCTCTAAGTTTTGGATACTTCTCTAGATGAAAGATCCTCCTATAGTAGGATTTATGTAATCTTGCCTTTCTCCTATTGTTAGAATGTATAAATGGTCTAACATTCCTGGTTCATCCCTGTCATCTATTGGTTCTATGAACCTGGGTCCTTGATATGGGTCCAAGGGTTGAATCACCCTCATTCCTTCTGCTTCGAAAATCATCAACTCTTTCTTTAGGTCAATAACGACATAGTTTTCATAGGCTCAATCGATCCCAAGGAGTGCTAGGTATGGGTCCCTATCTCCCATTATGTCAATTACCTCGAATTCAGTGTGCGTCTTCACCCCCACCACATATACTTCCACAGTTTCTAACCTTCCAATCAGCAGTATACAATACTGGTTCACCATTCTTAGTTGAATCAGTGAGTATTTCAGTTGTGACTTCCCCATTGCCTATTTTCCTAGGTAGGATGTTTACGTCCGATCACAAGTCTAGCATTGTGTCCCTTATCTGGAATCCAGCAACCTGAGAATTAATTCAGAATTCCTTCCTGCTTCTCTTCTTGTTTCACCTTACTCTTTTGGAATGCTTTTCTGGTAAGTTGTCAAGTGTTTGTTCCAGTTCCCCTTCTTCTACTGATAATGCAGATTTTAATCTCTTTCGCAATTCCTTCAATATGTATTCATCTTCAATAATCTTCAGGAATAGTTTAAACCATTCTTCAATCGGCTGGTTACAATCAAGCACATGGCCATTCGGTATCTGGTCTTCCCTCCTCTTGGTCATCCCCTCAAATAACTTAGCCACTTCATGATAATATTGCTTTTGGTGCTCACGCCGATACACTTTCTTTGGATATGTCACTATAACAATCAAGGGTGGGTCTACTATGCTACGATCCTCCCTCGTCTTCTTTCCTCCTCTTATGACTATATTAATATTGGTTGTGGGATAGTACGAGGTTCGACATTAACCAGGTTGGACCCCTTTTGTATGGTCCTTTCCTCCCACTTTGTAATGAGTTCTAGGTAATCCTCTGTGGCGTGGGTATTAATCCTGCATTATGAGCACTAGGGTCTCTTCCCTAGTGACATGTCCTTCCTGGTCGTAGTTGTAAAACCTTGCAGGGCCTCTTCCTTCCATTCTTCCTCCTCTCCCATTTCCTCCTCATCCTCCACGGTTTGACTCCTTAATTCTAAATGTAGATCTGTACAACCACTCTGCTAAAGCATCCAGTGCTCGACACTGGTCAGTGTGATGCATTGTAGATGCACAGAACTCACTGTAGTTGTTATTGGGGACGTTGTATTACTTCTGCAATATCAAGCACATCCATGGCATATGTCTATATATTCAATAGATCTCGCAATAGTCTTGGTTATTTCATCCTAGAAAAACCCCTTGCACTCCGACTTCCACAAATCTTGCAGTTTGTGGGGTCCCTGATGACCCTGCAACCCCCCTAGTGATTAATTCCTCGCAACCTCAGGCATTCTGTCATAACATGTCCTTCCACCATGCAGTGGGTGCACCATACGTTGGGTCTAGCTGGTCATACTGGTTGAAGATCCTTTCACTTCTCTATTAAAGTTGTGATCTGATTCTGAAGGCCCATGATTGATGGATCTTACAAACTCGTCCCTCCCTGATATTCATGAGGATATCTAGCCATGGCCTCCATGTGTGATGCTTGCTCCAAAGCATCTTGGAGGGTTCTGATCTTTTGTTGCATTAGTGGCATTCTTGTTAGGGGCAAAAGTGCCTTGATAAACCAGTCCCACTAGTGATTTGGGTCTAGAGTGTAGCTCAACTTAGCAATGGCATCCTTAAACCTTTGCATGAGTTCCCAAGCCATCTCACCCTCTTTCTTCTTGATCTCCCACAGCTCTGATAGCCCTTGCTGATCTATCTAGGGTACTTTTAATTCCTGCACAAATCCTCTCTTGATATCATCTATCATGGGATTCTAGTTCTGCTCCGTCCACTTTATGAACCAACACAGAGCCCTCTCCCTCAGCGTGGTCTGCAACTCCACTGTCCCGATGTTTTCTATAGTCTGATGTGCTCTCCAAATAGCTTCAAAGAGATACCAGTGTTGTTCCACATCCTCGTTTCCCCTCCATGAAAACTCTAGATATCTGGTAAAAGATCCTACCATACTGACTTGGGTATGAGCTAGCAACACAAACCCTTTGTTCCCTAGCTACTAGAATCCCTGTAGCCCCAAGTTACTAAAACTATTGGTTCCCTTGTTGCTTCCAATATTAAAACTAGCCTTATATTTCTCATGCGCGTTGTTTACCCATATTACCTTGGCTAATTTAATCACAAATTTCTTTGAATTGTAATAAGGTACTAGGGGAAGGTCAGGAGAGATGCTACATGTGCCTTGAGGGTATTGCTGCTGACTTGTAATGGATTCTTCTCCTTTTTCAAATAACCTTCTCATAACATCGCCCATGTCCTCTTCTCTCTCCTCTTCATACCTACTCGGCATTTTCCCTTGCGATATCCCTCCCGCAACTTGTAAGGAAGGGCCCTCTCCATCGTTCTTGCTCCTATACCTCCTGTCGTCGATCTTGTTCTATCCCATATCTTCCTTTTCTCCCCCTTTGTCTTGGGGTTTTCACAACACCACTCCTACCTGGTGTGGTCCCATCTTTCTTTTCTTTGGAGTTTGAACCACCCTTGCTTGCCACTTATCTGCTAGAAATTCTCTCCTCTGTGCTATAACATCTCTAGCTTTCCTCAACCCTTCCACATCCATCCCTTTAGCAGCATCTCTATTCCCCAACCAGCAGCATTCCGCCCCTTAGGTCCTTCCCCCGGTACTAGAGTTTTATGCTACCATATTCGTGGTGGGTGAGGGTAGTAGTCCTTCTTCTACCATAAACATATTAATCCACATCAGTACTTCCCTCATCAACATTCCTCTTAATTTGGACCCAAACATCGCTTCTTCCTTTGAGAAGGATTAATAACTCTCAGCAGCAAACTCAACTATATATCCCTCCACCATGGTATTTACCCAAAAGTAGACTGCTTTGGTCAGGTCATTGTCTAACTGCTGAAGTAGTACGAGATATGAGGGAGTCCAATTGTGGTGAACTATTGTCGACCTCCCTAACTGATTCTTCCCGTTCAGTGCTCTTAACCAATTGTATAGGTCTTCTAGAAACTTGCACTAGAATATCTCGTATTAGTCATTGATACCATCGGCATATAAAATCCCTCCACTCACCTTATCGATTGATTGATTCCTATGGATAGCTTGCTCCACTACAAACTGATCTATCTTATGATTCCACCAATCCCTGATCTCCTTCTTGAATATCCTCGACACCATGTTACAAACCAGTTCTTGTAATTTCAGGTCTTGAAAATGGAACTATTGGGTGTGGAGGCTGGTAATATTCTTTATTTAGAGGTATCACCACATTGGGCCCCAATTCATAATGTGGTGGCAACACCACTCGTAAAATGTACGCTGCTAGGGGGTCCAGGGGGGTGTGACGATGATTATTTGGAGCCTCCCCTGGTAGGAGATCAGCGGTAGCTCCCCCGAAGCTAAAATAAGATGTACAATTGCCTTGTAAAATGTTGTAATTTCGTAGTCAATCTGGGCTGTTCATTAGGTGGATATATGACAGTAGAAGTTAAGTTTAATTTATGGTTTTTTTCCCTAGAAGGCAACCCCTCGCTATATATGAGGGAATTGTATTGCATCTATGTAGATCTGTATTCTGAGGGAGAAAGAGAGAGGAGATTGTGTGAGAGAGAAGAGGGAATTACAGTGATCTCTTGTAGGTTGTATCTCTTCGTTTTGCTGGATAATATAAAAGGAAGGATTGGCTGTTTCTTTGTGGACGTAGCCCAAATTGGGTGAACCATGTATATTTGTGCCTCTCTTCTTTTATGCATTTTTTGTTTTTATATTTCTGTAATATATTTTATGTGTTCCAATGCTTTGTAATATATAATATTCTAACAACTGGTATCGAAGCAAAGCTCTATTTGGCTTATAAACTCGCAAGAGAGAAGGATTCCTAGTTCGAGTGGGAGAAATGGCGAAAGATGGTATGTTTAGGGTCGAAAAATTTAATGGTCAAAACTACTAGCTATAGAAGATGCAGATGGAAAATTATCTGTATCAGAAAGATCTATACCTAACATCATGTGGAAAGACAAAGAAGTCAACGAGTATGACAGACACAAAATGGGATATTCTCGACAGAAAGGAACTTGGAACAATATGGCTATGCCTAGTGGCATCGGTAGCCTTTAATATTTCAAAGGATACGACAATAGAGGGGTTAATGTCGGAATTGGCCAAACTATATGAAAAACCCTTGGCCTCAAATAAGGTATTTCTTATGAAGCATTTATTTAATATGAAGATATCAGAAGGTGGATCTGTTGTTGATCATTTAAATGAATTTAATAAAGTTACCAGTCAATTAAGTTCTGTAGGGGTAACTTTTGATGATGAAGTTAGGGCTCTGTTATTTTTGTGCTTATTGCCAGAAAGTTGGAATGGTTTAGTTATGGCCATTAGTAACTTTGTCTTTGGATCTAGTACTTTAAATTTTGATGATGTTGTCGGTGCAATCCTTAGCGAGGAAATGCGATGGAAAAGCTCTGGTGAGACATTACCTAATGCTTTGACTGTAGAGAATAGGGTAAGAAAAATGGAAAGAGGAAAGAGCCAAGGTTATTGCAGTAAGTCAAGGAAAGGAAGATACAAGTCCAGATCGGGGATAGCATGCTGGAAATGTGGGAAGAAAGGACACTTGAGGAAATATTGCAACTCTCGTAAGGGAAAAGAAGGAGACATGTAGCAAGAAAACAATCATGAAGCGAATGTGACATGTGATGTGTTGCAAGATGCTTTGATTCTTTCATTAGAAAATATTATTGATGCCCAAGTGGTAGATTCAAGGGCCTCATTCCATGCCATGCCTGATAGGAAACATTTTCATGATTATGTTCAAGGAGATTTTGGACAGGTTTGATTGGGTGATGATAAACCCTATAAAATCATTGGAATGGGTATAGTTTTCATAAAACAACAGAATGGAGATCAATGGTAGTTGAAAGAGGTAAGGCATGTTCCAGATCAAAAGAAAAATCTGATTTCAATAGGGCAGTTGGGAGGTGAAGGTTGTGTAGCAACTTTTACAAATAAAACATGGAAGGTCACTAAAGGAGCCCTGGTAATAGCAAAAGGAGAAAAGGTTGGTACATTGTATTTATGCAATGGTATTTATAATTCTTTTAATGCTTTAACCTCTATAGGAGAAGATACGACATTGTGGCATCATAGGCTCGGGCACATGAGTGAGAATGGGATGCATATTCTTCCTTTAAGAAATTTGTTGCTAGGTTTGAAGCATGTTGATTTAAAATTCTGTGAGAATTATGTTTATGGAAAATAGAAGAGAATCAGATTCCTCAGAGTTGGAAAAGAAAAGAAGAGAGAAAAATTAGATCTTGTACATACAAATGTATGGGGACCTGATTAGGTATCATCTCTCGGTGGCTCTCGTTATTATGTTACTTTTATTGATGATAGAACTAGAAAACCCTAGATTTATTGTATTAAAAATAAATATGATGTATTTTATACTTTCAAGAAATGGAAAGCTTTGGATGAAAGTGAGAAAGGAAAAAGGTTGAAGTGCCTTAGATCAGATAATGGAGGTGAATATTGTAGCAAAGAGTTTGATAGGTACTGTTAAGAGAATGGAATTCATAGAGAGAACACAGTTCCAGGAACATCACAAGAAAATGGTGTGTCAGAAAGGATGAATAGGACAATCGTGGAGCGTGCAAGGTGCATGAGATTGCATGTAGGATTGCCTTTACAATTTTGGGCAGATGTTGTAGATACTGTTGTTTATGTAATAAACAGAGGGCCTTCGAGTTCCTTGGATGGTGGTATTCCAGAGGAGGCATGGATTGGTAGAAAGGTAAACTAATCATTTTTAAAGACTTTTGGTTGTGAAGCCTTTGTCCATATTAATAAAGAAAATAGAACAAAGCTTGAGGAAAAATCAAAGAAATGTACCTTTATTGGATATGGTGTTAATGATTTTGGTTATTGATTTTATGATTATGACAAACACAAATTCATTAGGAGCAGAGATGTCATATTCAATGAAGATTTTTTGTATAAGGATCAGATGTAGGAAACGAAACAGGAAAAAGAAAACAGAGAATACACAGTGCTTGATGAGATCACATAAAAAGTGAAGGTGCTTGAAAATCATAATGATCAATAGTCCAAACATCAACAACAACCACAACAGTGACAAGCACCTCAAATGCCTGAAGGTGGTGTTAGAAGATCTACCAGGATAAGTACACCCCATGAACGATACTCTCCTTCATTATATTATGTATTGTTGACTGATTCTGGTGAACTAGAATGTTATGAAGAAGCAGTGCGGGTAGAAAGCAGGAAGAAGTGGGAGCAAGCCAGGGAAGAAGAGATGGAATCCTTAGCACATAACCATACTTGGGACTTAGTCAAGTTGCCTGCAAGTAAAACAACATTGCAAAATAAATGGGTTTACAGGTTGAAAGAAGAAGATGGAGGTAAAAAAGGTATAAAGTTAGACTTGTGGTGAAGGGGTTTGCACAGAAAAAGGGTATAAACTTTGATGAGATATTTGCTCCTGTTGTTAAAATGACTTCAATCAGAACTATTTTAAGTCTAGTAGCAGCTGAAGATTTTCATCTTGATCTGTTAGATGTAAAGACAACCTTTCTCCAAGGGGATTTGGAGGAAGAGATATATATGCAGCAGCCAAAAGGATATGAGGTAAAAGGGAAGGAGAAACTAGTGTGCAGGTTGAAGAAGAGCTTGTATGGTATAAAATAGGCTCCAAGGTAGTGGTATCTAAAATTTGACAGGTTTATGTCTGAACAAAGTTATACTAGATGTCACTCTGATCATTGTGTTTATCTCAAAAGGAAAAATGATGCCAGCTATATTATATTGTTATTGTATGTAGATGACATGCTTGTTGCAGGGTATAACATGCAGGAAATAAATGTGCTCAAAAGAAAATTGGCGAACTCATTTGCAATGAAGGATTTGGGTGCTGCAAAAAAAATCTTTGGTATGAGAATAACTAGAGACATGAAGAATAAAAAATTAACATTGTCTCACAGTGAGTACATAGAAAAGGTGTTGAAAATATTTAATATGCATAATGCAAAACCAGTTATTATACCTTTGGATAGCCATTTCAAACTAAGTAAGGAGGTGTGTCCCAAGACTCAGGAAGAAATGGATGATATGCCTAAAATTCCATATGCATCAGCAGTTGGAAGCTTAATGTATGCAATGGTCTGCACAAGGCCTGATATTGCACATGCAGTGGGAGTTGTAATAAGGTACATGAACAATCCAGGAAAAGAACATTAGATGGTGGTGAAGTGGATTCTCAGGTATTTTAGAGGTACCACAAATCAAGTGTTATGCTTTGGTGGTTCAAACATTTCTCTACAGGGATATGTTGATGCAAATATGGAGGGTGATAGAGATAACAGGAGGAGAACCACAGGGTATGTGTTTACTATAGGTGGAACAACTGTCAGTTGGGTTTCAAAACTGCAAAGTATTATTGCACTCTCAACAATGGAAGCAGAGTATGTTGCTACTACAAAAGCTAGTAAAGTAATGATTTGGTTACAAAGGTTTCTGGATGAATTGGGTAAGAGGAAGGAGTTGGGTAGATTATTTAGTGATAACCAGAGTGCCATACATCTTGCAAAGAACTCTGAAATTCATTTCAAGACTAAACATATACAACTCAATACCATTTTATATGGTCAGTGTTTAAAGATGGACAGTTGAAGCTGGAAAAGATACGCACTAGTTAGAACCCTGCAGATATGTTAACAAAAGTTGTAACCAGGGAGAAACTGAGATTCTGCTCAGTTTCAATTGGTCTTCAAGTATGATGAAGAAGGTGAGAAACAATCAGGGCCAAAGTGGAGTCATTGTCTAGCAAATGAAGTAGCGGTGGAGTTGTTATAATCAGTCTCCAAGTGGGTGATTTTTGGGTGTGGAGCCTGATTATCTTCTTTATTTAGAGGTATCGCCTCATTGGACCCTAGTTCATAATGTGGTAGCAATGCTGCCCATAAAATGTATGCCATTAGGAGGCTCCATGGGGGGGTGACAATAATTATTTGGAGCCCCCCCTGGCAGGGGATTGGGGGCAGTGCCCCCGAAACTAAAAGTAGATGTAAAATTACCTTGTAAAATGTTGTAATTTCATAGTCAATCTGGGCCATTCATTAGGCGAAGATCTGACAATAGAAGTTATGTTTAATTTAGGTTTTTTCGCTAAAAGGAAACCCCTTGCTATATATGAGGGAATTGTATTGCGTTTATGTAGATCTGTATTCTGAGCAAGAAAGAGAGAGGAGATTGTGTGAGAGCGAAGAGGGAATGACAACAGATCTGTTGTAGGTTGTATCTCTTCATTTTGATGGATAATATAAAAGGAAGGATTAGTTGTTTCTTCATGGACATAGCCCAAATTAGGTGAACCACGTATATCAGTATCTCTCTTGTTTTATGCGGTTTCTATGTTTATATTTCTACAATATATTTTATGTGTTCCATTGCTCTGTAATATATAATTTTCTAATAGGAACCATTTGTTGGCATGAAAGAGTTATCAGGGGAAGACCCTGTGTTCAAGCACGAGGAGCCAATGATGGTTCATTGTAGTCTAAGTTGATGCCAGCATTTTCACCTTAATCAAGGGGCAAGCAGTCTCACCTGAGGCGTGTCGTGACTAGAAGTAAGAAGGGTTCGTCATGGAGTCAAGGGGGCATCAACCGAAGCATCGACCACTAACAAATATATAACATTACACACATAGTATAGATAAAAACATACCATCTAATACACAAAAACTACTAAATTCATGCATCTGATAGGATGTTACAAAATTTTAAACAGGTCATCACATCATGTACACTTATACACATTATACTTCACAACCAGTTTCGACTTTCCTTTCTATTAATTCAACAGTACAATAGTAAAATACATCTCGGCATTCGTCGCAAGTAAATTTAAGGAATACCCATGTATAGACTCACGAGCTTGTTCTCAGTCCCAAAGGTCCTTCTCAGCTGAACCCCTATCTCCTAGTATCAGAATGTTGCAACCACTATCCTCTATGCAATGCCAACCTCAACAGCCTTGCCAACGAACCCCTATTCCTTACTGGCCCTCTCCTTTTATATTTCTCTCTGTCGCCTGGACTACCAGTTCCCGCTCGGATGTTCTTTGCCTCAGTTTCTCCCCCTCCTTCCTGCCCACTTAGCTACCTTTTTCTTCTGCTTCCACCTTTCTGCAACCCTTCTACAACTGCCTATTTCTGCCTTGCTCTCCAGTTGACTCCCTAGCAAGCTAACCATTGCTGCTACTCGTTTCCTCCTCATTCTTTGGTCAGTCAAAATTAATCAAAACCTTTACAAAACTAAAATGAAGGCCCAAACATGATTAACGTAAAATGATGATGTGGATAAATATCAGTCTTCTTAGCATTCAATTCAGCGACTACACATGTGCAGAGGAAACTTCATCCGCATAATGAAAGATTTCATTGTAAGCTCCACACAATGAAAGAATTACAAGTTATTTTGTCACCATTATGAAAATGACCACAAATTTGGATCTCTCACTATCTGTTGAAATCTTGCATGCAATCCCCTAAAATGTTGGAAGAAAAACCATTCCGAAAGCAACAACAATCCTGGATTACATTGCCAAAAAACCTATTTTCAAGAGTGTCACACTTTTCCTAGAAACTATTTGTGCAAATGTAGTTTGAATGACTGTGGCCTGCATAATATGTCACTCTATTTTCCATTGAAAAGTATGATAGCATTTCAATGTAGTTAAAAATAAAAAACAATTTCTAGAATCCTTGTTGGGGAATACTATACCAACAAGAAGAACTCAAGCCCCTACCTGTTTAGGCCTCATCCCATGGTTCATGTACCTATTCCATCACATTATGGAAACCTAATCCCCATCTTTGTGGATATAATCCTTAGAAAGGGGGTCTATAACCATCTCCTCTTGTCTTATAAATTCACTACAAACTAGAGGGGAAGGGGTTGAATTTTGATGTAAACTTATGTTGTTAATTTGAGGTAGGAATCTTGTCATTTAAGGGAAGATTAAAGACTATTGGAAGGGTATTTTCCAACATCAAGGCTAGGTTGTATCTGCCATTTTTCATTCAATTATAATACAACAAAGTATTTCTTTCTCACTATATTATATGTTGGGTTTGATATATTGTATACTTACTTTCACTGTCCATTGGTTATGATATTAGAGACTAGTCTCTTTGATCACTAGTATAGGTTGTATTGGATCATTTATATATCATATTCCATTCATCCTTTTTTGTTAGTGTGTTTTAAGGTATGTATTTTTTTCATTGAATGTTCCTATAAAACCATAGCAAGGATATTCCAATGGAATTTTGATTAAAATGTATGGATTCTATATTCCATTAATCTTATTTATGATTCATTAAGGATGAACCTAGAGAAATATTTACTAGTTTGTTTGCTTGCTGTTGAGCAGTAAAAAGGGTCTTTTTAACCTCTATTTACCCTACATTAATTATCAATACATGTATGATTTTTTTATCTCAAGAGTGTACTCAGTCTAAGGCAGTCACTTGTCAAGAATAATGCTAGTAGTATAGTGCTTTTACAAAAGTAAATAAATGCTGGAAAAAAACTCTAAATGTAATGGCAAGAAATTAAAATTCTTTGTAACTAAATCATTCACTAAAGAAGCTACAACAATCATCAGCCAAGGATGTAGTAATGATAATTCTTTCCTTTGTAAACTAATGTAAATGAAAAGCAATCAAAGAGAAGATCTCCAATCTCGGAACTAGACAACAATAGTCAACGTTCGCTATAGTTGCAGATCGTTCTGTTCATACCAAAGCAAATACTTGAAATGACAATTCAATTAACAGGAAAAGGAACAACAACTAATCTATTAAAAAGTTCGAACAACAAATCTTAACCTACAGGAATGAATTAAGCAGCAATCGTAACCGAAAGGAATTGAACAACAATCTTTAACTTAGTAAATGAATTGAACAACAATCCAAGAATGGAATGGCAAGCCTAAGTAAGTATATGAAATATTGAACAACAAACTTAATCAAATGTAAACACACAACAAATCTAGACTGATGGAATCAATAATCTTCATTTAGCATAATAAATATTAACCACAATTATAAGGGAACAACGATTACAATTGTAATGGAAAAATAATCCGAATGAACAACAATCACAGTTATAAGTAAACCGTAGCTAAATGAACAACAATACCAATCTATAAATGCATAGTAATGTTACTCTGTAAATGAACAATAGTGTCAATCTGAATAGCGATGTCAATCTGTAAATGAATAACATAACATTTTAGTTGCAAATAATAATCTTACTATTCAAATACAAGAACAGAACAAGTAAATGAAATGTCAAGGAACGATAGATTACTAAATAGCGCAAGTAAAAGAAATCAAACCACAAACGACTTGTAATCAGAAAATAATGATACAGGAAGCAAGTGATCCACTAAGGTTGGGCCACCAAGGACGCATTGCTACAGTTACTCTAGAATCAGATAACTAAACAACAACGAAGTTGATGTATTAATCATAAAAACAGAGTTACAGAGATCGCTCTTCTAAAGAGAGTCGTTGATCAAAGTTTAAATTATAGCAGTGAATTCTATAAATCAATAATGATCTGCCACTTGGGCTAGCAACGTTGTCCCTTTCTATAGTGGCCAGGTGGAAATACCAAAAATGCAGATAGTTTTAAGCTAGTGATCCCTCAGGATCAAAGGATCCTAAGGGATTCGCCATATCTTTAATCTTCATTTATCTCTTTGTCCTCTTGCACTGATATTGTGTTTCTTCTTCCTTTTCCTGGCCCATGCGCTATGATCTTGATTGCCTCATCTGGATACAGTTTCCTGTCAAAGGGACAATAGTTGGTTTTACCTTGTCTTTTCCTCTGAAATGGTGATCTTCCATTTTCTTCATTTTCTGCATAGAAAAAGGCAATAATTAGTCATTTTACGTTAATCACAAATATCCTTAACTTTATCATAATCCTTTATCATATGCCTATCTTAGAATGTAAGGAAGTTACGAATTAAGGGAAAAGATAAGGAAATAAGTGGCAATTACATACCTTTTCTAATGCTCAACACTTGCTACTCGATTCAGTCATTGAGTCTAGGGAGATATTGTCTTATTTGCAAGACGAGATTTGTCTACCTAACAAATTGGAGACCATAATGGGGAACATTTTTTTCTTCTATATGCCTTCCTGTGTTCTCTGATTGCCTTCCACTACCTTGATTAACTGTATTTAGATACTTGAAAATTAAATTTTTGGATCTGTGGTTGCGTTTTTACTTTTCTTTGTTTTTCTTGGGTGTCACACTCCACTCTTTAGCATCAGAGCAATAATTTCACAATTTACCATTAGCAACAGAGAGACACCGCACTGATGTTAATATCTTACCTATGACACACTTATAACATTTAAAAAAATAGGGTTTTGACATTTGGGTCTAGAAAATTTTGCTTGCTATGATTTCTTGGGTCTGTTTACATTATAAAATATTCAACCATAGCTCCGATTGTTGTTTTTAATTATCTTTTTGTGTAATATTATTATCTTTACATATGTAGGTTTTTGGAAATGATTACTTTCATTGATTTTTATCAATAGATATTTCTTACTGTTGGAAATTGTTTGTATGAAACTATATTGTTTTAGTGATCTGATTAAGAATTCCTTGTGTCTATAGTAAAGAATTTTGGATTATGTTCACAAAAAGATAGATTAATTTGATATTTTTTTCTTGTCTAGCTTGTTGTGGGATTTCTTTTTGTTTCTTGGATTTTAAGAAAATTAGGTTGCATTTTTCAAAAAAATTCCCCCTGATGGGGGGGTGTGGTGGGTGGGTGGGGGGTGTTGGGCAGTAAAAATCGTGTATTTTTTATTCTCTTTGATTTGCATTTCAAAAATGATTCAATTATTCTTACATTACTGAAAAGTGAATGAAATCTTATCTCTTTCATAGATTAGATTTCATTGAAGTGAAAAGGTTACATTTCATGTTAGCTACATTTGAAATTGAGTTACTATACCAGTTTGTTACCATGCACATTTGAATACTTTAATGAAAAGTGAAACAATAAAATCAATTAAAATTTACCAAGGAATTAATTAATCACATCATATTTAGTGCATCTAGGTTAGAAGATGTGTTTTGGCATCTATAAACATAGGAGCTGTCATTAATTATTTTGCATTACATTATGCAGGTGGTTGGTATTCCACGTATGTAAGTATATAGGATCATTCTCCATGTACCCTTGGGTATATCAGAAGATGCTCTATGTATGATAAGCATATCATAATGCTTCCTATCGTATAGGATAGACTAGACAACACTAACATGGATGGAGCTTCCACGTACTCTCGGGTATATCAGAAGACCCCCTATAGGTTGCAAACCTGCCATAGGTAACTGAGTCAGCTGCCTTGTTTTTTTTTATACACCGAACAAAAAATTTAGGGAGATTGTCTACATGTACTCGAAATGGTATTCCATAGTTCACAACAACCTGGTAACGTTTTATACCTAGTATCCCATTTTTTATTGCTTTTAATTATTTTCATTTATATCAATTGTAAATTTAACTATCATACATTGTTAAAATTCTTAACTAAAATTCAATTTTTGTTAGACCTAAGGTTCTGATGGCAATAGTTCTAGAATTTACCAACCAAGGAACCCCATTTAACAGGGATCCTAATCATTTTCCTTTTTTTGTAAATGTTGGTCCTCCTTACATGGCTATAATATATTTATTGGTATGGTTGTTTTCAACCTCGTTAGCTTCAAATACACAAGATTCTTGACCTCAACCAAATACTTCTCCTCAACTTCAAAAAATTATTTTACCTCATGTTAATCCTTTACCTTCTTTTCGCATCATATCCTCTTCCCTTTGTTCTTCTTCGCTTGGTGAAAGTATTAATGCTAGTAACCATGAGGATAAGAAGAAGGAGAAAAAGAAGAAGAAGAATAAGAAGCAACATAAGAAAGGAGTAAATCAACCAACCATGGTTGTGAGGGTTGATAATGTGGAAGAAACCTCCAACATGCATCGCAAACCCAAACATCCCCTTAAGCCTTGTAAGGGTGACCACTTTCTTATCAATTATCTCGGTATGCATAAGGTATTGGAAGTATGGTCTCAAAATTATTATTAGCTTATTTTGGATTCATCAATCAGTGATTCTAAGGTTCGAGGGAAGAAAGGTAAAGTTAGGTTTCCCTATAGGCTATATGAAGGGAGTCATCAAGCTCACCTTTTCCCTCATATGGATGAAGCCTCTAAATTATCGAAAAAGCTTATTATTTCTTAGTAGAAACTTCCAACTGGTTATTGTAAGATTTCTCCAAACCTACCATCAGTTGATGGAGTGATTGATACCATTTGAAGTTCGTTCAATCCCACTCTTCCATTAGATAGTGAAAACCATATCACTCAAGTTGATGAACCATTGGTTAACAAAGTGGTCGTCTCGATTCTATCTTTGGTTGATCCCAATCTCCCCTTAGAGAGCGAAGTTAATACTGCTCATGTTCTTCTTGTTACTTCATATTCCACCAAACAAGGGGAAATTTCACCCGTTTCCACAAAATTCCCACCAAGTACTGCCGTAATTTCCTTTGATTAGCATGGACTAAAAAAACCTTGTCTCCATTTTCGCACTCCTTTCCAAATAATTGTGAAGGATTTTGATAAGAACATGCATCATACTATTGTAGATGAAGGTGATTTTGCTAGAATTTTATCCTCAACTGCTTGGAAATCTTTGGGTTCCCCTCATCTTGTGTTTGTTACTCAGAATCTATTGGCTTTTAACAGAAGAGCTAGTGAACCTTTAGGGATCCTTCCTCAACTTCCCACTACCTTGGAAGGAAAAACTATCTATATTGATGTCATGGTAGTCCAAGTCCCCCTTGGATTTTAATTTTCTCCTCTGGGGGAGACTATGTCTATGCAATGAAAACTATCATGTCGACACTCTTTCATGTGATATCTTTACCTCATAATGGAAACATTATGACTATTGACCAACTTTCATTTGGTGGTCCTGATGTAACTACCAACCATCCAACCTCCCTAAATGTTCCCTATATGCAAGTGGTATCCACCCCACCAAAATTTAATTATGTGGCAACTTGTCCCATGCATTCACTTATTGATGAAAATGAGCCTCTGGCTTTATGCTCAATTCTTTTGAATTAGATCCAATAAGTGACATAAATACCCCTTCAATGGGGACATTAGATCTTTATCTTCCTCCCCCTATTGAGTCCCTTGACATGTATTCCTTCTAGAGAATTGTTCTTCTATCTAATGAAAATCTCTTGGAAGCCATGGTTGAGGTGTGTCCCTTGGCATGTATTCCTTTAAGAGAATTGTCCTCTTGGAAACCATGATAAGGTTCCATAATCATAGATCTTTTTCTTGTGTCAAGCTCATTAAAAAATGAGACAAGGTCTGAGCATAGTTATTTTCATTTCAAGGTTGTATAAAAATGAAACCAACCTATGACACCTATGAGCATAGTTCCTTTTCTTATGTCAAGCTCATTAAAAAATGAAACAAGGTTCGAGCATGGTTATTTTGATTTCAAGTTCGCATAGAAATGAAACCAACCTATGAGACCTATGAGAATAGTTTTTCTCTTTTTCAAGTTCGTTAAAAAATGAAACAAGGTGATATGAACATAGTTATTTTTCTTGTGTCAATCTTGATAAAAAATGAAACAAGGTGATATGATCATAGTTTGTTTCCTCTGTCAAGTTCATTAAAAATGAAACAAATTTCCCACTAATTGATTCGAGTCTTTGACTAGATCTCATAAATGTTGAGTCAAGTCTTTCATTTGGTCTCGTAAATGAAACTTGATTTCATCCACCTATTAATAACCAATAGTATACTTATGAAGATCAAATTAAGCTTGGGGTAATGTGTCACTATATGTTCCCCTAAAGGTTATCCTAGGGGGCATAGAACTTATCTCAAGCACAATTTTTTTTTTCTCTATTTCAAGCTTGTGTAAAAATTAAGCCTATCTCAAGCATAATTTTTCTCTATTTCAAGCTTGTGTAAAAATGAAACCTATCTCAAGCACAATTTTTCTTCGTTTCAAACTTGTGTAAAATGAAACCTATCTCAAGCACAATTTTTCTCTATTTCAAGCTTGTGTAAAAATGAAACTTATCTCAAGCACCTTTTTTGCTTTGTTTCAAGCTTGTGTAAAAAATACAACTTATCTTGAGTTTAGTATTTTTTCCTTATCATACTCGCAGATACATGTGAATGAGTTACTGAGTACACTTATTACTTTTTTAGACTCGTAAAATTATTACAAAAAAAGACACCGTGCATTTATCTTTAAGCTATTTTCTGACTCTCGAAACATGAAAATATTGTCGAGTACACTTGTTTCTTTCAAACTCGTAAAATTAAATGAAAGGATGTCTATCTAGTATAATTTTACCCCTTTTATGGACCAAATATACTAGTTATAAAAATGATATACTTTAGTCAATCATGGCTAAAATAGTTCTCTCCTACATTATTTTACCCAAAAAGGATGAAATATACTAGTTACAAAAATGGTATACTTTAGTCAATGATGGCTAATATAGTTCTCTCCTATTATTTTACCCTTTTCTGGGCTTCAGAGACTAAATTTATGAAAAAGGACATTTCTTAGTTTACTTAAGTTTTTCTTCTAACTCCATAAACATGAAAAACACCTAGCTTTAATTTCTCTGGGATCGTTAAAACTTTACATTGAAATAACTCCATGATTTTTCTTTTGGCCTCTTTTTAAACTCTTGAGATATAAAAGGGATTCGAGTTACCCCTATATTGGACTCATAAAATTAAACAATATAGGACTCATCAATCATGATGAGACTAAACCACTCCTTCCTAGGGTTTGTTAAAAGTACTTCGAAGAACGCATATGAAGGATGAAATTACATGACAATCATATGTTATCCTCCTCAAGCTTGTGTAAAATAAAGAGGTACTTGCTAGTAATGGTCGGGAAAAATGTGAAAGAAACATTTAGTTTTTGTACTGTGAAAAGGCAGTATGTCACTCTTGAACATGATGCTCTGTCACTATTATGTCCGGGTTGTGAAACCCATTTGCCTCTCACCTAATCATACCTCATTGAAAGTCTTTAGAATGGTTCATGATCTTATTTTTTGATTTAAATGTTGCCAACTCAAAATGGCATGTCACCAATATGTTCAATAGAAGTCCAATCACAGTCAAAATTACCTTGAAAATCATAACCTTAAATCACGTTAGCCATCCCTGAGTTAGTCTTGAATCACTCCAAATTTGTTCTTCAAAACTTGACATAAGTTTCATATCATAGCCCCTCTTACGATGGACTTCTTCCTATCGACTTTAGCTCATTATCTAGGAAGATGATTTAGAAACCTCCTTTAGTACCTTGAAGCCTACAAGCCTCAATGATAGTTTTTTCTCTTTCAATGATAGGTTTTCATTATTGACCTGGATCAAATGATTCTATGGGTGTTCAACTTCAGGATATTTATTCACACCTTGTATATTGTACTTGAGTACCTTGAGAACCATTGTCATTATTGGTGGTTTCTTTCACACCTGTCAACGATTCACATCATTGGCTAGTAATCAGGTTGTTTCTACCATGTTCGACTTTGATAAATTTACTCACATGGTTAGATTCGTACTATGGATTGATAGAGATGAATACCAAGACCCTAAATCTAGTTTCATCCATCTAGGCTTTGTGGAGTTGTTAAATATTCATTATTGTAAATATAGATCCATATTTGATGGATGCGACCATACTGAGTCTATTATTGACATGGAACTTTGTATTTTTCCATACTTTTTCTTTGAGATACTTGTACTCTGAGTATAGGAATGCACACCTTAGTGATAATTATATAGATATATTGTATTCTAATCCTTGATTATTTGTTCCAGGTTTCACACTAGTTGGTATCTAATTCAAATTTTTTCATAATAAAGCACTTCAGTCCTCAAACACCCTTTATGAATTTGCACTTTAGGGGGCAATCTGTGACACCTCATTTTTTCATCGTTAGGAAAATGGTTACAAATATGGATCTCTCACTATCTGAGAAGTCTGCAAGAAATCCCCTACAATGTTGGAAGAAAAACATTCTAAAAAAAATAAGAATCCTCGATTACATTGCTAAAAAAATTATTTTCAAGCAGTGTCACACTTTTCCTAACAGCTATCTACGCAAATGCAGTTGTAATAATTGTGTTTTCGACAATCTGTCATTCTTTTCCATTAAAATTTGTGACAACCTTTTAACATAGGTAAAAATAAAAGAAATTTCTATAAGCCTCGTTGGGGAATATTATACTAACAAGAAGGACCCAAGCCCCTATGTATTTGGGCCTCATCCCATGGTTGATGAATCTATTCTCTCTCATTATGGAACCCTAATCCCCATTTTTGTGGATCTGATCCTTAGAAAGAGGACCTCTAACCCTCTCCTCTTGTCCTATAAATTCACTATAGGCAAGAGTTGAAGGGTTTGACTTTTGATGTAGACTTACGCTGTCAATTTGAGGATGGAACACAAACTTTTAAATTCTTATTTGCTTCCTTTGCACAATGGAAGATTTCATTGTAAACCCCACATAATGAAATTCTTCAAATTAAAACAAATATAAGCTTCCACCACATAATAAGGAATTTCTTTATAAGCTCCGCGCAAGGAAAATCTCCTATCAATATTATGTTCATAGATTTGTTAAAAAACCTATTATTTCTAGTTTTCCAATCTTAACCTGTACTAACATTCTCTTGCTATGAAATTCAACAATATTGAATGCATACAAACATATGAAACATTGAGTCAAAAAAAGTTTCTATTCCTTGCTCTGCACACTTGTTCTCCCACAACTATTACTATCACCCGTGTGAAAACTATTACACACAACACGCTCAATAAATAGAAATTGAAGATACCAAGGCTATTGTTTATGCAAATTAATGGAAATAAATCTCAAAATTCCAAAACCATCCTATCCATTTAATCCAAACTTTTATTTATTTTTTATTATCATTTATTTATGTGTCATATGAAACATAAATTTACCAAATAAAATAAATATGAATTACCTGCGATCATGGAAATTAGCTAAGAGATATTCAATAATAACCGTGAATAGAAAACTATGCAAAGAGAATCTGTTTAAAATCTGGGAGTATTGTTGGAGCTTCTATATTTCTACACTATCACCACCAACCATGAATTAGTATTTTATGCCAATAAACAAATGTTCAATGCATTCAAGTCGGTTTATTTTGCTAAAAAAAATGCTAACATCACGCACAATAGAAATACAAAATCAACACCTTCAAGCGAGTTGTCTATGCTATAGTTGGCATCGCATAAAATCACATATCGATTTCTAATTAAGCTTGAACAACATATCCAACCTGTACTAGCTATAGATAACAAGGAACATCACACTACATTTTTTTAAGACAAAAATTGGGAGACTCCACCCAGACACTATTAAAGCCAAGAATGTGATGTTATGCAACCTTAGATTCAGAGATAACAATTTATGTAAGGCAAGAAAAGCTCAGATAATACTCCCAACTTTTAAACGCAATCTACAAAGAGAAAATGTTACATGCTCCACTATTTGAAATATCTACTCAATTAGTGAAAGTTCCTATCGATATGAGCAAAGAAGTTATTTGTATCACTACAAATATCTTCTTTTCATACTCCACTAATGATTTCAAATGCTTGCTGACTCATTTACCTAGAAATCACCACCCATTACTATTTTTTCATTTGAAGCATGACACAATCTTTGGATCGGAGATAAAGCTAACATCTAGATTTTTTTTATTGTCCTAATTTTTGTCCTTCAATTAATAGAAAAGATCGCGACTAGTAAATATTAGTCATCCTCAACATTCAAGTCATTGACTACGCACATGCACTTGTTATCTCCATTCATATTGTTCACATTGTATAATTATTATGATATTTATCTACCCAATGATGTCAAAACTTATGCAATTTCATTACTATTGGTTCAATAATAGTAATTTTGTATAGTTGACACATTGTACCAAGTATTGAAGTGTAGACGAAGTGAGGGGGACACACAATGTATCAATATTTCCTACCCTTTCTTCGCACACCCGTTCTCACAGAGAACACCTCTTCCTCACACGCATTAAAAATACACATATTTGAATATTCCATAATTAGTAATTAATTCACAAATGTAAGAAGTCAGAATGAGTGTGTGAAAGAAATTTGCCGACGAGAAATTTATACGAAAGACTCCAACATTGTGGATGAAAGTTTTCGTTACACTACGAAATTAAAGTTTATGTTCCTTGCTCCACACATGCATTCTCCTACACAAAAATAACTATTCACATGCATTAAAAAGTCACTTAATTTAATATTGCACAATAATAATAAGTATTTAATCCATAAATGTGAAATCACAAATGCACATAGTATTCATAAATATTTTGCAAAAGAGCAAACATTACACATTTCGCTATTCGAAATACATAAATGATAATTCAAAGTTACTATAGATGAGTAAATGAGTTATTTTATCCATTACAAATAGCATTTTTCCTCACTATAGTAGCCTTCCAAATGCTTTTTGACTCTTTTCCCTAGAAATCATCACTTGGTACTATTTTGCATCTGAAACATGTTATGAAATATTTGTATCAGATATAAAGCTAGCATCCATATTTTTTTATCATCCTAATGTATGTCCTATGATTATAGAAAACATTGACGCGGGTAAACATCAACCCTTTCTGTAACACCCTCCTCCCACATCTACCCAAGAAATTAGCAGCTGGGGTAAGCATGCGATGAGAGGCCACTATGAAATGATTCGACCTCCTAAGTCATGTTAACGAAGTGGAACCAACGGAAACACAACATACATGCATTAATCATTATCTACAACACCCTCACAAACCAATCCAATACTTTAGACAACTTGCCTTGGGGTCCCACTAAGTTTTCTCATAATTTAAGGATCAATCACTCCCATGTTCTAGGCATGACTTCGACTAGCAACCCAAAGTCACTCTCACAGGTTTGCCTTCCAGTGACCAGAGACAAAACTGTCAGTGCTATGCCAATGACTCTAGGATTTGAGCCACTTTTTAAGGCCCAGAGGCCAGGTCACTGCCTAGAATAGAACCATCTCTTATTATCAGTAAAATAACATGGAAATAACAATATTAAATAAAATACTTGTTTAATACCTTGACTGGACCCCTACTAGCCATGACAAGCATTTTTTCAAACATATTACGAATGTGTAATCTAAAGGTGTAATTAACAATTCTAAGCATAGGGGTCTCATACTTAGCTGAGAATTGCTAAAAACCATTTATGACTCAACACATCAACTGCCATTCCATCCATTAGGTCATAAATACATTGATTATTCAGTTACAAGTAAAAACATGAGGAGATCCATACATGGATGCTATCATAAAATACATACATAACCAACATAATAGGGCATAAATACTCATGAAAGCATAGCCATATAGACCACATACAATCCCTCAAAATTCTAATAGAAATACAAGGAGAAATAACCTTTCATTAATGATGCAAAATTCAAACCCGAGATGGGACTTCCACTTTCCACTCGACCATAAAATGGCTGAGCCAAATCTCTCTTCAGGCATTCACCCATGTGCCATATTCCAGGCATGAATGTGGGATCTCATAGAACACATAAATCAAAACTCATAGAGGGCTTCCAGAGGCCATCCACCTCAACCCGTTAAACAACTATTCCACCTCACGGTGAGATGTCAAAAAACCATCATCAGATCGGTCTCTATCCAAGCCTTCCAGGGTTGCAAAGAATTTGTTCAGAAAAGGCTTAAGGACTAGTAACTCAACCCACCAAGGGCTCTAGAACATTTGTCCAACCAAGGCTCTAGGACTAGTAACTCAACACGAGCTAAGGAAACATGAGAATGAACCAAAAACAAAACAATGAAAATAAACCCACAATCACCATGGTCATGTAGGAAATGGCAAGGCTAGGCAATCCACTGTCAATCCTGACCATCGTCCATGCCGGTGACAAATCACAACAAAAAATTCACATGCATATGCCATGCATATGAAAACTAGTGAAGGCAAAATACATGCAACTTGGTACCTACAAGAAAATATGATGTAACTTCAGATCCTGATTCCTTCTAGCCCTTTCCTACTCTTCCTTTTCCTTCTTACTCCAAGAATCACAGTATGCCACACCCTTCGAGAGTGCTCCAAGAAACTCTACTTCCAAGAGTATGAGAGAGAGAGAGAGAATAATGAGAGAGCTCCAAAACTAAACTAACAAAAGGTTACCAACTGATCCTCAAAATCGTTTTTATGAATGGGGCCTCTATTTTCTTCATTTTCCATTATTTTCCTTCAATTTCCTCCTCACATGAAACTTGTTTCCTTTCACTTCCCTTTTCTCCTAATTTCCATTATTGTCATAAATAAATGTGCCAAAAATTCCATTTTTCCTTTCAAAAGCCTTAGGCATTGCCTTTACAAATTTCCTTAATGATCCAAGTGGATCTTTAGACACCATGCCATGGAGACGCTAAAAAATCGAAGTGATCAGAATGATGTCGAACTAGGACGAGATTGAAGAGCTCAGCTTCCTAATCATGGAGGTGTGACCGGTTCATCAATTTAAATCTGGATGATGAATTTATCGTGAAAATAAGGTGGCTCTATTCCTTAAGAAAATGAGACATTTTCTCATAAAAATGGGTTTTTTGCCCTTAAAGGCAAATCGCAATTAGAATAGTCAAAAGGGCAGACTTAAGGCAGGCCTTTAGAACCCCCGATTGGTGATCTCTGATTAATCAGGAGTGGGGGTAGGCAATCGATGATGTCAGAGAGTTATTTATGCAATCGGCGATCAAATCGGCGATTGGCATCAGTGAAACCCAAAGGCCGAGGACCGGGATCCCTCCAATTAGTGATCGCCGACATCAACGATCAAAACGATCGATGATCGGTGATCAGTGATCTATGATCTCGACTTGCGATTAGGCGCGGATCGATGAAACTATAGATCTGATCTAATACAATTTGAAATCTAGAGATTCAGACTTTTCAGTGTATTCTCATATATTTGTGGTTTTGGCCAAATCCACTATGCGATGTGATAAGCAATTAAAGCAGATCCGATAAGGTTTGTAGGGCCGATTTAAACTGTTTTGAAGTCCGTATTTAAAGGGATTTTGTCAGATTTATTAGTTTTTAGAGTATTCTCTGTTTAAATAGAAAGAAGGCTATTTTCACGATTTGGTTGCAACAGCCAATGCTTCTATGTAAATGGCTTCCATTATAAACAACAGACCTCTGATTTGTATGCGGTCTTGTCCCAAATGTGTATAAAACATGATCGGTGATACAGAGCTGAGGGGGAGCATGGAAGGCTATGTAGCAGTGGTATGATAGAAAGCCCAGGAAGCTACGTGCCAGAGGAAGAAAAAAGGCCAGAGAGAGAGAGCCTGTGCTATAGAGAGCCTACGTACCAGAGGGAGAGAGAGAGCCCGAGAGCCTGTGCTGAGTTCCAAAATCACCTCAATGAGGAGGCCGCACCGATGGTAGCTAGAAGGTGCTACGTTCACTCAGAGACGTTGGAAAGCTTGCCATCCAGAGTGCCACAGGGCCTGAGTGCCATAGAGCATGATCAAAGCAGTGCGAGAAGGTAGCCAAGAACCAGAAGGACAGGCAGAGCCATAGAGCTGCAGGAATGTAGCCAGAGCACTGCAAAAAACCAGATATCCTGAAAGCTACAAAATGAGAAGACCCGAGTGATTCTTCTCTTTATGATCGGTTATGTTCCTGTTGATCGATTATTCTCCTTGAGATCGATTCTTCTTCTTGTGATCAGTTCTTCTTGATCTTAGATCAATGCATCTTTTATTGATTCTTGTGATTGTTTCATCTGCTGATTAACGCTTTTTTGATGGATTATTCTTTGATCTCTTATTCTTCTTGCAAATAAATGCTTCGAGATCAATGTTTCAGTGAGCTTCAACACTTTGACAGTTTGCTTCAGATGCCTGCTTCTTCATATGGCCATTCGTAGTGAGACCATGACATATTGGGAGCAGACTGTGCCTGCGCAGTGATGATGTGAACAGATGTTCACTGTGGATCATTTTACCCACTTATTCATTCATATCTTCAGATGGCCCATGGTGGTGTGAGGTATATGATTTATTCATATATTTCTTCTTTTACATTATGTTGCAGATCCTACATTGATATTGATGCAGGATCTTCTTTATTTTTGTGTTGTCATGATTCCTTGCTTCATGTTATGATGAATCTTCATATGATGTACTTTATGCTTTGATATCCCTTGTTGTATGTTTCTGGGATACTCTTGTTGTCGTTGTGCATGTGTTCTTCTTTGACATCCCTTTTGTGCCATGTTGGTGGGATGCGCACCATGCATGTTTTGTTCCATACTGATAGGAGTTTTGATTGAGAGTTCTAGTTGTGGAATATCTCTTAAAGTCACTCCTACATGAGGGCATTCTTCCTTGTATGATGGAGACATCATCTCTGTGTACATCACTTTTATTGAAAACACCTAATGCAGCGGCCTACACCACCTTGACTGGGGCTTGGAGACGTAGACCATCCTAGATGAACTTTGTTAACCACAGCTTATGTTTTCATGTGCTGATGATTATTATGTTCCTCTCCTTTTTCCGCATGCAGATGCATTCCTTTAGGTTCTTTTTAAATGAAATTTTAACACATCACGAAAGTAAAAGGTCCTGGAAAGGTCCTTCTTCACACCCAAACCTGGATCAAGTGGTATCAGAGCAGGTCTTAACGTTGATGTGAATTGTAGTGTGAACAATGGAACATGCAATGACAGAGGATGAAAGAGCCATGTGCGAGACCATGCCTGACATCTCGAAGAAAGTGGAAATTGTGTATGAAACTCTACAGAAAGAAACAGAGGAAAAGGAGTGGTTACAACTTTAGTTGAAAGCCACAGAAGAGGCTATGGAGGAACTGAAGCAAAACAAACATAATCTTCAAACCGAGAATGATGAATTGAAGATGCACCTACATGAAGAGAATGTGGAGAAGCAAATTTTGCTACTACAACTGCAAGCAAAGGACGAGGCCTTGGAAAAGCTACAGCAAGACCCATGTGAGGTAAAAAGTAGTTCTCCATATTCATGTATGTTTCCTCATGATGATTTCGCTGTGTTTGAAAATCATACCACGAGAATTGGCACCAAACTGCTACAGAGAATGGGATATGAAGGAAAAGGCTTGGACATTAATGGCCAAGGCATTTCCAACCTCATCGAAGTAAAGGAATTACCCCGTCAGGCAAGACTTGGGTATGTCAAGAAAGAAGTTGGGGAATGTGATCCACCAACAACAAATGATGAGCAGCCCTCATCAATTCTTTCTGAAGCGAAAGAGAAGGTAAAATATGTTGATTTCCTTTTGATTTCATCTTCTGATAGTATGATGTCTATTGGAGATTTGGAGATCCCGATTACAAGGACAAATATGAGGCTCCTTACAAAGACAAGGCACGAGGAGAAAGAGCTTGGTGTTGACAACTAAGGCATCACCCAACCTTTGGAGGATGTGGATGAAAATTGATTTGTAGGCTCGAGGTACACTAAAGGAGAGTGCCCAAAGGTGTCAGATTTGTCTGAGACATCATCGAGGAAAGAGAATGACGGGAAAACATCCCCATCATCCCATGGTAGTTTCCATTGCAGGGAGAGAGCTGGGGCAAGCTCTCATCGCCATACTGACATCAAAAATAGAAAAGGAAGATAAAATCACTTTCGATCTTCGAATTTTCATTATTATCATGTTGTTAATAATGAACGAAGACTAAGGCATCAGAAAACATGAACTTTTTGTGGTTTACCTAACCATACCTTTTCCAAGTGTTGGAAAATAATAGCAGCACTCATCAGGTGTGAAAAACCCTCTTGACAACATGAAAAGAAACAAGTTAGGCAGGTATGGAGGAAGAAAACATACTACAGTCATTACGACAAAAATGGCCACCGGAGAGCTACTTGATGGAAGCTCCATCTAGAACAGCGCCTTAAAGACAAAACGTCAGTGCATGAACCAGGTAAAGAAGTTGTTCAACCAGCAAAACCACCTCAAGGAGGTGACCCATTCACAAAGATAAGTGAGAAATGGTTTCTAGACATGTTGTTGTTTCATGGTCATTCTTTTGTAAATCATTTGTTGCATTTTAAAATGTAAATGTGATGATGTGTTTCCATCACGTAGTTAGCAACAATGATGTATGGTCATGTTTTGAGTCGTATTTTGAGTTGCATGTTAAAAATCTGAAATTGATGTTATGTTTCCATCACTTGTCCACACAATAGTGGTTGGCCTTATGAATGTAAATCATGTGTTGCAGTGATGATGTGTTTTCCATCACTTTTTGAAGCAACCATGATGAGTTGGCCTTGTTTTCATAGCTGAGGTATTACATCCATCTTGTTGTAAACTTGAACACCGAGTATGAGTTCTAAAATCATGACAAGTATGGGATGTTTGAGTCTTTAGTTGGTCATGTCATTCAGAGCATGTAAATTGCAAACAATGTACTACAGGTTGCAGAAGTAGCAGGTGTCGGCTCATCACTTAAGGCTCCAAAGAACAAAGGTGAAGGAGATGGAAGCGAGACCTTTTCAAGAAATTTGTGATTCAGACAGGGTACAGAGAAAGATCCAGATTAATTTTTATGCTTTTGGAGGACCAAAAGCTCCTCAGTGGGGAGGATTGATCCAGGTGGATCTTTAGACACCATGGCATGGAAACACTCAAAAATCAAAGTGATCAGAATGATGTCGAACTAGGACCAGATCGAAGAGCTCATCTTCCTGATCATGGAGGTGCAACCGGTTCATTAATCCGAATCTAGATGATGAAGTTATTGTGAAAAGAAGGTGGCTTTGTTCCTTAAGAAAATGAGACATTTTCTCATAAAAATTGGTTTTTTGGCCTTAAAGGCAGATGGCAATCAGAATAGTCCAAAGGGTAGACTTAAGGCAGGCCTTTGGAACCCCTAATTAGCAATCTCCGATTAATCGAGATTGGGGGGCAGACAATCAGTGATGTCAGAGAGTTATTTATGTAATCGACGATCAAATCGGCAATCAGTGTCAATGAAACCCAAAGGCCGAGGACTGAGATCCCTGCGATTAGCGATATCCAATATCAGCAATCAGAACAATTGGCGATCAACGATCTATGATCTTGACTTGCGATTAGGCATGGATCTGACTGAACTATAGATCTGATTTGATAAAATTTGAAATCCGGAGATTCAGTCTTTTCAGTGTATTCCTGTATATTTGTGGTTTTGGCAAAATCCACTATGCGATGCGATAAGCGATTAAATCGGATTCGATAAGGTTTGTAGGGCCGATTTAAACTATTTTGAAGTTTGGATTTAAAGGGATTTTGTCGGATTTATCAGTTTTTAGAGTATTTTCTGTTTAAACAGAAAGAAGGCTATTTTCACGGTTTTGTTGCAACAGCTAATGCTTCTATGCAAACGGCTTCCATTATAAACAACATACCTCCGATTTGTATGCGGCCTTGTCCCAAATGTGTATAAAACACGATGGGTGATACAGAGATACGGGGGAGCACGGAAGGCTGTGTAGCAGTGGTATGACAGAAAGCCTGGGAAGCTGTGTGCCAGAGGAAGAAAAAAGGCCAGAGAGAGAGCCTGTGCTATAGAGAGCCTGCGTACTAGAGGGAGAGAGAGAGCCCGAGAGCCTGCGCTGAGTGACAAAATCACCTCAATGAGGAGGCCACGCCGATGGTAGCTAGATGGTGCCACGTTCACTCAGAGAAGCTGGAAAGCTGCTAGCCAAAGTGTTGCAGGGCCTGAGTGCCATAGAGTGTGATCGAAGCAATGCGAGAAGGCAGCCAAGAACTAAAAGGACAAGTATAGCCACAGAGCTATAGGAATGTAGCCAGAGCACTGCAAGACACCAGATAGCCTGAGAGCTACAGAATGAGAGGACCCGAGTGATTCTTCTCTTTATGATCGATTCTGTTCTTGTTGATCGATTGTTCTCCTTGAGATTGATTCTTCTTCTTGTGATTGATTCTTGTTGATCTTGGATCAATGCCTCTTTGATTGATTCTTGTGATCATTTCATCTATTGATTAATGCTTCATTGATGGATTCTTCTTTGATCTCTTATTATTATTGCAAATATATGCTTCAAGATCGATGTTTTAGTGAGATTCAACACATTGATAGTTTGCTTCAAATGCTCGATTCCTCATATGGCAATTCGTAGTGAGAGCATGACAGATTGGGAGCGGATTGTGCCTGTGCATTCATGATGTGAACAGATGTTCACTGTGGATCGCTTTATCCACTTCTTCATTCATATCTTCAGATGGCTCATGGCGGTGTGAGGTATATGATTTATTCATATATTTCTTCTTTTACATTATGTTGCAGATCCTATATTGATATTGATGTAGGATCTTCTTTATTTTCATGTTGTCATGATTCCTTGCTTCATGTTATGAGGAATATTCATACGATGTACTTTATGCTTAGATATCCCTTGTTGTATGTTGTTGGGATACTCTTCTCGTTGTTATGCATGTGTTTTTCTTTAACATCCCTTTTGTGCCATGTTGGCGGGATGCACACCATGCATGTTTTGTGACATACTGATAGGAGATTTGATTGAGAGTTCTAGTTGTGGAATATCTCTTAGAGCCACTTTTCCATGAGGGCATTCTTCCTTGTATGATGGAGACATCATCTCTGTGTACATCACTTTTATTGACAACACCTAATGCAGCGGCCTACACCGCCTTGAATGGGGCCTAGAGATGTAGTCCCTCCTGGACGAACTCCATTAACAACGGCTTATGTTTTCATGTGCTGATGATTATTATGTTCCTCTCCTTTTTCTGCATGTAGAGATATTCCTTTATGTTCTTTTTAAATGCAATTTTAACACATCACAAAAGTAAAAGGTCTTGGAGAGGTCCTTCTTCACACCTGGACCTAGATCACTTAGCCATAACTAATCACAAGTGATCCCCATCACTAGGATTCTACCCGATATTCAACATGGAACAATTTTCCCATTATCTGTGGTTATTATTTTTATATTTTATTACATGCAATTTTCACTAGGGCTGTTATAGAACCTTCTCCCTTGGGGGACACCATCCTTGGTGTTCAATCACACATATACCTCAGCAACCTGCTGAAAGGAGACATACTACTCATGGAACTTTATAGCTATTTCGATGCAGTATTTGTAATGAAATATTTTCTTCAAGTAAAACATCATGAAAACATGATAACATACCGCATAATGGAGCTTTATAACATAGCTCATTACGGTATTACAATGATCATCCTGCTGAGTGCCAATCCACATGACATCATAACATCATGATAACATAACCACATGATGGCATAGTAACATGACAACATAATCATAATAACATGACACCCATACCGCATAGTGGAGATTTATAACATAGCTCATGGCAGTATTTACATCCATATACATGTGTACATATATCAAAATTACCACAAATATATACCAATGCATATATCAGATCATATACCTAAACATATATCAAAACATATACTAAACACCATATATAATCATCTATCAAAACATCATATACCATATACCAACCCATCATAAAGCATATGTCAAACCACCATAAAGCATATACCAAACCACCATAAAGAACATATCAAACCACCATAAAGCATATACCAAACCACCATATCAAAGTTTCTTTGCCTTAATCTGCAAACAAGGAAGGATACATAGCCTGCATCTGATCCACCATCTCCCATGTAGCTTCATCGGGCCCAAATTTCTTCCATTGCACTTTAACTTGCTCGATTGCTTGGTTCCAGAGCATGAGCACCTTTTTCTGCAATATACACTAAGGCTCCAACTAGAATTCTCAATCTCGTTCCAGCTACAATAAAAACAAGTCAATCACATGATCAACATTCTTAACATACTTCTTAAGCAAATATATATGGAAAAAATCATGGAATTTCATTGTTGGAGGCAGTGCAAGTCGATAGGATACTGGCCCAATCCTCTCAATGATCCTGAAGGGTCCACAAAATTGTGTTGCTAGCTTGGAACATGATCCAATCTACAAGGAATGCTTCCACGGTTTCAAGTGCAAGTACACCTATTCCCCAACCTGGAACACCTTGAACAACTTGTTCCTATTTGCATAACTCTTCTGCCTATCATGTGTTTCCTTTAGATTCTTATTAATCACCTACATTTCATGTTCCATGTCTTCCAACATATCTGATCTAATCAACACCCTATTAACCAGATCACTCCAACTGATAGGAGTGTCACAACTCACCCATACAATGCTTCGAAAGGAATCATCCTCAGTGACTCCTAATAACCGTTTTTGTATGAGAACTCTACCAAAGGGAGATAGTCTTCCCACTTCCTCTGTTGATGCATCACATACATCCTCAACATGTCCTCCAATATCCTGTTTACCCTCTCTGTCTGTCCATCTATCTACATATGATAAGCTGTGATGAAGGCCAACTCTATGCCCAAACTTGCAAATAACTCCTTCCAAAACTTGGAAGTGAACTTTCCATTCCTGTCTGAAAAAATATTCTTCAGAACATCGTGTAATATAAATACATCTCCGATGGATACCTATGCCACATCACTATCTGAGAATGTAGACTTCACCAGAATGAAGTGTGCAACCTTTGTTAACTTGTCCATAATGACCATAATGGAATAATGTTGTTTCAGTGCCTTTGACAACCCTACGATGAAATCCACAAAATTGACCTCCCATTTCCACTCTAGAATCATGATCATTTGTAGTAATCCACTTGGATGTTTACACTCTCCTTTCACTCACTTAGTGTCAAAATACCTAGCCAAAAACTCTACTACATCCCTCTTCAGATTCGGCCAATAGTATATTCTCTTCACTCTCGTGAGTGTCTTTTGATAACCTGGGTGACCTGAATAAGGTTTCGCATGAAACTCCCTCAAGATCACCTTCTTGAGCTCATCTTTATCTGGTACATATGTCTTGTCTCAGAACCTGACCAACCCATCTACTGTAAGACAATAATATATACCGTATGCACCTGCACCAATACCTATACCTGTACATGTACTTGTACTGCTACATGTACCTGTACCACTCCTATACCTGTACCAATACTCTGCTATAACCTGTGCACACTCTCCATATACGTAACATCCCGTTGATTTGCTAGCAAGATCCTATCCTGTAAGTCTGTCCCATAGGATCTCACAGCTGCCAAGTGATGTACAAGTACCCATCTATTGAGAGCACATGCTACCCTGTTCTCTTTACCTTTGATGTACCTGATCTCAAAATCAAACTCGTTGATCATGGCCAACCATCTAGCCTACCTGGCATTCAGATTCAACTGGTCAAACAAATACCTCAACCTAATGTGATCACTCATAAGTACAAACCTCCTACCAAGAAGATAGTGTCTCCACATCTTCAATTCATGTATGATCGCTGCTAACTCCAAATCATGTGTCGGGTAGTTATACTCATGCTCGTTTAGTTTCCAGGACTCATAGCATTCCACCTATCCATCCTGCATAAGGACTCTGCCAAGCCCTCTCTTGCAAGCATCTGATCATACCACAAACTCTTTGTCGGGATCTATATTTTGTAGTACCAATGCATGTGTCAACAACTGCTTTAGCTTCTTAAAGATAGCCTCACACTCCTCATTCCATTCAAACTTATTACCTTTCCTTTGCGATGATGTGATAGGATAAGCAATCTGTAAGAAGTTCTTGATGAAAATCTTATAGTATCTTGCTAAACACATGAAGGATCTCACCTAATCCACACTCTTAGGAGATACCCACTCCATGATGACCCTTATCTTCTCTAGATCTACTCCAATGCCTTCCTTGGAGACAACTTGTCTGAAGTAGTGTACCTTAGTGTGAAAGACACTACACTTTCTGAGATTAGCATATAACTAATGATCCCTCCACAATCTCAACACTACTGCTAAATGCTTGACATGATCTTCCTCATTATTAGAATATACCAGTATATCATCAATGAACATAATAACAAACTTATCCAAATATGGACGCAACATGTTATTCATCAAACACATAAATATATATTGAGCATTAGTTAAGCCAAATGGGACAACAACGAACTCATAATTCCCATACCTGCTCTGGAACACAATATTTTACATGTCCTCCTCTTTGATGCGTACCTGATGGTATCCAGATCTCAGATCAATCTTTAATAACATTACTGCTCCCTTCAACTGATCAAGCAAATCATCAATCCTTGGCAAAGGGTACCTGTTCTTGACATTCACTTCATTCAAATTTCTGTAGCCATTGCATAATTTGAGAGTATCATATTTCTTGTTCACAAAAAATAATGGTGCACCCCATGGTGATACACTTGGCCTAATTTATCCATTGTCCAACATTTCCTTTGACTGTAAATTTAACTCAATCAAATCAGGTGTGCTCATCTTGTAAGGTGCTTTTGATGTTGGAGCTTCCCCTGATACTAACTCAATAGAAAATTCTACCTCCTTGTGAGGTGGAAACTCTACAATTTCCTCAGTAAATACATCCTGAAATCACTGCAAAACTGGGTACCTGCTCAACACATCTGCATCCTCAACCTCCTTACCCTTATCACTAGAAATGTGTACTGCAAATAACTTACACACTTTCCTGTGACTATACTTTGCTTGCATAACTGTCACAATCCTAATTGATGTAGATTTCTTCTTACCCTGTAAGACTCTTGGTTATCCATTTTCATCAACACACTCAATGGATTTATCATAATAGTCTATCTTGGTTCTATGAAGATACAACCAATCCATGCTCAATAACATACTGTATGAACCCAATGGTAATAAATTCAAATGTGTTATGGTAGGCATACCATTCAATTCAAATGAACAAGATCTTACACAATGATGAACTTGTTTCCTCATACCTGTATCCAAATGCACTAACGAAGACTCTACATGGAATTCCTTACTCAAACCACACTTATCCACCAAGTCAAGACTAACATAGTTATAATTAGATCTAGGGTCAATCAAAATATAAATAACTGATCACAAAGCTTATCATCCATTTCAATGATAGATGCCTGATGTTGTCCCTGTTTATTATCCAATGTTGCATATATACATGGAATACTCTGACCAACATCTCCAACAGTCTGTGCCTCCTACACATTGTATATCTTAGGCCTACCACTCTAGTACTGTGGACAATCTTTCCTTCAATGATCTCCTCCACAAGTCCAAAACCGCATGGGCTCCTTATTCTGCTCCTCAGATCTGTGTCCCTATCCTCTATATGATACATTGAACCTCTTATGCAGTGCAACATTCTCCTTGTTACTTGAATCATGTGGTCTTACTCTCTTCTTGTCCTATTTTCCCTTGTTCTTTGCATTGCCTCTCCTGTCTAGCTTCGTCTCAGTTCTGCACTTCAATTGTTCATAGAAATACTTCAATTATTAGATAGCCTCCTCCAATGATCTAGGCTCGTCGAAATCAATCCTATCATTAAATGCAACCAGTAACCCACTAATAAATCTTTGAATCTTAGCGTTCTCCTCCTTGAGGTAAGGCACATACCTCAGCAACTCTAGGAATATGCTAGTGTACTCATCATCTGTGATGGATCCCATATTTAGGTCATAGAATTCTTTCATCCTATCATCAAAGTATATTTCTGACAAATAATTCTTATTGAATAACATCTCAAACTCACTCCAAATCAAATATTCTTCATTTATACCTCTGACATTCTTCACATCCTCCCACCAAATGTTTTCTTTTCCTTTGAGATTAAATGTAGCCACTCTAGCTTTCACGTTCTCTGAATAGTCATGTAATCTCAAGAAATCCTTCATGCCTAGCAACCATGCCTCTGAATATTGTGATTTATTTACCTCTCCATCAAAAGTAGAGGACATTTATTTCTTAAACTCATATGGAAAATACCCCTTATCGCTCCTCCTGTAAGGATGATACCAATGATTATCATAGTTCTTATCTAAATCAGAACTAGAATCATACCTATGTCTATCCCTTCTCTTATCTGGAGTGTCCAACAATTCGCCATCTATGATTGTGTCATCTCTATCTGATCAATGACCACCATGTGATCTACTACCATATGCCCCATTCGTTCTATCCTCCTGATCATGGTTGATCCGAAGCAGTCCCTGTCACTGCAAATATGACAAGCTCTGAAGTATAATTGTGTTTACCTCTGATAACGTTTCATGTGCATGTATGATTCTGTCATTATCTGCCTTACAACTCATTATCTCTTCCTTTAAGCTTCTTAGTGTCACTTCCAAGTCAGAAGAGTTGCCAACACCATACTTCTCTAAATATTCATAGGGAGAGTCTTTGTAGCCAACCATCTTCCTAGCCATTTGATATTTCTTCGTGTAAGGTATATCATGTCACCTAAACGAAATCATAATAAACCAACATACCTTAGTATAGCTCGGGGAGGATACCTTGTTTGCAAGATCAAAAAATTAGCATGATACATTTATAACATAATCATGACACATATAGAAACATGAAACGTAAGCATACGACCATGTAACCTTCATTCTAGCTAGGGTCAAGTCATCAATGCATGACCTCAACAAAAACACACACCACAACCTGATGCATGAAAACCACCATCATTACGTCACTATACACTTAACCATATGAAAACATGAACATGTATAAGCGATGCATAACCATCCACACATATGCATAAACACATACGACCAAGCATGAATGAACAATACTTGAAATCAAACCTGTGAGAATGATACATGCAACCAAGCATACAAAAATGTAACCAAACATACTACACTGATACATGTAAGTGAAATAAATTGACATGTAACCTGTTATACACTCATAGTGATGCATTCCACAATCACACCTCAAATCTCACATGAAAACATCACTACAACCATGAGCAACATGATGCAAATGCAACAAGCACATGGAATGCAAGGGTGAGAGACACACATGAAACTGACATGCATGCATGACCAACACATAGCCCATCTAGTTGAAGGGTTGAACCATGCCCTGATACCACTCTGTAACACCCTCCTACCACATCTACCCAAGAAAGTGGCCAACCGAGGTAAAAATTCGACGAGAGGCCACTATGATATGATTTGACTTCTTGATTCACGTTAAGGAAGTGGAACTGATGAACACACACCATACAGAAAATAATCATCAACTACAGGACCTTTAGGAATGAATCCAATACTTTAGACAACATGCCTTGGGGTCCCACTGAGGTTTTGCACAAGTTAAGGTTCAATCTCTCCCAAGCTATAGGCATGGGTGTGACCAGTAACCCAAAGTCACTCTCACAGGCTTTCCTGCTAATGAAAAAAGACCAAAACTGTCAATGCTATGCGAGTGACTCTGAGATTTGAGGTACTTTTTCAGGCCTAGATCCTAGGTTACTGCCTAGAATAGAACCATCTGTTCATATCAGTAAAATAACATGGAAATGACAGTATTAAAGAAAATACTTTTTTAATACCTTGACTGGACCCTACAACCATGACAGGCATTTTGTTAAACATATTTCAAATGTGTAATATGCTTACTTGAGAATCATACTTAGATGAGAATCGTTAAGAACCATTGATACCTCAACACATCAACTTCCATTCCATCCATTAGGTCATAAATACATTGATGATTCAAATAAAATTAAAAACATGAGGAGAGCCATACATGGCTGTTGTCATAAAACACATACATAACCAACATAATAGGGACATAAATACTCATGAAAGTGTAGCCATATAGACCACATACAATCCATCAAAATGCTCATAGAAATACAAGGAGAAATAACCTTTCATTAATGATGAAAATTCCAAACCTGAGATAGGACTTTCACATTCCACCTGACCATACAATGGCTGAGCCAAATATCTCTTCAACCATTCACCCCGTGCCATATTCAAAGCATGAATGTGGGATCTCATAGAACAAATCAATCGAAATGCATACATGGATTCCAGAGGCCATCCACCTCAACCAATCAAACAGTTATTCCGCCTCACGGCCAGACATCAAAAAACCATCATCAGATCGATCTCTATCCAATCCTCCAGGGCTCTAGAGAATTTATCCAACCAAGGCTCCAGGACTAGTAACTCAACCCACATCTTTTAACGGGCTCCAGAGCGTTTGTCCAACCAAGGCTCTAGGACTAGTAACTCAACCCATCAAGGGATCCAGAGCATTTGTCCAACCAAGGCTTTAGGAATATCAACTCAACCCAAGTTGTTGTAGGGCTCCAAAGCATTTGTCCAACCAAGGCTCAAAGACTAGTAAATAAACCAAAGCTAAGGAAACATGAGAACTAAACAAAAACACAACACTGAAAATAAACCCACAATCACCATGGCTATCCAGGAAATGGCAAGACTACACAATCCACTGTCAATCTTAGCCATCCTCCATGCCAATGAGAGATCACAACCAAAAATCCACATGCATATGCCATGCATGCCAAAAATATTGAAGGGAACATACATGCAACTCAGTACCTGCAAGAAAATCTAATGTAGTTGCTGATCCCAATGCCTTCTTGCGCTTTCCTGCTCCTCTTGTGCCTTCTTTCTCCAAGAATTCAAGTATGCCACACCCTCCAAGAGTGCTCCAAGAAAACTCTAAGTCTCAAAGAGTATGATAGAGAGAGAGAGAATAATGAGAGAGATCCAAAAATGAACTACCAAAAGGTTACCAACTGATCCTCAGAAACCTTTGTATGAATGAGGCTTCTATTTTCTTCATTTTCCATTATTTTCCTCCAATTTCCTCCTCACATGCAACCTGTGACCTTTCACCATAGTTTTCTCATAATTTCCATTATTTTCATAACTAAATGTGCCAAACATGCCATTTTTCCCTTCCAAAGCCTTAGCCATTTCTTTTACCAATTTCCTTAGCCATAACCAATCACAAGTGATCCCCATCACTAAGATTATGCCCAACATTCAGCTTGGAATAAGTGTCCCATCATCCATGGTTATTATTTTTAACTTTTATTACATGGAATTTTCACTAGGGTTGTTACACTTTCAACATTCAATTTAGTATGCATGTGTAGACATCCTCATTCAATGTATCAATGTGCAAAAAAAATGAGAGAGTCACAAAATGTATCAACGATTCCTATCCTTGTTTTACACATTTGTTCTCCTACACAACACTACTTTTTCACACGCATTAAAAAGACACTTAATATAATATTGAATAAAAATAATAAGTATTTGATCCACAAATGTGAAATTATAAATGCACATAGTATCTGTAAACATTGAATATCAAGTTTCGTTATTTCTAGTTTACAAACCACTCTTTTCTAGTCTCAAACTGACCATCCTTATAATGAATACCTATTACATTACGAATTAAAGTTTATGTTCCTAGTTAAAGTAATTTAATGTTTATGGAATAAAGTTCCATCTGCACCTTGTTCTCTGGAACATACCCCAACCTTTGCACATCCTTCATTCTGCACAAAGTCACAACTTTATGCAACTGTTATCTTGCAAAACTAAATCTATAAAAAAATTAAATGGAAAATAACTTAAAATTAAATAATAAGAGATAAATGCACTAATAATTTTTGTCTTGCTTTTAGTCTTAGAGTACTAACTGAAGAAATGCCCCGTCATTCTACCCAAATGTTGCTATAAATTACACAATTGTATTACTATTGGTTTAATAATAGTAATGTACTGAAGTGAAGGTGAAGCTAGGAAGCTGCACAATGTATCAGTGTTTCCTACCCTTTCTCTGCACACTTGTTCTCTCACACAACACCTCTTTCTCACACATATTAAAAGGAAACTTATTTGTATAATTGGTAATTATTATTTAATTCGCAAATGTAAGAAGTCAAAACGAATGTGTAGAATAAATTCGCTCATGGAAAATTTATTCTAAAGATTGCAACATTGTGGATGAAAGTTTTTGTTACACCACGAATTGAAGTTTTCGTTTCGTGCTCTGCACACTCGTTTTCCCACACAACACTACTTGTTCACACACATTAAAAAGACACTTAATTTAATATTTGATAATACTAATAATTATTTAATCCAAAAATGTAAAATCAGAAATGCATATAGTATTTTGAAACCTTGTATACCAAGATTTATTATTTATAGTTTAGAAAGCACTCTTTCTAGTCTCAAACTGACCATTTTTATAATGAGTGTTTGTTACATTACGAATTAAAGTTTACATTCTTGGTTAAATAATTTTTTTGTCTATGGAATAAAGTTTCCTCTGCACCCCCGTTCTTTTGCACATACACCATCCTTCAGACGTCCCACATTTTGCACAGATTCATAACTCTATGAAATTTTTCTCCCGCATAGCTCAATCAATAAAAGTTTTAAATGGAAAAGGGTCTAAAATAAGATAATAAGAGATAAATACACTAGAAATATTCGTTTTTCTAATAGTGTCAGGGTTCTAACCGAAAAAATGCACCATTGCTCTCCCAATGATGCCATAACTTACACAATTGCATTAGTATTCGTTTAATAATACTAATGTACTGAGGTGTAGACGAAGTAAGGTGGATGCACAATGTATCAATGCTTATTTTTTAGTCTCGACAAACCTATTCACTCGCACATCTCTTCCTCACATGCATTAAAAAGACATTTAATTGAATATTCGATAATTAGTATTTAATTCGCGGATGTAAGAAGTTAGAACATGTATTCAAAAGAAACTTGTCGATGGTAAATTTATACATAAGACTGCAACATTGTAGATCAAATTTTTTCTTACATTACGAATTAAAGCTCATATTCCTTTCTCCACACACCTATTCTTTTGCACATCACCACTTTCTCATACACATTAAAAAAAGAAATATTTAGCATTTTCCAAAAAAATTGGTTAAAATTCCAAGAACTTAACAAAATAATACAGATTCAACGCATTTGACGTTGATGCAGGGACTAATAAAACAATAACGAGGCATAGACTAAAAATACACTTAATTTAATACTACATAATAATAATAAGTATTTAATCCACAAGTTTGAAATCACAAATCCACTTAATATTCAAAAACCTTGAATGCTAAGATTCGTTATTTCTAGTTTACAAACCACTCTTTTGAGTTGTTCCTATAACATTACGAATTCAATTTTTTTTTCCTAGTTAAAATAATTGCACATCTACGAAATAAATTTCCCTCTGCACCCCCATTCTCCTGCATATAACCCATCCTCCACACATCCTTCATTCCACATATATTGATAGTTCTATGCAACTGCTCTCCTCTGTAATTAAATCTATAAAAATTTTAAATGGAAAAGAGTTTAAAATTAATTTTTTGTCTGCAAAATAAATTTCCCTCTGCACCCTTGTTCTCCCACACATACCCCGTCCTCTGCACATCCTTCATTCTGCATAGATTCAGAATTATTTGCAACTGTTCTCCCGCACAACTAAATTTGTAAACGTTTTGAATGGAAAAGGGCTTAAAATGAATTAATAAAAGATAAATGCACTAGAAATACCTATGTTGCTAACAGTGTCAGAGCACTAACCAAAGAAAATCCCCACACCGCTTACGTAAAGGACCTGCTCAAAGCATTATGTCAATGTCAATGTCAGAGTACTCACCAATGGAATGACCACTCACAAAAGTAACTTTTTTTTTTAATCTTAAAATGATTTTTCTGGCACTAAAAATACCAAAAATAAATTTCCCTCCACCAGGGGAATTATGTTGCACCAAGGTTCACTTAGCCAATGGAAAATTAGGAATAAGATTTCTAAAAATTAGAAATTTATTTTTAAATTTACAGGAAAATATAAATATTCAACATTTTCTGAAAACTTTGGTTAAAATTGCAAAAACTCAACAAAATAATACAAATTCAACATAATTTGACCGTGAGACGAATGTTATAGTCCTTAGCGAGGCAGGGACTAATATATATATATATATATATATATATATATATATATATATATATATATATATATATATATATATATATATATATATATATATATATATAGATATATATATATATATATATATATATATGAATGTTTATGGTAAATTAGGGGATTCTTCCTTGGTGTGAGTCAAAGGGACATGTGTGGAGTAGGAGTTGTATTTTTCTTCTTGGAAAATGTGATGTCAAAATGTAAAACAGGAATTGGTAAGGGCACATATTTTCTTTATGAAGTCATGGTTATGTGGGCTGTCTTTTGCATTGCCTTGCAGAAAAAGGATGAAAGCTTTCAAGTTGGTCAGGGACTTTAAAGTTTTAATGAATTAGTTTAATGTAAGGTTAATACGAGAATTCTTCATTTGGAGGCATGACAAAGGAAGATTCACCAACTATACGAGCATTTCAATGACATTCAAGTGTTGCATGCCTTCAAGGAGAACAATTTCATAACATACATGTTGTTAAAGCAGGTATTACTTTTAGAGGATGGAGTATTTTCTATCTCAGAATTTTGTAATGATGTTTTAGTATATGAATTTTCTTTTAATTTTTTAAATTCTACTCTCCCTATATTGAGGTGGAAATGTCTATGTACTAGGTTAAACTAAGATTATCTGCTATTTATACATTTAAAAGAGTTGCTAAATAGCAAAAAAATTGTGCATTTTAATTTCTAGAAAGATAACAAAAATGCATTTTTTTCTTATTAAAAAAAAATAAAAAACAAAATTGAATTAAATTGAATTAAAACCTTATATAGATAAATTAAACCACAAGCACCATGACCATATGTTTCACATAAACATAATAATTTTAAATATATATAATAAGGAAACCCATGGAGATAATAACTATAATTTTTAGTATAATACTTTAAATATATAAGGAGAAGGGAAAAAACATAAATTTTAGGAAAACTATACAGGAGTTTAAATTGACTTGATTTAAAATTACATGCAAAACTAGATATTTTCATCTTTATTCAAAAGAATTATTAAAACTAAACTAAAAGCATCTTTTGCCATTTTCATTTGGTTATTTCAAACTGTCTACTATGAAAAAATCTATTATTTAAATGATTACCATTAGGTATGATTTCTAAATTTTGGATGAGGTTGGGAATGAAATTTAATTTTTAGGAGTGTAATTTTTTTTATATCATTAAAATTATTTTATAAAATTAGATATATAGATTTATTTTTGTATTTCTGAGAAATTTGGCAGTTTGTCTGACACAGTTATTAGTAAACTTTTGGGGGTCTACAATTTGTCTTTTCCTTAAACTAGGTCACAACCAAGGGGTTGGAACCTTGAACCTCTTAGTTTTCTCAAAACTCACATTACTTTGATCACCAATTACGCTTCCTTTAAGACATTTTGTTATATATATATATATATATATTAAATTTAATGTTTTGTTTTTTTCCTAAACAAAATTAAATATTAATTTTTTTCAACTTTATAATATTTGTGATAAATATTATTGTTAATATAAAATTTACATAAAATTAGAAGTGTATTTCCCTTTCTTTTTTTAAAGGGTTATTTTATATTTAACTCTATTAAGCGTCTTAAGTGTTATTATGTCATTAATCAAGTTGATGAAAAGACACAAATGAATCTTTAATTATTTTCAAAAGATTTTTTGGTATCAAATTTCATATAAAATCCAAAGCATCGCTTCACTTTGTGTATAGAGTTACAATAAAATACTACGCCTCAAGTGTTATTATGTCATTAATCGAATTGATGAATAGACGAATGAATCTTTATTGACTTTCAAAAGATTATTTGGTATCTAACAAGACACAAATGAATCTTTAATTATTTTCAAAAGATTTTTTGGTATCAAATTTCATATAAAATCCAAAGCATCGCTTCACTTTGTGTATAGAGTTACAATAAAATACTACGCCTCAAGTGTTATTATGTCATTAATCGAATTGATGAATAGACAAATGAATCTTTATTGACTTTCAAAAGATTATTTGGTATCTAACAATTTGTGCAAAATCTGAAATAAACTTCAAAGGAAATTAATTTTGCTGAGGAAAGAATGCATACCTTTCTTGGTGGTCGGCTAAGGGATCTGTGCTATGGCTTTTACGTGGTTGGGGTCTACAGTGATTCCTTTCTTGGTGATTACGTGGCCTAGCAGGTTGCCTTTTGAAACCGCAAATATGCTTTTTTTAGGGTTGGGAGAGATCCCATATTTTCGGCATCTTTCGGAAATTTGTTTCAAGTGCTGCAGATGGTCACTTCTTTTCTTTCAAAAAACAGTGACGTCATCCAAGTAGACCACCACACTCTAACCCATTAACCATCAGAAAGCGACATCCATAGCCCTCTGGAAAGTCGCCTTGACATTTATGAGTCTGAATGGCATACGACGAAATGTAAATGTCCCCCACTTTGTCCGGAATGTTGTCTTGATCCAGTCTGGTTCTGATACTAGAACCTGATTGTAACAGGAGAATCCATCCAGTAGAGAATTTGCTCCATGGAGGGAATTGGGTAGTTATATTTGTCCGACACCTGATTAAGGTTTAAAAAATCGATGCATAGACGTATTTCTCCAGTTTTTTTCCTCATTGGCACCAGACTAGATACCCATGTTGAGTGCCTGACCTTAAAAATAATGCAGGCATCCAGAAATTTCTTTAATTCCTTCTATATGAGGGCTTCCAATGGAGATGCACCTTCCTCAAGTTATGCTGAAGTGGTTTGACTCCTTCTCTGGTAGGAATAACACGCTGAATAATTCGAGTATCACACATCTTCAGGTCATCATAAGTCTAGGCAAAGACATCACAGTACTTTTGAAATAAACCGATGAATGCTTGTCTTTCCTCTGGGGTGCACCCTATTCCAAAGTTAATGTATTGGGGGTCTGACTTGGTTTCGAGGTTGATTTGTTCATGTGAGAGAGTAGAACTATGCATCTTGGTATTCAGCGGACCTATGAAATGATTCTGGAGGCCAAACAATTTCTCCAATGAGACCACCCCTTTAGGTAAAGGGTTTCCCTTCCAATAATCTGCTTCATCTTGTAATGATTTCTCATGTTCCTCTTCGTCGATAGCCACATCTTTGAATACTTACGTGTTTTCCATGAATTCCAGAATCTGCTTATCATCATTGAACACACACAAGTTAGTTATATTGTCTGGCACCGCTGGCTTATACATAATTTCAATAGAAAAACCATCTCTAAGGAGTGTGAATCTAGCTGCAACATTAGCTAGAGTGTGAGCAACAACATTGTTAAACCTAGGAACATAAATGATATTGAAAGCTTTGAAAGAATTTATGAGAAGCCATACCTCTTGCTGGTAGTTCTTTAGATGTGGGGACAAACAATGGATGGTATTGCATACCTGTTTCGTAATGATTTTCGAATCCCCAATGACTTTCAGGCAGTCTGATTTTGAGTTGATGGCCTTTTTGAGGCCGAGAACCAATGTCTCATATTTTGCAGTGTTGTTGGTACATTGGAATTCTAACCTGAAAGAGATCAAAAATCTATCCCCTCTGGGTTTTGGCAGGACAAATCTTGCTCTTGCTCCATCGTGGGTTTTCGATCCACCATAATACAACGTCCATGTCTCCGTGCTGAGGGAAGGTAAACCTGATGCATGTATGTTTAAGGAAAAAATCTCGTTACCGAGGCTCAGGGTTTGCATGGGAATTTCAACCAGGGTATCTGGGGAAGCGATTGATGTCTAAGGATGATAGCAAATGATTGAAGATTCAAGGAGGCATACTCACAGATCTTGTTGTGCATAACTGATTGGCTCATTAGAGCCTTCAAGGTCGATTATCATATGTTTCATACAAGGCTCACTATTTACCCTGATCTGGTTATTCCTTCCTTTGTAAGGTAGACACAAGTGAGACCAATCTGTGGCAAAGTAGCCTTGAAGCTTGAAAGACCAATCCCTGCTGAGAAGAAGACCATAGGCTTCTAGGATGTCCACGATTATTATGTCAATACATCCATGAACTCAGGAATCAGAAGATAACCGAATGATGACATTATTTAATTCTCCCATGGCAGGAGGTAGAGACCTGTCGAGTTGGATAATTTTGGCATCAGTTTTTTCTGGTTGAATATTCAGCGTCTTGCATACCAACCAGGGCATAACGCTGGTTGATGTGCCGGAATCGACGAGGCAGTTGTGGACGTTGAAATTAAACATCTCGAATGTTAAGAGAAATGGGGGAGTTGAGCCTCTTGAGTTGGTGCTTACAACATTCACTATATCTTGGAGGTCGAACACAACTGGGGATCGGCCTGCAAAGCTTCCCTTGTTTGACGTGGTGGGCTTAATAGGGGCAGGGGAAAAGGTAAAGGCTTTAGCCATTAGCTCGTGTTCAACGGTCAATTTGCGGAACTCGTATAATGAGATATTAAATCGCGTTTTCTTCAAATCTTCGATGATATTATAATCTAAATCCACAGATAAAAATTCTGGCGTGATGCGCATTGCTTCTGCGGTAGTTTTAGTGGTAACCCCTTTGGATGCATTCTCAGGTGTGGAAGAGTCTCTTTTCATGCTGGTTGGTGATTTCTTTGGGCATAGATCATTTGTTCCTCCAGGTGAGGAGGAGGACGGCTAGCTGGTATTGGTCGGGGGTAAGGTCCTATGCAACAAAGCCCTTTTCTTGTCTTCCAGGGTAGGGTCTGCTACAACACCTTTACTCCTGAGATTGTAACTTTTGGGGGGTTTTTAGGGAGCATCCTCGATGAAGGCTTTTTGTGTAATGCACATGCCTCGTCCACGAATGACCTCGAAAGTTAACACAACAGATGGGGAATTGTCTCCAAAGGGAGGATCATCTTCTCCTGACCCGTCAGTTTCATCTTTTGCTTCCTTGGGGGCCTGATATTCTAACAATTGGGTGACAATGGTGGTCATATTATGGAGCCATTGTGGGCAAGTTTTTTCAGAGTGTGAGGCCTGATGGAAAGTGCATAAGTTATATTTTCCTAACTCTTCCACGTTGAAGGTTGAGCTGGGATTTTGTGAGACTTTAGGGGGAAGATTATTGGCCTTCTAGAAGAAGGGCTTAGCGGGCTTGGACCCTCACGAAGTATCACTAGTTCTTCGCTTTAGCTCAGATACTTCATTAGTTAGTTGCTTTAGAGATTTGGTCAGTCACTTGAAATTGAAGGAGTCTTTATCCTTATCCATTGTTCTACTTGAGGAGGCTTGGTTTGTTGGGTTGTGTTATACTCTTTCCATGACTAGCCCATGTAGTTAATTGGGGGGTTAGAATGGGGGCAGAGCACCCCTTTCATTGTGCCGATTACGTAGTGGGGGGAGTCACAGGGGGTTTGAGGGGTAACCCCACTCTATGGGGTTTGGGGCAGCACCCTGGAAAATTTTGGTTTTGGACCCTATGTTAGGTTGGGTGGACCTATGGTTTTGTGCATGATTTTCGCACATGGTTTTGGACGTGATGGTTTTCGATCCATGGCTTTGGATGCGATGGTTTTCAGTCCATGGTTTTGGACATGATGGTTTTCGGTCCATGGTATTGGATGCTTCAGCATGTATAAATATGTATTGTAACATTGAAAGGAACATAATGAAAAATCAAGCTGGTAGTCCCGGTTTTGGGATCCAAGGAAAAATCTCTGTGTATATGTGTTTTATGTGTTATGCTCTCGCATTGTTTATTTTCTGTTTTTAGAATTCGTATGCAGGTAATTTCTGTAGAGGGTTAAAACCTACATTTGGTATCAGAGTTGTTTTTGCTTCAAGGGGATGCCTTTGTTGCTGAGGGTTTTCGATCGGGCTTGTGGTAAACCCTATTTAGTGGAAGATCTGTGAGATCGATTTTGGTGGTGAAAGAAGATGGCGAGCAGTGAAAAGATAGAGATCGAAAAATTTAATGGTCAGAGTTTTGAGTTGTGGGAACTCAAGATGGAGGATCTCTTGGTGGATAAAGATTAGTGGATCGCAGTAGATCCGGGTACTAAACCATCGGGAGTGTCTGATGAAGAATGGAAGAAGTTGGATTGGAAGGCAAAGAGCACAATACGATTGTGTGTCTCATATTCAATATTGTTGAATGTATCAGGGGAAGCTATGACGAAGGCTTTGTGGGTCAAGTTAGGGACTTTGTACCAATATAAGTCTTTGGTGAATAAACTGTTCCTACGAAAAAAGTTGTATAACCCGAGGATGAAAGATGGAGACTCGGTGATAGAGAATCTGAATGCATTTAATACTATGGAAGTCAGTTATCATCCGTTGATATCAAAATTTCAAATGAAGATAAGTGCATTAGTTTGTTGTGTTCTCTACCAGATTCGTGGGATAGTTTGGTTATTGCAATAGGTAGCAATGAAACTGCCTTGTAGTTTGATGAAATAGTCTCATCCTTGCTGATGGAGGAAATGAGATGGAAAAATATGGAGAGCCAGAATGGTGATGCCTTGTTTGTAAGAGGACGGTCCCAGAACAGAAAAAAAAATAAGTCATCGAGTCAGAGGTCTAAATCTAGAGGGAGATCTAAATCTCCAGGAAAACCCGTAAAGGTGGTGTGCTGGAAATGCGGAAAGGAAGGGCACTACAAAAGGGACTGTAAATCTAAAGATCTTGACAAAGGAAAGGGATCTGATGATGCTCCATCTACAGAGGCAAAAACCACCTCAAATGAAGGTGGGGATGTGTACTTGGCTTCTTCAAGTACACATGTAGATCACGAGGCATGGTTGATTGACTCAGGTGCATCCTTTCACTTCACTCCCCATAGAGAGTGGTTCTGCGAGTATGAGAAATATGACGGTGGTGATGTCTTCTTAGGGGATGACAGGAAGGCTAGAATCGTTGGTCATGGAAAAGTAAAGTTGAAGTTGCAAGGTGGAAGGGTTAGAACACTTCCGGGTGTTCTGCATATTCCTGCATTACCAGAAATCTGATTTTTGTAAGCAAGTTGGATGATACAGGTGTAAAAACAATGTTCGAGAAGGATACCTGCAAGATGGTTCATGGAGCACTAGTATTGATGCGAGAAGTTCGGATTGGAACTCTGTACAAGCTACAAGGGAGCACTGTTGTTCATGGGTGCAACAGTTCTGTGGTTCCTGAAAGTGGAGCAGAAAATCTAGTGGTCTCTGGAGAGAAGACCATGTTGTGGCATCAAAGGCTTGGACATATTGGAGAGAAGGGCCTTCAAATACTTCATGGTAAAGGTATGGTAGAAGGTATGAGTAATAGCTCTCTGGATTTTGATTTCTGTGAAAATAGTGTATATGGGAAGAAAAATAGGGTGAGTTTCCCCTCTGGTGGTAAGAGGACGAAATAGATATTAGAGCTTGTGCACAGTGATGTGTTTGCACTATGAAGGTTCCATCACTGGGTAAGTTTGTGTACTATGTATCATTTATAGATGACTTCTCAAGGAATACATGGATATATTTCCTTAAGAAGAAATCTGAATTCTTTGATAGGTTTAATGAATTTAAGGCTCTAGTGGAAAACCAGACAGAGAAGAAGATAAAGGTGCTGAGGACAGATAATGATGGAGAGTTTTGCAGTAAGGAATTTGAAGAATTCTATAAGAAGTGTGGTATAGCACGATAGAAGACTACTCCATATACACCTAAGCAAAATGGAGTTGCAGAAAGAATGAACAAGACATTGATGGAAAGGGCAAGAAGCATGCTCAGTGGTGCCAAGTTAGGACAGGAATTCTGGGTAGAGGCGGTGGAGACAACATGTTACCTAGTCAACAGATCACCTTCATCAACGTTGGAGGATAAGACTCCACAAGAGGTATGGACTGGTAAGAAATCCTCTCTTTCACATCTGAGGGTATTTGGATGTGATGCATATGTACATGTTCCAAAGGAGAAAAGAACCAAGTTGGATAGTAAATCTGAAAAATGTATCTTTATTGGGTATAAGGATGGTTTAAAGGGTTATAAGCTTTGGAACCCAGTAATAAGGAAGGTTGCATACAACCATGACGTGGTGTTCAGAGAGGTGAAAGATGTTATTAAACATGAATTCCAATCAAAGGAACCAAATAAGATAGAGTTTGAGCTAACGGAGGAAGAATTAGACTGTACAGCAGAGGAGGAATCAGAAGATGAAGAGCCACACACTCCGGGTGTGAGAAGTTCAGTTCGAGAAAGAAGGCAGCCAGAAAGGTATAGTCCATCTGCTTTCTGTTCAAAATTTTCTTTATCTATTACTGATGATGATCCCAGAACTGTGAAGGAAGCAGTAGATTCAGAGGATGGAAAACTATGAAAAGAGGCCATGGTTGATGAAATGGCATCTTTGCACAAAAATGAGGCTTGGGATCTGGTGGAGTTGTCGGCTGGAAGGAAACCCATTGGAAACAAATGGGTGTTTAGGAAGAAGAAAAATGCAGAAGGAAAGGTGGAGAAATACAAAGCTCAGTTGGTAGCAAAAGGTTATTCCCAGGTGCCGGGAATTGAATTTGGTGATATTTTTTCTCCTGTTGCCAAGGTAACTTCTATTAGATTACTTTTATTTGTTGCTGTTGATTTTGATTTTGAGGTAGAACAGATGGATGTGAAGACAACATTTCTTCACGGGGATCTGGAAGAGGAGATCTACATGAAGAAACCTGAAGGATTTGTGGTGAAGGGTAAGAAAGAACTGGTATGCAAGTTAAAGAAGTCTCTGTATGGGTTAAAACAATCATTAAGGATGTGGTATCAGAAATTTGATACATTTATACAGGGACTTAGCTTCACCAAAAGAAAAGTAGATCACTGTGTATATTTTAAATTAATTGGTGACCGTGTTATTTATTTGGTCTTGTATGTTGACGATATGTTGCTAGTTGGAAATGACAAAGAAATTATCCAGGATTTGAAGACCCAATTGTCCTCAAAATTCGACATGAAAGATCTTGGTGCTGTAAAATATATTTTGGGCATGGAAATTAAAAGAGATCAGGAAAAGAGGAAGCTCTGGTTAAACTAGAGAAAGTATGTTGAGACAATACTACAGAGGTTTAATACGTAGGATAGTAAACCGGTGAAGGTTCCTATTCCTGTAGGTGTAAAGTTATTTGTTGAACAGTGTCCCAAGACACAAGAAGAGGAAGAGGACATGTCCTATGTTCCATATGCAAGTGCAATCGGTAGCCTGATGTATGCGGTGGTCTGTACTAGACAAGACATTGCACATGCATTGGGAGTATTGAGCAGGTTTATGTCAAAACCAGGGAAGGAGCACTGGATAACAGTGAAGCAGGTTTTCAGGTATTTGCGTGGCACTAGTGATTATGGTTTGTACTACCAAGGAGGACCAGGATTGGACAGAGTGTTGGATATTTGTGGCTTTGTTGATGCAAACCGGGCTGGAGATCTGGATCAGAAAAGATATACAAGTGGGTATGCGTTTAACCTATTTGGAGGTGCAGTCAGCTAGATGAGTATGAAACAATATGTAGTGGCACTATCAACTATAGAGGTAGAATACATGGCAGCCACTCATGCAAGCAAGGAAGTAGTTTGGTTGCAGAGATTGTGTTCAAATATGGGGTTAGTACAGGGAGCTATAAGGATAGATTGTGATAGCCAAAGTGCAATTTTCTTGGCAAAGAGCCCTGCATATCATTCAAAGACAAAGCACATTGATGTTCAATATCACTTTGTGAGGGATATGATAGAAGACAAAAAGGTATTGCTGGTAAAGGTGGACACTTCGAAGAATACTGCAGATGCATTGAAAAAATATGTGAGCTCTAAGATGTTCTCTTGGTGTAGAGAAATAATGGGCATTGCAAGTCTGGATAAATGACTAAGCTCTCTTGTGGCCCCCTGTGGAAAGAAAACAACAAGTGGGAGAATGTTGGGTTGTGTTATACTCTTTCCATGACTAGCCGACGTAGTTAACCGGGGAGTTAGAAGGGGGGCGAAGTCCCCCCTTTGTTGCGTCGATTGCGTAGCAGGGGGAGTCATAGGGGGTTTAAGGGGTGCAGGTAACCCCACTCTATGGGGTCCGGGGCATCACCCAGAAAATTTTGGTTTTGGACCCTATGTTAGGTTGGGCGGATCTACCTATGGTTTTGTGCATGATTTTCACACATGGTTTTGGATGCGATGGTTTTCGGTACATGGTTTTGGATGCGATGGTTTTCGGTCCATGGATTTCGACACGTTGGTTTTTGGTCCATGGTACTGGATGCTTTAGCATGTATAAATATGTATTGTAACATTGAAAGGAACATAATGAAAAATCAAGCTAGTAGTCCCGGTTTTGGGCTCCAAGGGAAAATATCTGTGTATATGTGTTTTATGTGTTATGCTCTTACATTGTTTATTTTTTGTTCTTAGAATTCATATGCAGGTAATTTATGTATAGGGTTAAAACCTACATGGTTTTTCTTACTGGAGGACTTTGTGTCTTCTCACGACTCGTGTTCCAAGGCACCAATCAAAATAAGATCCTTTTCGACCTCGAGCGCAATGGCAAAATTCTCTACCAGAGTGAGTTTTGCTTCGCACTTAACAAACACGAAAATGTCCATGGCAGGGCCCTTGTATAATAATCAATCATGATGGAATCATACAGGGCTACATCCATGGGGAATTTGTTCAGAATAATGGTGACACATTGATTGAAATCTTTTACCTTCTCCTTCTTGTGGCATTTCAACGTGTTGAGCTCGGTGAGAAGCATGGAAGGTGTATTACCTTTTGAAAATTTGTCCAAAAAGGATTTCTGGAACTCGTCCCATGTTTGGATGGAGGCAACAGGCAGTGCTCGATACCAAGTGGCCGCTTTATTTTCAAGGGTGTGCGGGAATAAGCAACATGCTACATCGTCGAACTGGACCTTCATAATTTGCAAATCCAAGTAGAAATTGCTAATGTGGTCATCAGTTGAGGTCCCTTTCTCTGGGTCGAACTTTGGGAGGTGTTTCTCAAAATGGTGAGGCATATCATGAAGTAGGCCTCTAAGGTTTAAAGGGCGTTGATCCATCCAAGATATTGGCGGGGGACGATGGTTTGCTCTGGGGTTGAAAAGGAGGCGGCGATCATTGCCTTTTGATTCACTATTTGTGCCTGACCCCCGGCTGGTGCGAGGGGGGCACCTTCCTTCTCTTATAGGCACTCTGAGGTGTCCTAGATCTCTATTATTTCTCACATTCCAGGTGTTTCTTAGATTTCTCAGGGGACGCTGATTGTTATAGAAGTTTATGTCATCTCTAAGGTAGTCCCCGGCTCCTTGTCCAAAGATCCCATGTGTGCCCCAGTGAGAGGTTGATTGTTAATGGGGATTTCCTCAGTGATTCGTCGATTGTTCCCATGTATTTCCTCTCGACGTATCTAGTTATTTTCTCTAGTAAAGGTATTCTTAGGCTCCCCTTCTTCATCTTCAGGCTGGCTTTCCAATCCTTCGATAGATAGTCTTTCAATAGTGTCCGCGTAGTCATCCAGGGCTAGGCCGATTAACTGCGATATAGAGTTAACCAAGATGCCTTGATGCATATGTTGAAGGTTGGAGGTGCGAGAGTTGGCTAGGGAGTTAGTGGCGGGAATACATCTTAGACCCTTGGTGAATTGGCGGGTGATAGGGCGCAGAGCCCTGAGTTGTTCATTAGTGACTTCGTACATAGGGAGTTCCTCTCCTCTAGGGGTGTATTCAAGGAGGGGAATATGGGATTCTTCTCAGAGTGGTTTTGTGAAGGGTGGCTTGAAAGGACAATTGTATGATATCTTGGGGGCATGGGAGGCCGAGGTTGGTTACTTCCTTGATGGGAAGTCTCTGTGTGAGGAGGGAATTTAGTGCTTGCCATGGCCCTCCTTCTAGCGCCAAATTTTTTGATGGGCTAGAATTTTACACCAAAAGTTAAGGGGATCTCTCCAGTGTACGTTCCCAACTAGAGCTTGCACTGTGTATGTTGGAGATCCCTTTCGGTATGTAGGCCCGACTGCCATTCAGTTTTGTAGAGCTAGCCTTAGACGAATGTGGGATATGAACTTAATTGAATGTGTGAACTTTAATAAATACAAGAGAATAATTGACAAATATCCTGTACCATATATACCATGAATAGCAAAAATGTAAACAACACAACCTTATATAAAGTTACTACTAGAAGGACTTTAGATAAGAATTATGTATACTAGATAAATAATGCTTAACGATTACAAATCAGTTCACAACAATCAACCATTTATAAGCATACATAAATGTGCAGTCAAGACAGACTATATTAATATAAAAAGAAATAGTTCATCGGCATGAGCATCGACTTAGTAAGACAAATACCATTCAGACGTAGAAAAACTAGATTTGAAGTATGAAACAACATGTGAGGAGACTGCACATCAAATAGCTTTCAGGAATGTTCAATCCATCAAGTGAGGAAAATACTCATGGCACAAACACATGGAAATTTGAAGAATCCAATAGTGAAGACATACAATCAACTCTTGTATTAATTAGAAGGACATCAATTCTCTCAAGTAATATATATATATATATATATATATATATATATATATATATATATATATATATATATATATATATATATATATATATGTATCTCCAAAATAGTCCTCAGCAAAAAGCCCTTACAAATGAGGCATGATTAGTTACATTTATAGCATAAAAGTGACCCTTGGTCTACCCTTGAATCTTGGGCTACCTCATGACCTCTATTCTACCAGATGACTCTTGGTATTCTACGTGACCTTATACATTCACAGGGAATTCTATGCTACTGTAGTACACAATGTCACAAAAATGACTATCAACTTAATTGACTAATCTACTGATGGCAAGTTCTAGAATGTTGACCCCGAGCTTTTCTGTCAGATAAGTGCGCCATATGTTATATTATGCCACAATAGGAGAGATCTGTGGCTAGCCTTCATCACAATGATGTAAGCACTCAAGTGCATCTGGGAGGAGGGTGTTCCATTTGGCATGCACATGATTATTCAAGGTACCTAGCTTGGTGTAGAGCATCACTAGTTCTACTACGTAACGCTTGATATTTTCTCTTGTGATCGGCATATCTCCCATACAAGCTGCTTATCTATATGTCTCTACAAATGCCTGTACTTCAGTGTTTATCTCCTATTGATTTTTCACTTGTCCAATCTCTCCTATAGAGGGGGCCCCATGCAGTTGGATCACTAATTCCAAGCTGCTGAACAACTATCTGTAGGAGGCCAACACCCTCTCTGCATCTTTGGCTAATTTTTCTCTGGACTAAACTTTGATACGAAGTTGGAGCCTAGTTTTTTGCATAGCGATCCAATCTTTCCTCGGGACCACTACCAGGGCTTTGGGGTACTTTTCAGACCATTCGTGTTCTATCCAAAGCGATCATGGCTTCTTTGAGCATGGCAACCCTCTCTTTTGAGTGAGTTTGAATGGCCATGATGGGTGCTATAGTGTGGTGTAGTTTTGCCATTTCTTCATACACTACTGCCAGAGTCTCCCCCAAGGTCTTTGTTTCTGATCCGATTACTGCATGGAATTCTGCTGAGCTTGTGTGTAATAAGAGAAGTGTCGTGTTCTCCTCCTCCATCCTTTTCTTCTCCTGTTCCGCAATAGTGGCCATTTTCTCATATGCATATAGCCTGTTTTGCAAGTCTACAATTTGTTTACTCATCCAGGCTAAATTTTATTCTATGGTAGCCACGAAAGCCGTTCTGGTAGAGGTGATCATTTGAGGATTTGTCATGATATTGGGCACGATATCCATTTTCGTAGTTACTGACAATGGGTCAGCTGGGTTCCTGCTGCAATATTTCTTCCTCTCTTGTATAATTTTGATGTTTATTTCATCAAATATGATTCTAGTTAGATCTAATACCTCCTCATCTTGATCTTCTAAGATGCCCATCTCTTGGAGGGGTAGGTGTCCACTAGTGAGGGGAGTAGCGGGAGGTACATCCAAAGGAGGAATATCGCCTTGTCGTGAGCTGAAGTTGACTGCTTTGCTTGTCTCCCCTTGTTCATTTTTCTTAGTTTCTTTTTCCTTGTCCATCCTAAGCTCTTCTTCTTGTTGCATCTTTTCTCCTTCTGCTAGTGCCTATTGCCTCTCTAGTTCCTCCTCCATGTTCTTCAGTTCTTGTTCTAATCTTTTTTTCTCCTCTTCTTTTCTCTTTTCAGCTTCATATGCTTGTTTCTTCTTTTCAGCTTCTTCTTGATTTTTCCTCTCTATCTCGTCTTGTGCTTTATTTTCTTCTTCCTATCGCCTTTTCTCTTCTTCTTTCTTTTTTCTCTCTATCTCATCTTGTGCTTTCTTTTCTTCTTCCCGCCACCTTTTCTCTTCTGCTTGTTTTCTCCTTTTCTCATTCTGGCTCTGGTCGTTGGAGTCCTGCAATTGTTTGCTTTCCAGTTCTCTTTGCCTCTTGAGCTCTCACTTATTTCTTAACAATTTGGCATTTCTTTGTATGAGTGTAACTTCCTCTTCCTCGTTGTCGCTTAGAGGGTCTTAAACCTCTTTTCCTTTGCATTTTCCCGGTTCCTCGGCTCCCTTTGGTGTTTCGTGCCATTGTTTCTTCATGGTTCAAGCTCTTTCTCCAAGGCTTACATCCTCTTGGGAATCATTGAGAAGCTCGTCTTCTATCGCCTGCTGTTCACTTGGGATGATTTCCCTCATGGAGTTATACCAATTCCTAATCCCATCCTCGAGGTCCTTCCTGGTGTGGGCATAAGACCAACTGAATTTCACCTTCTTGTAATGGGCAGCTACGACTTTCTTGGGATCATATGTTCAGTGATTCAGGGTCATGAAATGGCTCCCATCTATCTTTTCGGCTTTTGCTTCTACCTGTTTGAAGTTTTCTACCACGTATGCCCCAATAGTTAGAGGAAAAGGTGGTCGTGGCTTCTTCTTTCCTTTGATCCAAATGTTCAAGAAACCCTCCGTCATTTGGTAACATACCTATCGTAGAAGTGTCCTATCCATGATGAATTTGGGAAGAGCATGAGGAGCTTTATGAGTACCGAATACTTCGACAATTGTTCCTTCATCAATGGGGAACCAATGAGCTACTTTGACCACAGTCTTCATGGCTCTCTGTGACATGCAAGGTGATTCTTCCCCAAATAGTAGTTGGTATAATGGGATAATAAATGTTTTGGATATTGCATCTAACATGCATCTATAAGGTATGTCCTAGAAGACTTTGTAGTGGCAATGAATGGGTTGAGCTATTTATGTGTCCTAATTACAGCTCCAATGCTCGAAGTAGCATTCTAACAGACATCATCAAGGAGGTATGATGACATATAAAATTCTGGAGGCTACTCGAGGGGTGGGCTTTTGGCAGCAGCTATGTTTGTCCTCAAAGACGATGAGAGGATGCTTTCCCAATTAAAAATAGTTCCTTGAGTGGCAACAACATACATGACAGGCACCCATGTGCCAAAAAAGACATCACAATCTGCCTTTCCATATAACCAGCACATCGTCACAGTAATTAATTGATATACTTTGTGTAGCCCCTCTATCCTATAAGCTTAGTTTGTCCTAACCCGAAATTTTACCAGGTCTTGCCACAAATCCCTCAAGATTCCTTTCGTTGGGGTTGTGAACCCGACAAGCCACTTTGTGTTAAAAGTCTGTTGCTTCTCAAGAAATCTGTAATAGGTGCTGATGTATGCTGAAGATATGGTGGCTATGTGTGCCCCATCATGACCCTTGATCATCAAGTCATCTGTATCTGTATGCTACAAGATCCATTCGATGGTTTCCGTGCATGGTAACACTAGGTGATGTGCCACTACTTTATGTAACTTTGACTTCTTGACATTGATATATACTTGGAAGTCTTCCTATGTTTCTGAATATCCTTTCTAGCAAATTCCTCGTAGATCGTATACTAGGAGAGCCTAGTGGTTTTACTTATGTTGCAAGCAGTGTCTCCGAAGAGAGGTGGTTGTTCTTCTAGATCGACCTCCCATGCCCCGCTTCCCGAGGTGCATTGAGCAGCTTTAGCAGTCGGGTGACCCATTTCATCTTTGAAAGAAGAAATGGATATGCACTCAAGCTCGATGTCACCTGGCATGTCAAAAACATAGTCCCACAATGAGAGAGATGGCATGACAATCAATTTAAAACGAAAAACAAAAAGGAGTCTTATCCGGTGACAGGAAGGTCGCAGGGAAGGAAAGTTGCACGGTCACCGATTTCAAGAATGCGACTGAGCGACTGAGATCATAGGTCGGAGTGAAAATGAGGTCGCAAGGTCACAATGCATGAAATTTGGTTGCAGGACGCACAATGGATGGCAGTCGCAAGTCGCAACTAGTTAGAGGTCGCGAAGTCGCGTCAGGAATGTTATCACGGCCGCTGGACGCATGATTACGGCTCATAAAAGCTTAGAGAAGGCCCTAAATGGATTTGGGAGGCCAGGGTCACCCTCAGAGGGATGGATTTTAGGCTTCTTGATAAAAGTGAGGGGATCAGGGTTAAGACAAAACAAACTTTCTGGGTACAGGCACGGGGAAAAGGCTAGGGAAAACTATCAAGCATGAAATGAGAGAAACGCTAAGTAAAAGGATAAACCCTAGGGCAAGGGATAAGCCAGAGGTTAGGAGGGGCAGACAGCAACACTTGGAAGGAAATAATGATTGTAGGAGGGAGGACCGTTACTTACTGGAGCTGGATGAAAGCCCAAATTCGAGTTGGAGGAGCTTCTACCTTCTCGTGCAACCAAGAGAGCCTTGAAAAATGCGACTGGGTGACCTCCCATTTATATGATAGCCACACGTGTGGGGGTCACATGGGTTGGGTGTGCGACTATTGCGACCAATGTCACCATGTGACTTGCAAGTCGCGAAGTCGCATGGGTTGCGTGGTCGCGTAAGAGGATGTAAGGATGCAGTGCAAGCTTGCGACCTTGCGAGTCGCGAAGTTGCGTAGTCGCAAAGTCATGCATATGACTGACGGGAATCGAGGTGACCTTGTGACCATGCGACTTATGTGACTAGGAAGGTTGCAAAGTCACAAGAATGTTATGAGGGTGGAGGTGTGACTACAAGACCTTACGACCTGTGAGTCGCCTTGGTTGCAATGGTTGCCATGGTCGCAATTATTAGCCATAGTCACGTTTCGACTCTGTGACTAACCTACAAAGGTAGGAACTGGCGACTTGGTTTAACTTAGTCAAAACTTAGATTTCTCCTCAGGTTTACCGATACTAATGAACTTTTCGCGCAAGATCTGGTGGGGCCAAAGATTTGACCTAGTGTAGGGGCTCCAAAAATTTAAGGTTGCCCAGATTTTTGGAGGGTTTGTTGCAGCAACTACAACAGGTGGATTAGTTTCACCACTTAAATTGATTACACATGAGAGTTTCACACCCTTTACTCAAAGCTCTAAGATCCCACCAAAATCAATTTAGAAGAATAACCAATGCATTCCCAAAAGTGATCTATAATTATTTTTTTATAACATTTTATCATTGCAATACAATGGGTCATCAAAATACCAATGATCTCCCCTTTTTAGCATTTTCCCACTCAATAATATAAAGTTACTTTACAAATTTTTTATTATTTTTCCCATAGGTACTCTTTTTCTCCTGAAGGAAAAAAACCATAATTTTATTCAAATTTAAACAAGGAACAATATACATTATGCATATGTTGAAAGAATTTAGTAAGATAAGCCTCTCGACTTATGTGCAAAAGAGATATACTGAAAAAAATAGATAAAAAATTTCAAAGTTAAGTGTGATGTTAATCACTTAACTTCTCTTTCTTTCCTTTCTTTTTATGGACCTTCTACCATCCCCTTGAGTTCAGATCACCTAAAATGTCCTTTACTGAAAGCCTTGGGTGTTCCTTTCCTTATATAGCATTTTATTCTGGAATATCTCTTCTAAGAGAAGCCAACCCATCACTACTACTACCATGAACGTGATTTCTTCCATTTAATGTTGGAAATGATGATTGAAGGTAAGGTTGCGACTACATGGAATGAAATGATTGAGATGTACTTGATTGGGACTATGCTCGAAGAATCTAGTCTACTCAATGCCTAATGAACAACATAATGAACATTGCAAACATTACTATTGTGAGTAGCGACCTGGAAAGAACTTCTTAAATGACCACACAACACACATGCCAAAACCTTATTGTTGCTATTCTTGAGCATATATATAACATTTTCTAGACATTCTCTATGTTTAAAAGAAAATACGTTAATGGTTTCCTCGAGCACTTGGACCCAAAAATCATTATCCATAGTGCCCTTGATGTTTCATAGAAAATTGGTTAGTTGATTTCCTCTCTCTGTTTTTGCAAGTAAATCTGCCATGCCAAAATCTATGTGCACAATAGGAAGATTGAATTCGTAGATTATTCTAAAAGTTAGATCCAATTTATTCTCGATAAGAGTCACAACAACTTCACATATTTTAAATTTTTTAGGATCATTGGGATGTTAAAAAAATAATGCTTCCATGGAGGGCAATCCGCATCATTGAAGGATCTTACAAATCCATTTGTATACCAGATTAGGCTGAAACTTTCATAAGATCGCCTTCAAAAATATTTTCGGAGGCACTATTTCCATGCAAATGCTTTGCAGTATATTCATAGCCTCCCATGCTTGGTTTTGTGCTAAGAATCCTTTCTCAAAATGCATCTAAAGCTGATATTGATGGTTTAAATGATGATGTGTTTCACATTAATTTCCAATGCAGATTAGAGAACAAGATGCAAGTTGACTCACAATTGAGTCGTGTGTACTATCATAGCATCTTTGATTAGCGTGAAAATATCCTAAATATTTTTTTATCCAATTAGTATAAAATCAACAACATGTCCTCTGTTTTCAACTCCTCCTATGCAAGAAAGTAATAATGTTGGATCAAGAAAATCAACTTTCATCATCTGTTCAATATAAATAGCTTTTTCAAGAGAAATTGTATGAAAAGACTTGAAAAATATCCACCAAGGGTTAAATAACCCTCCACACAAGGTTCAAGATGTAATGTGTCAAGATTTATCCCCATTACACTCTGATTTGTGTTAATAGCCATACTTCCTTTACTTCTTGACTTCAATGCTACCCTCGTTGACTTAGAAATATATGTTACATTTCGATTCACCATTGCCCAAATTAGGACTATTTATTTATCATTGACCCAACCACATACCTCCTCCAATAAAGCACAATATCTTCCAATTGCATCACCCATATTGCACTTAGGTATCCCGTGAGGATAAGAGAAGTTAATCTCAAGTGTATCAACAATATTTTCTCATTCTATAAGCTCCTGCCTGTTAGGACTCCAAATTGACCACTTTTGACCTTGTATTTTTGCTATAATATTACCCTTTTCAGTCCATAAGTTGAAAGCTTTGATTATATAATGACCTAATCATTCCAAGGTATGAAGTAACTCTCTACATTACTATATTTTTAATTATTCATTACATATTCATGTAATTTTTATAATTATCTTTGGCGAAGTTAACCAAGTTGCTAAGTAACCGTTGAACTGTCTAAAGTCTGTAGAAATTATAATTCGTAGTTGTTGCAACACCAGAAACAACAACTACGCAGTTGCTGCAACACCAACAACAGCAACTATCTAAAGCAGGGAAAACATTATTTTGCAACAACTGGAATACTGGAAATCACAAACAACAACTATCAGAAGATCGGCAGAGTTCCATGCTGGCACAGCACGATCAGTAGCTGTCCAGAAAGGGTAAAACACGGTTACAGTTGCTAAAACACCAGGAACAACATGAGTTTACTAAATCAGCAACAACGGGGAAGTGGCAAAGGATAGTACGAGGATTCCAAGAAGACAGTTGAAGTTTGTTTACCAGCTGTGTAACAGTAAGAGACCCAAGAAAGAATACACCATCACACTGTTGTAACGACATCTTGTAACAAGGATGGATTTCTTAGTTTTTGACAAAAAGGTTTAACTGAATGAACTATGACAGTCTATTGTAATAGATGTCTCCTCTATAAAGAGGAGACATCTACATTAGAAGAAGGGGGAAGAAAAGGGAAACAAGTTGTAAGGGAAATTTTGAAAAACAAAAGTAAGTCTGAATCATTATTGTAACTGGACATTTTGGCAGATGAATAAAAAGTTGTTCTGAGCATCTAATCTAGCATTTCTGTTCTGGGGAATCTTGTGAGAGGGACAGGGCCCACCTTCTTCACAAGATTCACCCATTTATTTCCTGTTAGTGTGTGAGTGTGTTTGGTAATTTCCTTTTTGCTGGTACTTTGTTTGGATTCTGTAGCATTACCTCTGATAATTTCCTTTTGCTGATACTCTGTTTTGTTAATTGCTTGATATTGTAAAAGAATACTTCACCGGTGATTTGGAATTGCAGTGTGTATTAGCAACCTAGTTATAGGGGCAGGTGCTGAACATCCTTACCCTGAGGATAGGGTCCTGATCCTCTGCTAATAGAGCAACCATTACTTCTCTTTTCAGATTTGTATTCTTAGTTAACTGCTTTCATTTTATCCTTGCAATATACTGTAACTGTTATAGCATAGAGTAAGGAGTTTGACAGAAACAGAATCGTGTATACTACAGCTTTTAATGCTTTTAGAATTAAGTACATACAGTACGAAGTCACCTTTAAAATAAAAGGACTTTCCCAGGTTGACAAATTAATGTGGTACTTGACTATTTAATCAATAAATAATTCAAGTAGCCAACATTTTGGTGCCGTTGCCGGGGAAGGCGACTAGAGATTTTAAAAGCATTAATGATTTCTTTTTAAGAATAACAAGTGCATGAGAGGACACAGTAAACCTAATTTCATAGGCGGCAAAGGCGGAGGAGGAAGAAAAACCTTTATTGACGAAATTATTTCAAAGGCCGAGACATCACAGAGGACGAGTTCCCGGAGACCTCAGATCCAGTATTCCTCACAAACAGATCGACAGACGGAGGAAGTACTAGGACCTGAAAGGAAGCTGGAAGTACCAGAATACAGTGAGGAACCGGTAGAAAAACCTGAAGAGACACAAGATACAGAAGATAAAGCAAGCGATTCAGGAAAAAGACCAATGGAGGATAACACAGCAGAAGGAAGGGGGGAAAACTCACTCTCTACCCTGGAGTTCCCTATTGGGGAGCTCCCGAGAGGAGCAACCCCTAGGAAGAATATTCCACTTTCAACATTACCCAACTTTCATGGGTTATCCTCTGAAGACCTGGATGAATTCCTCTTTGAATTTGATATACTATGTAGGAGTGATGATTATGTGAGCCCTAATCAGAAACTAAAATTGTTTCCAGCAACACTAAAAGGGAATGCGTTAAGGTGGTTTATGAGCTTAGGAGCTCAGGCAATCACTACCTGGGATTAGATGAAAGAAAGCTTTCTGGCCAAATATCAGGATTACTGCCGAACAAGAGAAAGGAAGGAAGAGTTGTTTAAAATGGTTCAGAAGGAGGACGAGAATCTGAAGGACTTTGTGGAAAGACTGCAGTATAATCTGCAGCGGTCTGACCACCCTAGCATGAGTAAAGATATTCTGAAAACAATGCTGCTAAAAGGGGTACGAGATGACTGCTTGGACATGTTGAATATGCTTGGAAAAGGGGACATTTCCAAGGAACCATTTGATGAAATTATCAACCTCTGCATGAGATGTTCAAGAGGAGCAGTAAGCAGATCAAAAAGCAGGGACAACGTATATTCAAGAGTCCAGAAGTCAGCAAGTGGAGGAGCAACAAGGGCTGAAATAGGTAATTTGTTGGAAGAATTTAAAACTGAGATGTTAAGCTCTTTTGCTTCACAAATTGATGCTCTGCAGGTAAAAAAGAAACAGGCAGAAGCAGAAGCTGCCCTAGCTATTTTTTGTTCTAAATGCAGAGAAAAACACCCACTCAGGGAATGCCCACTAGATAAGGTACCAATCTGCACGATCTGTGAAAAGGACCATGAGACCCAGCAATGCCCCTCTCTGCCTGGAATAAAAGCAGCATTGCAGTCAACTGAAGAAGAGGCTGAAGCAGTGTACCTGATGACACAGAGGAGGCAATGGCCACAAAGACAAGGTATGAATTCTAACACAACATTTAGCCGTTGGAATAATCATTCTCCTTTTCAAACAAATTACCCACCCATGAACCAAATGCAGTACCCACCCTTTAATACGATGAATTTTCTACCCATGCAGCAACCAAGTCTTCCTTTTCCTGATCCTACCATATGGAATCCTTGGGCTCCCCAGCAATCGTATTTTAATCAATGGAATCCGAACTGGGCAGGCCAGCAGATGCCATTTCCTCAGCATCAACAGTCTCTTTCCTTACCATCCAATACTCCTCCGAATAACCAAGCAATTAGACCAAAACTACCTGTGCAACCCAACCCCAACCCAAATAACAATAAAGCTCTGCAAGTAATTGATATTCAAAATCAGCCTGTCTCCCCCATGCAATGTAACGATATCCATCTTCACTCAGGGAGAATTGTTGAACCCATCATCGATGACATTACTGACTTTGATAAAGAGGAAGTTGGAAAAGAAAAACCAGCTAACAATAATGCTGAAACAGTTGAATCAGCATCTAACAACAATGCTCAAACAGCAGATCCACTATTCCCTGAACGTCTGGCTCTCACCAAAACACTTGAGCAACCTGCTTTTAACCTTTTAGGCCAACTACAGAATTTATATGTTAAAATTCCATTATTGCAAGCGCTAAGAGATGTTCCCATTTATGCTAGGACTGTTAGAGATATCTGCATAAAAAATCCTGGAAGAAAAGCTAAGGACCCCCTCACAATTCATGTGATGGGAGAACTGACTGCTTTAATGACAGAAAAAGATCCTCCTGTGAAATATGGTGACCCTGGTCACCCTACAGTAACAGTTCAGGTTGGAAAAACTTTTGTCTCTAAAGTTCTAGTAGATTTAGGTGCTGCAATAAACATTATGACACTTGAAACAGCACAATTGCTACAGTTAAAAAACTTTATTAGGGAAACTCCAACCATTCTAGAGTTGGTTGATCGCTCTACAATTAAACCTGAAGGAGTCATTGAAGACCTAATAATTTCTGTAGAATCCTAGAATTACCCAGCTGATTTTGTGGTGTTACAAACTAAAACAAAGTTGGGGGTCATCCACTGATTGTAGGAAGACCTTGGCTAGCTACAGCGGATGCTTTCATCAACTGTAGATCAGGATCAATGACCATCTCTAATGGGCAAGAAACCAAACAGCTTACTCTTTATCCTCATGCTACACCCATGATTAATAATGACAACTCTGTATGGGTAGATTATGAGGATGAAGAAACCCAACCTATCTTAACTATCAGACAAGCTTTAACTTTCAAAGACTCTACCGAAGATGAATTAATCAGTAGCTTCATTTCTGAACCTTCTTCGGTCAGCCCAGAAATGTATAATCACTTCACTGCAATCTTAGAATCTGAATCTCAGCAGAACCTGAAAACTAAAAATTTATCTCAGACAATAGTAGGCAGCTCCTCCAAAAGTACAACAATAGAAATTGAGCCTGGAAAAACATTAAATATAAATCCTAACTTAACTGATAATGAAAAACAACAGTTAATAAAGTTACTCCGGGAAAATAAATAAGCATTTGCATGGGATTATATAGACATGAAGGGGATTTCTCCTGAGCTATGCACCCACCGCATTTATATTAAAAAAGGATCCCGCCCAGTCTGTCAACCCCAGTGGTGGATGAATCCCAATCTAAGGGAAATTGTGAAGGAGGAACTTCAAAAACTATTGAATGCAGGATTTATATACCCTATATCTGATAGTGAGTGGGTTTCCCCACTTGTAATTGTACCCAAGAAAAATGGCAAATGGAGAGTATGTGTGGATTACAGAGCTGTGAATAAAGCCACCCAGAAAGACCATTTCCCTTTACCATTCATTGATCAGGTATTAGATAATTTGGCAGGTAAGAAATTCTTTTCATTTTTGGACGGATTTAGTGGATATAATTAGATTAAGATTGCACCCCAAGACTAGGACAAGACCACATTTACTAGCCCATGGGGGACCTTTGCTTACAGGGTTCTTCCATTTGGGCTATGTGATGCTCCAGCAACATTTCAAAGAGCAGTGATAGGGATTTTTTCTGATATTCTAAATGATTCCTTAGAAATATTTATGGATGACTTTACTCCTTATGGAGTGACTTTTGAGGATGCACTGCAGAATCTTGAAAAAGTACTTAAGCGATGTGTAGAAGCACACCTTGCCTTAAGCACTGAAAAATGTCATATGATGATGAATCAAGGTATTGTATTGGGTCACTTCATCTCATTACTAGGAATTCAAGTCGATCCAGCCAAAATAGAGGTAATTCAGACCCTCCATATCCCCAAAACACAAACTGATGTAAGAAGCTTTTTAGGACATGCTGGATACTATAGAAGATTTATCAAGAATTTTTCCAAAATAGCTTCTCCTCTATTTGTGTTATTAACAAAAAATGTTGAATTTAAGTGGACTGATGATTGTGAAAAAGCATTTAATGAACTTAAACATCAGTTGTCTACAGCTCCCATTTTGAGAGGCCCTGATTGGGCACTACCCTTTCATATATCCTCTGATGCCTCAGATACTGCAACTGGAGCTATCTTGGGTCAAGAAGAAAATAGTCTTCCCTATGCCATTTATTTTATCAGTAAGAATATGACACTAGCTGAACTGAATTACACAGTCATTGAGAAGGAATTCCTAGCAGTCATTTATGCCATCAATAAGTTTCGACATTATATTACTGGCTACACTACTTTTGTGCATACTGATCACTCGGCCATTAAATATCTAATGAATAAATCAGTTACAAATGCTCGAGTTACCAGATGGTTATTATTATTACAAGAATTTGATATCACAATTGTAGATAGGCCAGGAAAAGAAAATGTAGTTGCTGATTTCCTTTCTCGATTAAAAACTGATGAAAACATTCCAGTAGATGATTCTTTTCCTGATGAATATTTATTTGCAGTATCTGCTCACTCACCTTGGTATGCAGACATTGCCAACTATTTAGTTGCAGGAAAATTACCATCGCACCTATCACACAGAGAAAAAAGAAAGATCATCCAGCAAAGTGCTAGGTACAGCTGGATAAGCAGGTGTCTTTTCCACACAGGACTCGATCAAGAAATCCGGACATGCATTGGTGAAGATGAAATTTATGATTTATTAAAAGCTTGTCACGATGGCCCTTGTGGAGGGTATTTTGTAGACAAAACAACAGCACACAAGGTACTCAGAATGGGTTATTATTGGCCCTCACTCTTCAAAGATGCAAGGAAATATGTGAAGGCCTGTGATAGCTGTCAAAGAATGGGCCAGCCTAATCACAGGGATGAAATGCCACTCAATCCCCAGGTAATTCTTGAACCTTTTGAGAGATGGGCATTAGATTTTATAGGTCCCATTAATCCCCCATCCAATCAAAGAGTGTACATATTAGTATGCACAGATTATATGACTAAATGGGTAGAAGCTAAGGCACTCCTTAAAGCTAATGAAGAAGCAGTACTAACATTTTTATTTGAAGAGATCTTTGTTAGGTTTGGATTGCCTAGAGAACTAGTCACGGATGGAGGACCTCCTTTCAACTCTCATGGCTTCAAGGATACACTTCAGAAATATCATATTAAGCACAAAATGACTACACCTTATCACCCCCAGGCAAATGGGCAGGTAGAAAGCACCAATAAAGTCATAGAAGCCATCTTGACAAAAACAATAAAGGAGAATAGAAGGGACTGGTTTCAAAGGTTGCCTGAGGCATTATGGGCCTATAGAACTACTTGGAGGAATACTATGGGCTTTTCACCTTATGAATTAGTTTTTGGAAAAAACATTGTTTTCCGCAGCTCCAGGAATTGGATGAGAAGAGACTAGATGCCATCCATCAAACAACCATGATACAACAACAAAGAAGCAGGTGGCATGACAGAACCATCAAGCAAAAGCAGTTCCAGAAAGGTAGCTGGGCTCTACTCTATGACTCCCATTTCGAGAATCTCCAAGGTAAGTTAAGAACAAGGTGGTTAGGGCCTTATGAAGTAGATACTGTTTTTCCAAATGGGACAGTCAGACTTTTAACGATTGATGATAGCAGAACACCACTACTAGTGAATGGGTATCGACTCCGTTTGTATCAGCGGCCTGTTTCTAAAGAAGATTTTAAAGCTACTTGCATGGCAGATATACATTATGCTTTCCTAGGGGAACTTGTTGTCCCTCAAGGCACTTAAATTTATGATCATTTATGAATTTTTTTTAGATTAGATATTCTTTTTAACTAATAATCCCTGCCAAGGGTTGCCATATTACAATTCATTATTTTGCAGATCTTAGATTTGGAAAATGGCTGAGAACAAAAGCTTCAAAGGGATCACTTTGTGGACTTGGGAACCCCGGTGCTGCAACATCAGCTCCCGTTGCTGCAACACCATTTCCCGTTGCTGCAACACCACTCCCATTACTACAACACCATTTCTCGTTGCTGCAACACCACTCCCGTTGCTGCAACACCATTTCCCGTTGCTACAACACCATTTCCCGTTGCTGCAACACCACTCCCGTTGCTGCAACACCATTTCTCGTTGCTGCAACACCACTCCCGTTGCTGCAACACCATTTCCCGTTGCTGCAACACCATTTCCTGTTGCTGCAACACCAACCCTTGTTGCTGCAACACCAACTCCCATTGCTGTAACACCACTTCCCGATGCCGTAATGCCTTTTTCAGTATTTCTCCCATTTATAAAAACACCAGTTTCTCCACTTCAGCTCCCAAGAAATGAATTATTATTTGCATAAAACATACCATTTCCTACCAAAAGAACCAGCCATACACTATGATGATTACAATCCTCCACTATTACTTCCCGTCAGTACTAAAAATTGCTGGTATTCTCATACTTTTAGATCCGCTTTAATCATTGTGAATCCAGCAAAAGACAAGACAAGACTTTTTGACGCAGCAACTAAAAAGGTAAAATATAAAGGTACACATGATTATGTATGGATATTAAATAATAGTTAATGTGGAGACGTTGATAGGACTACCGAATAATTGTACTTCCAATCATATCACTTACTCGTAACTTTTGGGGGGGGGATTACCAAAGCGCTGTCATAATTGTATAGCACGCCAACCGCCGCCACCCTTAACTCTCCTGGTAATATGTAAAAGTCACCTCATGATGTCATGTTACCATTTGCAACGATTTACTCTGGACTGAACTTGGAAGCTCGACTCTGTACTGAGAATTTTCACTGAAACAGCAGCTATGGGAGGAAATCTCATCACATACGAACCTGGCACAACAGCACTTCTTGGGCTCTATCCCGAGGCTTATCAAATCTTCCTGCAAGCGGGATGGCTAGATTATTTTAGGAGACTTCCAGACTTCGACGCACAGCAAGTCCTTGAGTTTGCATGCAATTTAACAGAGGGGTTTTCCGTCGTTCAGGGAGTTCAAATTCCAGTCACAGAGGAAGTCATAGCCCAAGTTACTGGGCTACCAGCTAATGGCACGCGATGGTTCAGTAGGAAGCACCTAATCCTCATTGCGCAGCAGGATTTTCTTCAACCAGGCGAGCAGGTGGAACCCAAGGGCAGAGGCGTAGCACTTAAATCATTGCCTCAACCATGGCCAAAAGTTGCTGAGTTTGTAAAGCAATACCTGACGTGCGAAGGTCGGTACCAGGTAATTTACCAGCACGATTTCGTCTTGTTGAATCACTTGAGGCATGGTCAGTTGATAAATATGCCATATTATCTATTGGGATGTCTTAAAAATATGTCACGTTACACTGTCAACGCAAAGCGTCTGCTCCATTCCTTGAAACACCACCGTCTAGCTCAATTATTGATAAATAAAGGCCTTGCCTTAAATAACCCCCCTCCCCTCATTAATCCCCACCAAGAGGCAGAAATCCCTCAGCCAGAGCAGGAAAATCCTCATCAGGAAGAGGAAATTCCTCACCAAGTTGAGGACATACCTCAGCAGGATGAAGAAATCCCTCAGCAAACAGAGGATATTTCAGAACAAATACCCGAAGAAATTCCTCAGCAAACAGACGATATTCCAGAGCAAATACCTGAAGAAATTCCTCAGCAAACAGACGATATTCCAGAAAAAATACCCGAAGAAATTCCTCAGCAAACAGAGGATATTCCAGAGCAAATACCTGAAGAAATCCTCCAGCAAATTCCCCCACAAGTTGCTGAAAATGTACAATCAGTAGTAGAAATACCCATGCAAACAACCCCATCCCCCAATAAAACCAACCCATCCATTCCTATGCTTGGTATTTCTACCAACGATTCTGATGATAGCATCCCTATTACCCTTCTCAAACGAAAGAAGCAGCAGAAAAATGAAACCCCACCGAAAAGAAGAAGAACTAGGGCTTCGGTTAAAACAACTGCTATTTCCGCCACTGCCCCTATTTTAAAGAAAGCTAGCCTAAAAAGAAAAATTTCTGAATTCCCTGCTTCTCTACCCAAGCAAAGGACTCAGTCGTCTGTAATAGCTGAATCCCCTAGCCACACCCTCCCCAGCTCCCCACCCATCATGTTAAAAACCCGTACTCCCACCAGCCCTGGAAACTCCTCTCCCTCACCCTCTGGGGCTGAGATGCAGAGTGTTCACAGTGTCGTGACATTATCTTTTGAGGCAGTTGTCACACAAGAACCAGCTGCCGACACCCAAGGTAATATTGGCCAAGTGGCTGCAACACAAGAAACAACCACTACCCCACCAGGTGACACACAAGAACCACCTGTTGGGGGTATAAATGTTCAAATGAATGCTGAAACACAACCTCTACCTCCACTGGGACCTGCCGCTCCACAAGCTCAGCCTACCATATCTGCCCTGCAGGAAGAACTTGAATTTCTGAAATCCCAAATTCAGGATTACCAGGAGGAAATAATAAGGGTCAAGGAAGCTTATCAAAATGAACGTAACCTGCACATTTTAGCACGGGTAGCATCTGCAGCAGAGAAGAGTAAAGAGAGTGAATATATGTGCACCAAGTGTGGTGAGATATACACTCAAGCAGGATACAAGATAGTTGCAGAACCAATGACTGAAGTCATTCCAGAACCTTCTGTTGTTGTAGTTGAAACGAAAGAACCTGCTGTTACACAAACTGCAGAAGCAAAAACAGAACCACCGCAACCCTCTGCTGAAACAGAGCAACCTGCTGCAACACAAGAACCAGCAGGCTCTCCAGAAACGGTGCAGGAGCAAACAGAGCAACCTGCTGCAACACAAGAACCAGCAGGCTCTCCAGAAATGATGCAGGAGCAAATAGAGCAACCTGCTGCAACACAAGAACCAACAGGCTCTCCAGAAACGGTGCAGGAGCAAACAGAACAACCTGCTGCAACACAAGAACCAGCAGGCTCTCCAGAAACGGTGCAGGAGCAAACAGAGCAACCTGCTGCAACACAAGAACCAGCAGGTTCTCCAAAAACTATACAGGTGGAAACAGAGCAACCTGCTGTAACACAAGAACCAGCAGGATCTCCAGAAAGTGTAAAGAAAGAAGTAGAAGAACTTGTTGTAACTCAAGAACCGGCAGGCTCCGCAAAAGCTATGGAACAAGAAGAAGAAGCATTTACACAGGAATCAGCAGGGAATGGAGAAGAAGACATAAAATCACCCCGGCCTACCCAAACTGTTATGGAACAAGAAAAAGAAGCATTGGTTGTTACACAGGAATCAGCAAGAAACAGAGAAGAAGACATAAAGTCACCCCGACCTACCCAAACTGTTATGGAACAAGAAAAGGAAGCATTGGCTGTTACACAGGAATCAACAGGAAATGGAGAAGAAGACATAAAATCACCCCGACCTACCCAAACTGTTATGGAACAAGAAGAAGAAACATTGGCTGGAAATGGAAAAGAAGACATCGAATCACCCTGGCCTACTCCAATTATCACAGAGCAGAAAATTCTTGTTGATGCCTTTACACAAACTGAATCTCCCTCTGTCAGTGATGCATGCATAGAGACCGCTAGTTTTCAAGATTTAAAAGGAAAATGGTGGAGAGAATATGAGCTGTCACAAGGGAAAGCATTCCAACAACAAAAGGGAATCTGGTTCAATTATTCATATAAGAATTGGGAAGCACTTGAGCAGTCTAGAGCTCAGTACAAAGAAATTAAGGAACTAAAAGCTAGACTGTCCCAGATTTTTGAGTTGGTTCAAAGAATACTTGCTACAAGAAAACCCTCTTTCAACTATGCAGCATTTTTGAGGGAACGACTAACATTCTTACAGATAAAGGCAGTTAGGGATGGTAGACCTCATCAGGTGATTACATCAGAACAATTTATTGAAACCTTTGTAGAGGCACCCAAGAATGATCAGAATTTGTTGTGTGAGCTTTATCTCCACAACGAAGCCATGTCTGAAGACAGAAAAATGAATATACTCCCTCTTGTTGGCGACATACAACTCAGAGCTTTCATTTCTTTTCTAGCCAACCAACTCACTTGGCAAAACGCTTTCATTTCAGCACAACATAATGAACAGAACTGCCTCCTTTGGATTAGGGCTGAACCTCAAAATGCAGCTACTTTCATTGCACAGCACCAAAGAATGTTAAGTGAACCTGGAATGACTGATCACATTAGGCAACTACAAGCAGTGGTCTTGTGATATTGCCAACACTATGTGAAAACGAAGGCACCTTTGGCAATTAAAGCCAACAACCTATTCTGGGAAAACTGTCCCAAGGAAAGGCAGGAGTACCATCCCTACAATCCCCCTAATCTACAGGCAGCAATTTCAAGGGTACCTTACTATGTTAGATGTATGGAACAATGTGCTGAAAAATGGATTCGCTACAGATTTAAATTTCCCCTCTTATGGTTATCTGGTCAGCAATACAAGGGTCAGTTTGGATCATCCAAAAAGGAGGAGGCAGCAGCATGGAGGCAACTAGAGACTGTCTGTGGGTTCAGAGACAAGTTTGATAACACTTCCCATAGCTATTGTATCAGTAATTTACACTGTTCATCCCAGTACTCCGAATCAGATTCAGAGTAAGCATTGCATGAGGACATGCAACCCTCTCAGTTGGGGGGGATGTTAGGACTCCAAATTGACCACTTTTGACCTTGTATTTTTGCTATAATATTACCCTTTTCAGTCCATAAGTTGAAAGCTTTGATTATATAATGACCTAATCATTCGAAGGTATGAAGTAACTCTCCGCATTACTATATGTTTAATTATTCATTACATATTCATGTTATCTTTATAATTATCTTTGGAGAAGTTAACCAAGTTGCTAACTAACCGTTGAACTGTCTAAAGTCTGCAGAAATTATAATTCGTAGTTGCTGCAACACCAGAAACAACAACTACGCAGTTGATGCAACACCAGCAACAAAAACTATCTAAAGCAGGGAAAACGTTATTTTGCAACAACTGGAATACCGGAAATGACAAACAACAACTATCAGAAGATCGACAGAGTTCCATGCTGACACAGCACGATCAACAGTTGTCCAGAAAGGGTAAAACACGGTTACAATTGCTAAAACAACAGGAACAGAATGAGTTTACTAAATCAGCAACAACGGGGAAGCGGCAAAGGATACTACGAGGATTCCAAGAAGACGGTTGAAGTTTGTTTACCAGCTGTGTAACAGTAAGAGACCCAAGAAATAATACACCATCACACTGTTGTAACGGCATCCTGTAACAAGGATGGATTTCCTATTTTTTGACAAAAAGGTTTAACTGAATGAACTATGACGGTCTATTGTAATAGATGTCTCCTCTATAAAGAGGAGACATCTACATTAGAAGAAGGGGGAAGAAAAGGGAAACAAGTTGTAAGGGAAATTTTGAAAAACAAAAGCAAGTCGGAATCATTATTGTAACTGGACATTTTGGCAGATGAATAAAAAGTTGTTCTGAGCATCTAATCCAGCATTTGTGTTCTGGGGAATCTTGTGAGAGGGACAGGGCCCACCTTCTTCACAAGATTCACCCATTTATTTCATGTTAGTGTGTGAGTGTGTTTGGTAATTTCCTTTTTGCTGGTACTCTGTTTGGATTCTGTAGCATTACCTCTGATAATTTCCTTTTGCTGATACTCTGTTTTGTTAATTGCTTGATATTGTAAAAGAATACTTCACTGATGATTTGGAATTTCAGTGTGTATTAGCAACCTGGTTATAGGGGCAGGTGCTAAACATCCTTACCCTGAGGATAGGGTCCTGATCCTCTGCTAACAGAGTAGCCATTACTTCTCTTTTCAGATTTGTATTCTTAGTTAACTGCTTTCATTTTATCCTTGCAATATACTGTAACTGTTATAACATAGAGTAAGGAGTTTGCCAGAAACAGAATCGTGTATACTATAGCTTTTAATGCTTTTAGAATTAAGTACACACAGTACGAAGTCACCTTTGAAATAAAAGGACTTTCCCAGGTTGACAAATTAATGTGGTACTTGACTGTTTAATCAATAAACAATTCAAGTAGCCAACACTGCCAAATAGCTCTATCATACACATTTATGATAATACCCATTGTATTTGGATCACACCACATCTCAGATTTTAGATACACAAATAATAATGGTGCTTTAATTTTCTTTGCCACATTTATGATTTCCCTCAGCCTGGGGAAACCAAAAATAACATTCTTGGTACTGAAATTGGTATGCTAGGAAGTATTATTAGGTCCCTATAATACTAGTGATTCCCCCATTACTATTGTCGTTGTATCCCTTATTATTATTGTTTTGCCCCTATTGTCCCCATATTATTATTATTGTGCCCCATAGAATCCTTCTATTGTTATTTTTGTGGCTTTATATTATTATTGTTAGGTCGGCTTGGTTATATTGTGTCCCTTTAGACTCCTATATATAGAAAGGAGGTTTTTTCATTGGTATCATCCAAGAATTTTTCATTTGTGTAATGCAAAGGAGGTTTCCCCCTCGAAGAGGCTAAATTCTAAGGCGTTCAACTATCTTTTCTATCTTTTTGTGAGCTGGTTTCATAACATTTGTTATCAGAGCTTTGGATTCTATGGTTTCGCTGCTCCAAACAGGTTATTGTGGAATTTGTGCTATAACTTTTTCCTGTGACGTTTCAGATGCTAAAAAAAAAGCCCATTTGGGTTGAAATCATTCTGAACGTCGGGTCCGAATTTCAGAGCTTTTCATGCTATACTTGCGGAGATATGATCTGAGGATGCTGGACTTTTTGCAGCCTCTTGAATTACATTCCAAATAGGTGACCTGGGGAAAATCATCATAAATTTTGTTTTGAGCATTAGATTAAAATTTCATAAGAAGTTATAGAAAGAGGATGGACTGTAGTTTCCTGTGTATATTTTTCAAATACTAAGGTCAAAACAGTGACACGTGGCACTTCATAAAATTTTGCTCTTCTGAAAAGGTATATAACCAGGTAATCTTGGGAGATTGTGCATAACTCTTTCTTGGAGAATCTAAATTTGATCAGACTGGTGGCATTGGAAAGAGGATGCAGAGAGCTACTATAGGTCACAATTTCAGAACTGGAAGATCCGAAATTACAGAGATACATCAGATGCAATATCGAGCTCCTACAAAGTGAAAAAAGGTGTGTAGATTTTTTTTTAAATTTTTGCATAAGCTTGGTTTGAAAAATTAGTTTGAAGGAATTCAAAGGGAATAGCGAAGAATTATTAGCATTAATCAATGCCCTGAAAAAAGAAAATGGAAACACCTAGTAAGCAACCTGAAAGCTCTAGCATGACTCGTGAAGAAGAGGAAGAAATGCAACATGATATATCAAAATTACAAGATCAAGTACAACAAATTTCACTCTCACTAAAGGTAAATGAAGCTAAGATGAATGGCATGGAAGCTAATATGAATGGCATGCAAGTTAAGATGAATGGTGTGGAAGCTAAGATGGATGGCATGGAAGCTAAGATGAATGGCATGGATGATAAGATGGAAGAATTGAAGATAAATTTGAATAAGTTGCTACAAGAAATGGTCACTAATGGTGAAAGGTTAGTAAAGGAAACTCATGATGAGAACAAAAGAAATGTTAGTCATGATTTCATAGACTCTAAAGTTGGATTTAAGACCCACCATATTCCAAAAATCGATATGAGGAAGTTTGATGGCAAGGATCCTCCAACATGGATACTATAGATGGAGCGATTTTTCGATCTCCATAATGTGAAAAACACACAAAAGGTACATATTGCAACTTTATATTTGGAACCAAATAAGTTTTTATGGTATCGATGGCTTTGCTCTCGTAAACAAATTGTCACTTGGGTAATTTTTACGTAAGAAATGACAACACATTATGAGGATACAAGAAGCAACACCTTTTTTAGCCAATTGATAAGTCTCAAACAAAAGGGTTCACTGATGGAGCACATTGAGGACTTCCAAAAATTGAACATAAGGGTAAAAGATATTCCATAGGAGCATAGGATTGATGTGTTCATAGGGACTTTAAAGGATAATATCCAACATGAGGTTTACCTTTGGGAACTTGATTCATTGGATAAGTCATTCAGGTTAGTAAGAAAAATGGAAAGAAAAATTATGGCAACGAGGAAGCCTACCACTCCCAACTATAATGATGGAAGTGTTGTTGCCCCTAGCCTTCCACAACCTATAAGGTTGACACCACAACAATTGGAAGAAAAAAGAGCAAAAATGCTTTGTTACAGTTGTGATAGAAAATACACTAAATGTCATAAGTGTGCTGAGAAGAAATTATTCTACATAGATTGTGAAGAGGAGGAAGAAAAGGAACAAGAAATGTCAAAAGAAGAAGATATACTCCAGGAACAAACCCTAGATAAAGAATAAATGAATATGACCATATCTTGTAATGCATTGGCTGGAATTACCACTCCTCAAACTATCAAGATAGAAGGACATATCAAGAAGAAAAAGGTAATAGTGTTGATTGATTCAGGAAGTACCCACAATTTTATTCACTGTAAGATAGCAAAAGAATTGAATTGCTTCCTATATCCAGCACCAGAGTGTCAAGTGATGGTTGCAAGTGGAGGAACCATAAATAGCTTTGGAAATTGTGATAATATCAAGCTGTCCATGGGATAATATGTATTAAATAGCCCAATGCTTTCCATTCCAATGGGAGGTGCTGATGTTGTACTAGGAGTCCAATGGCTACAATCCTTGGGTACAATAGCTTTCAATTTTCAAGAAATTTTCATGAAATTTTCTGTGGAAGTAAAGGAAGTTGAATTAAGGGGTATTGCAGGGAAACCGGGAAAGATAATCAGCTGTAACAGTATGAAAAAGCTTCTAAAAACCGAACAATGAGGAGTAATTGCATAATTATGTTCGCTAGATGTTTCCACATTGAAATCATCTATTTCTCCGGATCCCCAAAAAGTATTGGACAATCATTCCAAGGTATTTAAGACTCCCAAAGTTCTCCCACTTATTTGTGATCATGATTATGCTATTCATTTGATTCCAGGAAGTGTTCCTCCAAACATCAGGCTGTACAAATATCCCTATGCCCAAAAGAGTGAAATTGAACGTATGGTTGCAGAAATGCTAGAGGATGGTATAATTCAACCTAGTCAAAGTTCTTTCTCTACTCCAATAGTATTGGTGCACAAGAAGGATGGATCACGACGCATGTGTCTGGATTATAGGGAGCTCAATAAGCTCACTATTAAAGATAAATTTCCCATTCCTATCATTGATGAATTATTGGATGAATTGCATGGATCAATTTACTTCACCAAGTTGGATCTTCGTTTAGGATATCATCAAATCATAATGAAGACTGAAGACATTCCAAAAGCAGCATTTAGAACTGATGAGGGTCATTATGAATTTTTGGTCATGCCTTTTGGCCTTACGAATGCACCTTCTACATTTCAATGTTTGATGAATTCCATTTTCAAACCCTTCCTTAGAAAATTTGTGTTAGTATTTTATGATGATATACGAATCTACAACAAGTCTTGGAAGGATCATGTTGAACATATTGACAAGGTGCTACAACTATTGGAGGAGAAACAATTATATGCAAAAATCTCCAAATGTTTCTTTGGAGTACAAGAGGTGGAATATCTGGGTCATATTGTATCTCATGAAGGTGTTAAGGTAGACCCTAGCAAAATTAAATCCATTAAGGAATGGAAAACCCCCACATCCATAAAGCATCTGAGAGGATTTCTTGGGTTGACAGGGTATTATCGCAAGTTTATTAAGAATTATGGGAGAATAGCAGCACCTCTAACAACATTATTGAAGAAAGATGAATTTTCATGGACTCCAGAAGCAACAAAGGCCTTCAAACATCTTAAAGAGGCAATGTGCCAAGCACTGGTCTTAGCTAAACCAGACTTCACAAAAACCTTTATTGTGGAATGTGATGCTTCAGGAAATGGAATTGGTGCTATTTTAATGCAAGATGAAAGACCCATTTCTTTTGAAAGTCGTCCAATCAAGGGAAAGTATTTTCACAAAGCTATTTATGAGAAGGAAATGTTGGCAATACTATATGAAATTAAGAAATGGTGACCCTACCTAATGGGAAGACAATTCAAGGTAAAAATGGATCATGATAGCCTTAAATAATTTTAGAACAAAGATTATCCTCTGAAGAGCAACAAAAATGGGTCACAAAGATGTTAGATTATGACTTTGAAATCATCTACAAAAAAGGGAAGCAAAATGTTGTGGCAGATGCACTTTCAAGAAAGGATGAGGATGTGGAAGCATTGTTGTGCGCCATTTCTATTATCCAACCAGATTGGATAAACAAAGAAAGGGAGGAATGGAAGAATGATGAAGAAGTGTGGGCACTTATTCGAAAGTTACAACAAGATTCCAGTACATCTGATACATTTAGCTAGAAAAATGATTCATTATGGTATAAATATCACTTATACCTCTGTAAGAATTCCCAACTCAAACAAAAGATTCTTATGGAATTGCACACTTCTCCCTTAGGAGGGCACTCAATATTTTTTAAAAACTTACCACAGGGTTAAGAAGGAATTTTTTTGGGACGGCCTTAAAGCGGATATCCAAAAGTTTGTGGCAGAATGTTTGGTTTGCCAAAAAATAAAGTTGAAACAATTAAGACCCCAGGTCTATTACAACCTTTATCCATTCCAAGCCAACATTGGGAGGAGATTTCAATGGATTTTATCACAGGCTTACCCAAGTCTGAAGGAAAGAGTGTCATCATGGTGGTAGTTGACAGACTTACCAAGTATGCACACTTTTGTGCATTATCACATCTATCTAAAGCCAGTACAATTTCTACTGCATTTATGGAAACAATTCGAAAGCTACATGGAAACCCAAAGATTATTGTAAGTGACAGAGATCCCATTTTCACTGGAAATTTTTGGGCAGAATTATTTTCTTGTCTTGGTACTCAGTTAGCTGATAGATCATCTTATCATCCTCAATTTGATGGGAAAAATGAGATAGTAAACAAATGTTTGGAAGGATATCTTCATTTCTTTGTATCTGATAAACAGACACAATGGGTCAAATGGTTGCCTCTGGCTGAATGTTGGTATAACACTTCCTTCCATACTGCAACAAAAATGACCCCATTTATGGCACTTTATGGATAGCAGCCACCATCCTTCACATCATATTTAAGAGAAAATTCTAAGGTTCAAGCAGTGGAACATCACATCAAGCATCAACAACAAGTTCTCCAACTCTTAAAGGATAACCTTGTGTTGGCGCAGAATAGAATGAAACAATAGGCAGATCAACATCGTAGAGAAAGAAGTTTTGATGTAGGTGACTGGGTATTCCTACGGCTACAACCATATAAAAAAATGTCCCTCAGTTTCATTTGAGTAGCTACTTCACCAATGGATTATGTTGCAAAAAAATAAATCATCTCACCTAGAGCTACTAAGGACTGTAGGAAACAATATTCTATCTCACCAACTACCCATTCAAATGCTTCCCTTGTAAGGATGCACTCCTTCAACACACACTTACTAGAAAATGTACTTAAGTGTAGAATGTTGAAAAGGAGAGTGGCATTATTTCATGCTTTAATATTCATGAGGTCATCACTAGGAACAATATTTAGTATCTCCTAATCCATATCAATTACTTATACAATCTCCATGGGATGAAAATATGATGGTTTCCTCATATCAACTTTTAATTACTTTTGGTTGTACCAGATGAGCCCCTTAATATTTATAGGTAGAGGCCACGAGTTATCTCCACTAGGTATAATATCCATATCGTCTTCACCATATATAAATTGAATAACATCACCAATGGTTCCTGACAATTTTGTTATATTTAACCATAATATCTTCCATATATTCTATAAGATTCCTATGTATGTAACTTATTTCTCCATCAAGCTCTGTCACATGGTGAAGGAACTCACCCATCATAAGAATATATGGATCTAAAACTTTAGTGTCATCCTACGAATCAACAAAGGGAATTTTCTTCATGGTGCTAACTTATCCCTATATTATAACATCCCATGGGTATACTCCACCTAGATCCCATTTCCAATTTGGGAATCCATCATGTTTCCAATGTGCTAGTTTGATGATAGCTTGAACACCAACCTAGGAGACCTACAAGATTTGGTTCATTCTTCCATAGAAGGAAGCACCTCATACAAACCATCCATACTCCAAATGTTGACAGTTGCATTACAAGATGTTGTGCCATCTTAACTTAAAACCAAGATGGACGTCTTTCATATTTTTGTGTACTTTATTGATGATGGGTCCACAAAGTGAATTTTCAACCATCTCATCCATAACCATGACTTGATCCATCAATGGGATTTGCAAACAAGGTGGGTTTCTTGTACTCCCAATTCTTGATCCCACTAAATCCAACCCAAGAGCAGGGTTTTGTTGTTGCCACATCGGGGTTTATAATTTCTTCTCAATATTGGAGATTTTGGAAGTTGTATTTGCACATATAACTCTAGGAGCCTTGAATTCACTGTCTTACTTTAATAATGTGCCTTTTAGCATCTTGGTATTCTCCTTCATTGCTAAGAGTTGTTTTATAGGAGATTTAGTCTATGTCTGATGATTATCATTTGAAAACTCCATAGAAGAGGTTGATGAAGATTTCTCTTTCCTTGGCTCCTCATTAGGTAAGTATGGTTTCAAGTTCTCTTCACATTATTTGACCACAATGTGCACCAAGTTAAAGTCAGTTGTAGAAGTGACCTATTTTTTCTTTTTCTTTTTTCCTTTTAGAACAACTAATAACAAAGATATGATGGTCTATAAAATACATCACTTTCATAAATAACTAAATCCATAATGAATCACATGTATTGATGGATAGTTTTGTCATTATTCTCATTGATGGCATTGAGGACATCACAAAACACTTATATAATAAGCCCAGTATGATAATAATTAAGCATGAGAACACATGAATTCACCTTTGCCATCAATTCTAAATCCTTATCCCTCTTGCCAAAAGGACTTCTGATGTCACATAACCCATCAAAAAAATAAATAATCAGTTGAATGGTCTCCCTCATTGTATCCTCATTCTAATGAATTTTAGGAATTGTAACCCTCATGATTTCACATAAGAAATTGGAAATAATAAGACTTACCTCCTTATCTTTGTGTATCAACAACATGTTCTCACCCAAGGTGACTGAACCACAACATGTAAATGTTTTGTCACTTCCTCCAATGAGATAACAAAGGAATTATTTTGATTGAGACAATTATTTTGATTGAGACAACTATAACAAAGAAATCCTTCCTCCATCATTGTTCCCAAAACACCTACCAACATGCTTCTGGAACTGATTTAATGAGAGTGTTGATCACTCCACAAAGTCATCTTGAACCCCTTAGGCTCATAGGATGCACAACTCTAATACCACTGTAATATATTGTTACTAATATGATTGGTTTAGATAAAATTTTTAAATTTTCTTTCACGCATTTCAATAACCACTTAGCCATCAAATATTTATTTAAACACTTGACACACAATCAAACTAGGATAACATTGTTGATTAATTGTTAGTTAATACCTTTACTCAGATAGGCACCAAATGCTCTAGCCAATATTTTATTAAAACCAAATCAAAGTTTACGTACACAATTTATTAATTACTGGAACCAAACCACTTCGACAATGGCACAATTTGGCTACTATAATGAAGATAATGGCCTCCAAGATACAAGAATCTTTACTTGGATCCTTTAGATGATTTCAAAATCTACAAAATATTTCGTTGCCACAATTAATTTGGCCTTGATATATGAATACAGTATGCCTAGAAAAATGATGAAACTATTGATTGGATAAATCATCTCTATCTCCAAGCTCCACAACCTTCGACAAATCAAATGTATTTTTCATTTTAAATCCTTATGAAGAACTTGGGTGGTTCTTCCTTTCGATTGGCTAGGGTTGATAATCCCACCACTGAAACCAATCTTAACCAGTTAGGGTAGATTAGTCTCACCACTGAAAATGATTACACATGAGGGTTTCATACCCTTTACTCATGCTCCAAAAGTCCACCAAAATAAAGTTATAAGAATAAGCAATGCATGCCAAAATGTGAGATCATATTCTCCTTTTATAACCTTTTATCATTAGAATACCATGAGCCATCAAAATATCATGGATCTCCTCCTTTTACCTTTTCCGCACTCAATAATAGAAACTGACTTCGATTCATCTCCAGAAGTGATCCTTTGGAAAAGGAGATTACATTAACATCCCATTGCATGAAACATGGATAATAACACAACTAACAACCAACTCACATACGTTGAGATGTGAAACTATAAGATGAGAACATCAAAGAAATGTTATGCTAAGTATATGGGAATGTGGATGTAGAAACTAAGCAACACTTTCTCCTATAATGTGCAACATACTCAATGTTAGGTCCCTATACTACTAGTTTAACCCCTTATTGTTATTAGTGCAACCCCCTTATTATATTGTTCTGCCCATGTAGTCCTCATATTGTTATTATTGTGTCCAATAGAATCTCACTTTGTTATTGTTGTGCCCTTACATTATTATTGTTATATGGACTCTCATTATATTATGACCCCTTAGACTCCTATATATAGAAAGGAGGTCTTGTCATTTGTATCGTCCAATAATTGTTCATTTGTGTAATGTAAAGGAGGTTTCCCCCTCAAAGAAACTTATTTCTAAGGCGTTGATATATCATTTCTATCTTTTTGTGAGCTGGTTTCATAACATTTGGTATTAGAGATTTGTATTCTAGGGTTTCGCTGCTCCAAACAGGTCATCGTGGAATTTTCACTATAACTTTTTGCTACGATGTTTTAGAAGCTAAACAAAAAACCCATTTGAGAAGAAATTGTTATGCACCTTGGATCCAAATTTCAGATCTTGTCTCGCTATATTTTCGGAGATATGATCTGAGGAAGTTATGCTTTTTGACGAATCCCGAATTACATTCCAAACAGGTGACCTTGGGAAAATCATCATAACTTTCTCTACTAGCATCAGATTGAAAGTTCATAAGAATTTATAGAAATAGGACAGACTGTAGTTTTCTGTGTATCTTTTTTAGATGCAAAGGTCGAAACAGTGACACGCGGCATGTCATACAAGTTCAATCTACCGAAAACTTATATAATTAGGTCATCCTGGGAGATTAGGGATAACGCTTTCTTGGAGAAGCCAATTTTGATCATAATAGTGGCATTCGAAAGAGGACTCAGAGGGTTATCATAGACCAAAATTTCAGAACTTAATGATTCGAAATTACAGAGTTACAATCGTTTCAATATCGAGCTCCTAAAACAAAGAAAAAATGATATGAGGAAGTTTGATGGCAAGGATTTTGTTAAATTGGATACTACAGATGGAGCAATATTTTGATCTACATGAGGTGAAAATTTTACAAAAGATACATAGTGCATCTTTATATTTAGAAGCGAATCAATTTTTATGGTATAAAGGGCTTTGTTCTCGTAAACCACTTGTCATGTGATCAATTTTCATGGAGGAAATGATAGAACATTATGAGGATACAAAGAGAAACACCTTCTTTAGCCAATTGATAAATCTCAAACAAAAGGGTTCAATGGTAGAGCACATTGAGAACTTCAAAAAATTGAATATAAAGGTAAATGATATTCCAAAGAAGAAAATTATTGATGTCTTCATAGGGACTTTAAATGATAACATTCAACATGAGGTTCGTCTTTGAGAGCCTGATTCATTGGAGAAGGCATTCAGGTTGACAAGAAAAATTGAAAGCGAAATTATGGAAACAAGGAATCCTACCACTCACAAAATAAATATGGAAGTTTTTTTTCACCTAGCCTTCCACAACCTACAAGATTTACACCACAACAATTGGAAGAGAAAAGAGGAAAAGGGCTTTGTTACCTTTGTGATAGGAAATACACTAAAGGTCTTAAGTGTTCTGAGAAGAAATTATTTTACATAGATTGTGAAGAGGAGGAAGAAAATGATCAAGAAAATTTAAAAGAAGAGGATATACACTAGGAACCAACCCTAGAGAAAGAAGAAATGAATCTGACCATATATTGTACTACATTGGCAGGAATTACCATTCCTAAATCTCTCAGGATAGAAGGACATATCATGAAGAAAAAAGTTCAACAAGTGAAAGACCACATCGAGCATCAAGAAATGAATCCGACCATATCTTGTAATGCATTGGAAGAAATTACCACTCCTCAAACTCTCAATATAGAAGGACATATCAAGAAGAAAAAGGTTCAAGGAGTGAAAGATCACATTGAGCATCAACAACAAGTTCCCAAACTTTTAAAGGATAACCCCACTTTGGTGCAGAATTGAATGAAACAACAGACATATCAACATCGTAGTGAAAGAAGTTTTTATGTAGACGATTGGGTATTTTTATGGCTACAACCATACAAAACGATGTCCCTCAAGCAAGCTATTTAGGAGAAGGAAATGTTGGCAATACTACATGCACTTAAGAAATGATGACCTTACCTAATGGGAAGACACTTCAAGGTAAAAATGGATCATGATAGTCTTAAATATTTTTTAGAACAAAGACTATCTTCAGAAGAACAACAAAAAATGGATCACAAAGATGTTGGGTTATGAATTTGAAATAATCTACAAAAAAGGGAAGCAAAATGTTGTTGCAGATGCACTCTCAAGAAAGGATGAGGATGTGGAAGCATTGTTTTGTGCCATTTCCATTATCCAACTAGATTGGATAAACGAAGCAAGGGATGAATGGAAGAATGACGAAGTTGTGTGGCCACTCATTCAAAAGTGGCAGAAGATCAACTAATATTGGCAGAACTTGATGAGGAAGGAAAAATCATATTGGAACATGAAGCAGTGATAGAAACAAGAACCTGACAACTACGAAGTCGATCAATTTCAAAGTATCTCATCAAGTGGAAGAACTTACCCACTGAAGATTCCACATGGGAAGACGATAATTTTATACAGAAACATCCAAAACTACTCAAGTGTTGAAGACAACACTTTTTGACAGAGAGGGGCATGCTAGATCCCTATACTACTAGTTTAACCCCTTATTGTTATTAGTTCAACCCCCTTATTATATTGTTGTTCCCATGTAGTTCCCATATTATTATTATTGTGCCCCATAGAAGCCCACTATTGTTATTGTTGTGCCCTTACATTATTATTGTTATGTCGACTCTCATTATATTATGATCCCTTAGACTCCTTTATATAGAAAGGAGGTATTGTCATTTGTATTATCCAAGAATTGTTCATTTGCGTAATGTAAAGGAGGTTTCCCCCTCGAAGAGGCTTATTTCTATGAAATTGATCTATCTTTTCTATCTTTTAGTGAGTTGGTTTCATACCACTCAGAAATTAAGGAGAGGTCAAATTTGCATATTAGAGATTAAGAATGAATGTCTCAAAGAGGATGTATTAAGATCTACAATAAAGTTCACTAAGAAAATGAACCAAATAGATTAAAACAAAATTAATAGGGAAATTATCCTAACATCTGAAGTGAATGCGACCAAATATTAGAGATTAAGAATGAATGTCTCAAAGAGGATGTATTAAGATCTACAATAAAGTTCACTAAGAAAATGAACCAAATAGATTAAAACAAAATTAATAGGGAAATTATCCTAACATCTGAAGTGAATGCGACCAAATTCAATTTAGCAAACCAAATCCATGATTTTGACTTTGTTATTATACCAATAACTCTATTTATAATATTTTTTGATTTATTAGATAGATAAATAACACATTATATGTAAACATTATTATTTTATATAATATTCAATTACACAAAATATTTAATAAAATAAATATATTTCTTCTTTGTACACACAAATAAACCTACCATGCGACATAAATTACTACATTATGCATATACATAGTTGACCATGGTTATAGCTACAAACTTCCCTAGAATATGGCAAATGTGTGTTGATGGCTGGTGTATAGAAATCAAGAATTCAAAATCGAGTTTTAACATGCAGTCACTTTTCAAATCTACGAATGTTACGAACAATCTTATCGGGCTTTCAAGACAAGACCTTATGTTAAAGAGTGATGATTTAAGACACCCGAAAAGGACTCTAATTACTGTTGAAATAATTGCAATAAGGTAAATGTGGTCAACACCTCTTATTATTAAGGAAATAGATAATTAAAAACATTATTTTACGAAATTATTCCATTGCTTCCAAATGTGTAGCACTTCACAACTACATGCACCCATTATAAGCTACTCTTAATATTCATTTCTTAGGTAATGGAAGAATGATCCATAACTAACATAACTAATAATCTAAATAATATATGGCAACATAATTTCTAAGATATGATATGATAAACAAATGTGCTTATTTTTCCGATATGTAAAATTATAAATGATTAATTATCCCATAAGGCGTCCATTTTTTCACCATAACATAATAATGATAAATTATGAAAAGTATAGGAAAAAAAGAAAAATAACTACAAAAACTAGGAAAATTGCTATAAAGCGTTTATCTGTTCACCATAACATAATAATGAAAAATTATGAAAAGTACAGAAAAAATAAGAAAAATAACTACAATAAATGAAAAACCAGGAAAATTGCTATATGTGCTTAGTAGCTAAAAGCTTGGTCATCTTTATTGGGAAATGTTATCCTTTTATTTTTCAAAAATAGTTACCTTGACCAACTCCATCCCCTTACATTAACAAAGATTCGCTACTTGTTTATTAAATGATTTTTTTAGGAAACCTTGGAAACATAAGGCATGATAGCTAGATGAATTTCTCTCATTCTCTTTATCAATGAAACCCAATGTAAAAATCATTATGTTATTGTATATGTGAACAATGCACTTTTTGTATTAAAATGAGTATCCCATTTTTAAACCCCATCTTGGTGTGAATACTCTGACTACGATTCAACCTTTTTAGTATAGGGGACCTAACCCTTTTCTTGATTTCATTGCCATTGCTAAATCTTCAAGCAATAGGTACATTCAATGACTCATCCAACACCGTACCCCACATAGGAAATATCTGTAAAGAAGTTAGATATGATACTTGAAGTTTGGCTACCAAAAGTTATGTGCCATATGAAAACTGTTAAAATTCACAAAAAAAAAGGCTTGATAGTCCAATTTACAAGCCTTTGACCCTCTCCTCATTAGATGGAACCATGGGTTCACAACTACTAGCAACCATTAATAAAATGCCAAGTAAATAATTTCTTATGTGGAAAAGGGTGTTACACATTTTTGTTTGAGTTGAATGAAGATCGAGACTTGATATTTTGAAGTGGCACATATTTCATTGGCTTTAGAGGTATGTATTTAGATTGGTGGACCTTGAGTTTGACATTCCTTCTCTTATTTCTATTTAGTTTCTTCTCCCTCATGTTGCATTACACTATTGGGTTGATGATGCTTTGAAATGCATTAGGGATTATGTTGGAAAATGCATAGATAAATCAAATCCAAAACCTCTTTTTTTTTGCTTGTTCAAGGATATGTATTGTATTAGACTTTGAAAAATGGGTTTGAAGTAGTTAAAATAACCATAAGAAACTAGACTTACATTAAAAAATTATATTATGAACATATTCCACTTGTATTCATATTTTTCCATGAATGAAAACACTTCATTAAAAATTTTCCTAGGAAACCTTAGGAGACTAATAACCCTAAGAAAAACTAGGAAAAGGAACGAAGGTTGGTAGAAAGATTATAAGAAAGACCAAAAGTTCCTAGACAATCTACTCCTAAGGTAGCTCAAAATCCTTCACTAAATCATGCCGCTTTGATTCCCTCGAACTCTACTCCTTCCCTTTATCAAATCCATTCCTTAGATTCCATTCTTATCTCCCCTATTAAATTCTAAATTCTATGGCCTAATCTTAAATTTGAAGTTGTTGGCCCTCCTCTTGTATGCCCGATCTTAATCCCTATCTTAACCCCTATCCTCAAACAACTCCCCCCTCCTCCTACATATTTTTCTAGATTCCCTATGGAGAACTTAGGCTCTTCTATCAATCTTAATAAGGAATCCTTCCCGTCAACTAGACATTCTAGCACTATCTAGGAAGATTATCACAAGAAGCAAAGCTCACCAAGCTATGGAAGAAGGATATATTATTAAATAAAGGTCACAAAAGAAAATTGGGAGAAGAGAAAATAAATATAAAGGGAAGAGGAAACAAACTCCAACAAGAGAATGAGAACTTATAAATTTCTATAGGTAATATGAGGCCACAAGAAAGGAAAAGGACAAGAGGAAAACATAGTGATATGTGCATTGGGAGGTGATCCCCACCGAATATAATTAAAATGAAAAATATATTATGGAATTAGAGGGGCATGGGAAGAAAAATAAAAGAAGAAGCAATAAGAGACATATTAAAATAAAAAAATCCTACTGCAAGTTTAATCCAAGTTACCAAGTTCGTAGAAGAAGAAGCATAAACTTAAGAGAAAAAAATTGGAAACATCATTCACGGTTAGGAATTGGATCCAAAGGAGACTGAGGTGGAATAATCACACTTTAGGACTCTATTGATCTAGAGTTACAATTTTCTATTGTTTCAAATAACTAGATAATGCAAATATTCCAACACCTTGATTTAGGGAAACTTTTCAACTTAATCAATGTTTACTCCCATATTCATTATCCCGAAAAAACTGAAGTATGGGACTCACTAAAATGATGAAGGAAAATTAAAATTTAGATAATGTCATCTTTATAGGAGACTTTAGTACAACCATTTAAGCATTAAAAAATAAAGGAGGGACCTTTGTAATATATTCTATGTGAGAGAAAATTGTGGATTTAATCGATGATTGGGATTGGATTGTACCATATAGTACATGGAGTAATAAAAGAATTGGACCATACCATATAGTAGCTGAATTAGACATATTATAATCCACTATAAACTATTCCTTCAATATTACTTGATTTCTTCAAGAATAATTCGTTTAGTTATCTCACACCATAAGCCAATTTCTCTTTCTATGGATGCCACTAATAACTATGCACCAATTCCCTTTACATTTAATCCAGTCTAGTTGCATTATAATGAGGTACAACGAATAATCATGGAAGTCTAGAAGACTAAAATAGGCTCATCTACTTTTATATGGGATTCAAAATTAAAAGTGGTAAAATATATGTTGAAAGAATGGGAATCCAAAGAATATGTAAACCCCAATCGAGAAAGAAATATGATTAAATCTTCTTTGGAAAAAAATAAAAAATAAATGACAGAAGGGATGTCATTGGAGTTTTAATTCAAAAATAAAAAGAGCATAGCCTAAAATTGTCCTTGTTTTACAAGAGAGAGAAGGAAGAAAGGAGACTAAGATATTGAAGCTTATGAATAAAATCAGGGGACATAAACACTTCCTTTTCCATAATCAAACTAAATCTAGAAGGAAACCAAATAACGTCAATTCTATTATTCTTGAGGATAACTAGAGAAAAGAAAGATTCAAAAATATAAATTAAGTTACCAAAATTCATTATGAAACATTATACTCAATGAAAAACATGTTAGAAACTTTCCAAAAACAAATTGCCTTACGCTTCATCATGACTCCTCCTCCTAAAAGACCTAAAACAAATATTCAAATAACAGAAATTTTAAGCCTCAATAAGTGGGATTCCACTGGATAAATAATGAATGCTCACATGACATTTTTTCATAATTTCATATCTAGCATATGGTTTTACAAGGAGAAGCCTCGATAGGTGGGGTTCTTCTGGAGAAAAAATGAATGCTCACATGACATTATTTTACAGTTTCATATTTTCATATCAATACACAATTCTACAGGGAGTTATATATGTGTGCGCGTTTGAAGATTTTAACTATTGACAATATTGGTATTGCATCAAGTTGATTGTTATAACATCATTACAGGCATACCTTTATCACAATTCCATGATCAATCATTGGCATAACAAAAACAATGAATACTCCTCTCACTCAGTAACTACGTATCACAACAAAATGAAAGCACAATGACATTATATAAATGAAAGTTCAAATGTGGAAACATGACAAGTCTATGGGAGTCTAGTTGTAAAGGTATATTGTTTAAGATATTATACATGATAATATTTTGGCATAGTCATGAATGGCATGGGAGCATAGTTATAAAAGTTTATCATAAAGCTAATTTAATATCATAGGTCCTGCCACACTTAGTAATACGGTAACACTGTTTTGAATGGTGCTAAATTTCACCATCATGAGGGATCCACAATGCAGATGTGAATGTGAATTATTTGTGAAGTTGTAAGGTAGATATATATGACACATGACAATATCATGCTAGTGTTGCATTAACCTTACAGTAAGAGAGGTAATATTTGGCCGAAGTTATGAGATAAGATGTATGTTTACTCTGCTGCAGCATGAGGTTCACGTAAAGATTCACAACAGAGTGAATGTAGTTCGCAGAGAGGCAGCCAACCTACCTTTGTGCGCCTCTACCAAAACTAGAAGCTCCTGTGGAGAAGTCGAGCTCAAAATGCTCATTGGAACCCTATCATAGTTCTCACAACTACTGAAGGTAATTACTTTCAACAACCCCTACGAAAACAAAAGCTAATTGGTCACAGGTATGAGAAACATTTGGCCTCAACCTAGCTAATTGGTCACAGGTATGAGAAACATTTGGCCTCAACCTCTGTCGGTTAATGGTTCGTCACTGCAAATTTTGGTTTGTTTAATCTACTAAGCATGGTGGTAAGAGTTAATATTATTTCATGGTTTCGTCTTCCATTACTTCCTCTGTCGTATTATTTGCATGCATGCAAAGGACTTAGTGGTTTTGTCCCAAAATAATTTCCTTAAGTATATAAGCAATCCATTCACCTTCATGTAGTGGAAAGCAAGCTTTGTCGCCCTGTTACGATCTCAAAGGTTGTATTTTCTTCCAAATTCCTTTATGCGACCCTAGCCTCATTTTATGGTTTTAAAAGACATAAACACCCCTCAACAAAGGTGATGTCATTGTAAACCTGAATTTCAAATTTGTGATATAGTGAGTATAGCCGCCAGTCACGGAAAGAAATAAAGGCAAATGACATGGGATGTAGTGGCCCCAACCCGCATTTTGGTTTCGCAATAATGGGAACATAATTATTCTATCGTATATATGATCAAAGATTTTACTTGAACCATGCCATGCTATCTCGATTTACATCTATAGGTTATACTATCAGGTGCCAACTCACACTGCTAGACCATGCCCAACCGTCTTGGAATGCCGCCCTGCAAATTAAAAAAGGTTTTCAGCATCTAGTGGTTCCAAATTTACTTGATTTATGATACTGTTTAAATTACAAGAGACTCAATCATCCCCTTAATCTCATTTCGACATGAGTGCATAATCCTATCATTTTACATTCAATACTGCATTTTCAACTTGTGCCATGTTGTCCGAAGGCTACACTCTCACACTGTGCTATGTTGTCCGAAGGATACACTCTCACACTGTGCTATGTTGTCCGAAGGATACACTCTCACACTGTGCTATGTCACCTTTGATTACATCTTCATGGTCGTGCCATGCTGCTTTGGTGGCCGATCATATAGGGCTGAAAAGAGGTCTTGGCTGCTCTGCGATCTTGTTTGGCTCACATAACACGCAGGGGCCTGCTCACTACAAACCCCCATATGGTTTTTAATATGTTTAAATTAGATTGAAATTGGTCACCCAAGAAATTTAAATGGCCATTCATTAACAAAAAGCACACTCTTCACCATACTTTCCATTTTACAGCTCCCACATCGAGACAACATCCCGTACCCTTAGTTATTTTCTAATCAAAATGAAGTTTTCCCTGCTAGGAAATTCGCGAAGCCTATTAATGGCTTGCAAATCATATTGGGAAAAAAAATGTAAATCTCGAGTCCTCAGTTCACTCACAAGTGACCAAATCTGCTTGTGTAAAGTTCTATTCTCAAAGAGGGTAGCTTCCTCTTTCAAATATTGCTAACTTCAGTCATATATATGTTTATAATAATTTCCTTGTCTTGTATCTAAGTGCTCCTCCATGTCGATATCCATGACCACCATCAAGAAATAAAAAGAAAAAGTCATAATATTGTTTCGAATGTATTACTCATAAATATCTTATGTGTTTATCACCATTATTTGACCTATGATGTAAATAATTCGAAATATCTAAGGATTGGTTGTTTTTATAAGCACATTATAACACCATTCATACTGATCTTTCCACACAATTTGATGATGCTTTGATAAATATTATATATATGGGCACAATAAAAGTTTCATGTCTTTTTTCATCTTCATTCCATTAGCAAGTTATCTAAAACGATTTTTCTAGTTGCACGTACAAACAATTTCCTCCCTCATGTAACATATTTTCCCTTGTGCGTGTTTTCAAACACTCTGACATTTATGTGAGACATGATTCTAAATAGTCTTTTATTTTACTAATTATTTATTTATGCTCATGAATTAATGACTTCATGACAAATTTACTTGGTCACAATAAGGCTATGAGTTTTTTTAATAGAGGTTCTTAGGGTGATTTAAGCGGAAAAAATAGAAGAAGAAATATATCATGGAGATAGAACAAAAATAAAAGAATCAAATTTTCCATACACTTTAATGCATACTAAAAGAGTTCAATTAGTTGACTCAGAAAATCCATTTATATCTCGAGGATCCTCCCCCCTCCTACTCCCCATGCTTCACAAAATGTACCTCCTCCACATACAAGCATCATGGGAATAGCAGAACCCCACGTACCTCAACAACCACCATTATAATATGATGGTTGGGAGACCAACACTTTCAGGTCTACATTCAACTTTAAACAATGGCATTCTATTTTGCATCACTCAGTTCACCTTGTGACTTTTTCTCCTCAGATACCTTCAACATTATCTTGGACTACATCATTATATACTCATTAACCCCCTGGTTCCTTTGCTCATATTTCACTGGGAAAATTTCATGTGTCATTTATTCTTATACATTCTCCCTTTGAGGCCACTTCATCACACACACATATTGACATACTGGAAACAAAAGGAGGGGGGAGGAGAGAAATATCCTTCCAAGACATGCATTCAAAGGTACAAGGAGAAAAGGAGAAAGAAGAAAAAATATCATTCTACATGGTTGGCCCTAGCAGACCTCTCGAGTTGACATGAGTTACTTGTTTTGTCATGATGCTTTTTACTTTACTTTACTTGGACATATTTTATACCATGACATTATCATGTTTTTGAGACAACATATTATTTTTTGACTATGCTATATATTTTGATGACATTATTATTGATGGGAGACACAAAGGTTATTTCACATGCTTGTTGATAGATAATGATGAATATTGGGATGTTCCATGTGCATGATTTTTATGGTGATTGTGTTTCTTGATGATTTCATATTTACGTATGTTTTGTTTCCATGGAAGCTACAAGGTTTGATGAAAATATTTTATAGACATAATTGGGGACCCCACGGACTACGATAATTTTGATTAATTAAAAAATAAACTCCTTCTAATGCCCTCTCCCGAATTAAAAAGGAAAAAAATAATATAACAAGAAGATTAATTATAAAATAATTGTGCTTTCCAACTTCCCATGAAGAATATAAAACCAAATAGATGGGACAAAGGAGGGGGATGGAAAATAATAATGAGTAGTTGTATGCATAAATTTTAAAGTTTTCATTTCCCTTTGATAAATTTGTTCTTGAGTACAATGTCTTACTTGTTTTGGTGATAACATAATTTTTTCAAGGAGTGACAAGAAGAAAATGGGCTCATCAATTTATGATCATTTGATTAAGGTTGTGTTGATGGTGCTGGACCCGTCAACATGTCAGGGGATCTCCCTGGTAAGAAGTCCCAATTAGACCTCAGACCGTTTGGCATAGGAGTCCCAGCAATGGGTCGTATGGTATCACCTTGTCCGCGGTTTTTCATAGAGGCAAGTAAGATGTCCTTGTTGGTAGCAAGGGTGTGACCTATGCGGCAAGTCAAGGAAGATGCATGAACGGTTCTAACACACGAAAAGTGGGGTGAGTGTGCCCCTTCGAAACCTGTGATAGCACGCGGTTTGGAAGGGAACACATGAGTGAAGATGCATCACAAACTGGAAAGCAAGTTAACTAACAATCCAAGGTGATGGTTAAACCAACAACACGTTTCATTAAGATTCATACATACTTATACAGAATAGTCCATACATGCATGCATAAGAAAACATATACATATATCATTTAGAGTAAACAGGATAGCTGGAATATAATATGACATATGCATGAAACGTGTTGGATCTGTTATATTAATAAGTGTAAGTTCCAGTCATACAATACATCCATGTCCAACCATTAGTTCCGATAGTGGAATGTTACAGTCACAATCGGTTTCTCATGCAAAGAGATATACTAACTCTGCACAGTGAAGAAGTAAAGGATCATTAGAATACTGTCCAAGCTCTCTCTAAGATACTCCTATCAGAAGCTTCGTTGACCAAAAGCCTATACGATGAGTTATGAGGGACTATTTATAGAAAAGGGTGGGGTGACCCTTGATATTCCCCTTTGTGACTATTCATCTATCCTCATGACTCTTCAAATACTCTATGATTATTACATTCAACTATCAACACTTGAGCTTCCACTTAACAAGATTTTACATGCAATCTACACGTGTACCCATGTAAGACAAAATGGCTTGAGCAAGCCATGAAAGACATCATTGACACTTAGACCATTATGGTGAGACCAACTCTTTGACATCCTTGTGATGGTCGATGGTGGCGAACTAATGCCAGACTTGGTCGTCCGTGATGGTGTCCGTGCGCTCAATGGTGACATCCTACTAAAAGCGAACTCTTGCCTCCATTGAATATAGGTACACTGATATGGCTTCTCTGTCCTACTTGTCTGATAGCATGCACATCATTGTCTTGAGTGCAACTGGACGAACAACATACTGATGCATAGTGTATGTGCTGATCTGCAAGGGTGTGTTGGTGACCATGTGCATCAACTTGTAAAAATACATGTGTAGCTCGAGTTGGACTTGCTTCTTGTCTTCACCTTTGTGAGTGTGCCAAATGGGTAGGATCACATGCATGCAAACAATGACATGCATGTTACTGAATTCCTTTGCATGCGATTAATAACACTTCTCACCTTGTCTACTTTGTGCCAGTTGCTGGGATGGATCTATCACTTGTATACGCGTAGTTTTATCCGTCTGTGCATGTTGAGACCGCTGTTGTACTTGTTGCTGCTGCAACTCATTCTCTTGTCTGTGCAACTCCTCTTCTTCATTGAGCTGTCGCTTCAGCACATGCAACTCCTTCTATGTTCTCTCTCTACCTTCACGTGATATTCGTGTCATGCCATCACCTCATAGCTTCAATCTCCAAAGGTTCTCTTGTCACGAGTGGATTTTCTTTTCACTTCCATATTTGCTCCACCTCTATGTTGTCAACAACCTTCCTCCTGCATTCATCACATGCAGATGTGCTACCTTCTACTACTGCAGATGGTGCTACTTGTTGCGATACTATTGCCATATTATCTCGATGTCCTTGTCTATGAACAACTTGATGTCTTCATAGGTAGGCAAGCTCATAGACACTTGCTTGGCTGCAACCTCTGTTGTGCTCTTAACGGTATCCTTTGACTCTGCTCTCCTGAAAACCATTATACTTGTGCTGGTGAGAGACAGATGAACACCTGTGATACCTGGAGACATAGAAACACTCATGACAAGCAATCTGTTAGTCAAAAACCAAAACAAACTTGAGGACTGACTTGAAACATACCTGTGTGATTGATCGTGAAGGTTGCACAATTTCCACTGGGAGGTCAAGAAACTGACTAAAAAAGTTTCACAAGGAATAGTCTAGGTTGTCAGGAGGTTGGCTGACTGTTGGAACTGTGCAATGCATAGTCCAATCTGGCCTACTGAGGACTAAAACTGCGCAATGTGCAATTTCAATCAGCAGTGACATGCAACCAGCAAACTGTATTGCGCAATTTCTGGGGCTAGCAGGACACTACCACCATAAATTGCACAATGTAATCCTGGAGGTTAGGGTTGGGCTAGACTTGCATAATTTTTGGAGGGAAGGTAGATCCTTCACTTCAGGAAATGTGCAGTGCTAGTCGGGGAAGGCACGGTTTGGGCCAAGGCAACCTAGACCAGTCGATGGGTGATTGAAAACATGAGAAATATAAATGCATGATGAGATGAGTGAAAACAAGAGTTAATGATCATACATGCAAACAACAAGTGCAAGGTTCAGGAAATGGGAAAGCATGCATGTGAGTGAAGCGAGTCGCTACAACGATGGCCGTTCATGCAAAAACAGTGTCATGCACGCGACAACATTGAGATGCAAATGGAAACTGAAATAATGCTTCTGCAAGCTAACATACATCAAATTGACAACAAGCGCTCACTTAAATAAAGAATACAACACTCACATGAAGCGAAACAAAAAAAGCAACATAAACACAGCGTGAGACATGAAAAGAGGGCTTACCCTAAAACAACCGAGTTGAATGTGCTGACAACTCCTAGATGCAATGTGGGGCATCAGAGCTATAAGGTTTGATGTGAGGAATTAGCTCTGCAATGTCCAGTGGATGAGTTTTGATAAAATTGAAGTTGTGATGTGCATGCCACAAATCTAGGGAAAGTGACACTTGGCGGGAGGTTTCTGAAATGATCTTTGCATGTAACCTCTAGTTACTAAAAATAGATCCCTGAATCAAGGGATGCCTTTGCATGCTGCCTTGGGAGAAGAAGTCCATGCATGCAAATCAATTTCACTCAGTCCTAAAGGGAACTGGTTAACCCGAAGGCACATGCATCGGTTTGCGAGCCTGGGATGAAAATTGACACAGTTTCTGGGATGAGAAGAGATGGTTGTCCCAGAGGGATTGCGTAATTTAAGAGAGGAATAGGTGACTGTCTCCCAGGATTGCACAATTTCTAGGTTGAGTAATTGTCCTGGGTCAGACCTTGCAATTTTCTCAAGGAAGCTTGTTTGACTGTATATCTCAATTTCCGAGCTGGGCAGCTGTCGTGGTTCAGACCTCACAATTTTATCAACAAAGCATGTCTGACTATATTACGCAATTTCTGAGCTGAGAAACTGTCCTCAATCAGACCTCACAATCTTCTCAAGAAGGTTGTCTGACTGTATCTTGCAATTTCGAAGCTGAGCAACTCTCTTGGGTCAGACCTCACAATTTTCTCAAGGAAGCCTATCTAACTGTATTGCACAACTTCTGACTGCAGTAGGCTACCTAAATAGATTTTTGCAATTTCTACTAGGTACTGGGATGGTTGTCTTAGATGGATTGCGCAATTTCTCGGAGCAGCAGGTGACTGCGGCCCAGAATTGCGTAATTTCTAAGCTGAGAAGATGTCCTGGGATGAATTGCACAAATTTTGAGAGGAAGATTGTTAGGAAGCATTATGCAATTCTGGAACCCAGCTGGGTTTGCACAATTTCTGGATGGAAGGCTGGTTCTCCACCATAATTGTGCAATTCCCAAAGGGAGATGCTCAACCAACAACTGACACTAAGTCCAGAAAGTAATTTGTGAAGGGGATAGAAAAAACCTTCATTCACAGGCTGACAAGACTCTATGAAACAGTTGAAGTTGATGTGCCTGATAGTGCAAGACATGGTGCTGAGGATGGTCAGTAGGGAGGCTCCAAAACGAAGCTAAGGAAAAATTTTGGAGGGTGGTTGTAGCTGCTACAACAGGTTGCTATTTATTTTTTGCATTACTTTGTGTTGTTATAAGGTCTAATATTTTTTATATCAGTGCTAAATGGTGCATATTTTGCAAAATATATTTCTAATTCAATCATGTCAAGAGAGTCCAAGTTGCCCAGTCACATTGTCTTACTTAATTTTTGGCATTCGAGTGTCTATGTATGAGTCTTTTTTACATATTAGACATTTGATAAATGATTTCTAGTCTAGATTCTTGCATGAATAAGCTAAAATAGTATCATGTCTTCATATTTTCATCAATAAAATGAACATTTGAAAACTTATATCTTTTTGGAAAATATCTCCATTTTTTTTTCTTTATGTCCTTAAATTCTATGAACAGATTTTTTGATATTAATGTCTAAAACTGTTAGTTAATTCGTGTCATATTTCAAGACATACTTGAGAGTTATTATGGCTAACATAGTATCATCTTAAAATATGGCTATAATTTCATTTATTAGTTTTCTTTCACATTGCCGAAATTTCAATTTATTTATGCTTTATAATGTATATATTGTTTATATATTTTCTCTTTCATTTACTTATTTGCTATAGATAATTTCCTTTTATTTAGTGTACAAATATGCTATATATAGTTTAGTTGTAATTAAATTAAGGGAAATAAAATTTGTGCACAATCCCATTATCTCACCCTCCCTATGAGATTCAATGAAGTCTGTAGCAAAGCATAATGAACTTCACTACTCCACTAAACAAGATTTTGATTCACATGCCAATAAAACGTTGGAAAACATACCAACCTGTTGACAGTGTTGGATACCACCGACATATAAGTGGTCTCCTCGATGTGAAGTCCCAATTAGACCTCACATCATTTGGATTAGAAGCCCCATCCAGAGTATCAGATTGGGAACCATAACACTAAGGTTTTTCTTGGTTTCAATGGATAACATAAGAGATTCTATGCATAACCTTTGAAAAAATAAGTAAGTTGGCATTGTGAAGCACCAATTGCAATGTGTAAAAGGAGACCTTCACGAAAGGGGAGAGAAGAGTAAGTCTCTAGGAGGAAAGTAATAGTACTATCCTAAGAGAGGCACATGAGAGAAAGGAAAGATTCATTAGTTTTCTAGCAAAGTAGTTCACATAGACACAATTATCATTAAAGAAAATACAACACACATTCAACAAGATAAGAACCAAGGCCAACGAAGTATCTCAATTTCTCTAGGACATATGAATACAACATATACCACAAACATCTAAAGAACAGTCTTACAACATTCACGATACATGCATGCAAGCGTGTTGGATCAATGAGCTTCAATTATTAAGTGAACGATCCAAGTACACAATTACAATGGTGAGCCACTAGCTCCAAAAGTGAAACATTAAGTCACTTCTTCCTTATCTAAAAGAATTATCTTCTCTTGTATGCCAAGCTGAAGAAGCCAAGCCTATATCTCCAAAGTCTAAGCCTCTAAAATCCCTTTTCTTGAGTTATGAGGTTTATTTTATAACAAGAGGAATGAAATTTCATATCCCATATGAGTCTTGAGCTACCCTCATTACCCTTGGACACCTAAATGACCTTTGAACTTCAATATGACTCTTGGGTCCACATGTGACCCTTGGACTTCCATACATTTGCATTTTGTCATTTTCCTTTTGATAATGCATAACTACATTCCACGTCATGTGGCATTACTCATTGACACATTGGGTTATGCAATGACACTTGTACAAGACATAAGTTAGCAATGATGACATGGAATTTTATGATGATATGGCAATGCCAAGCTACTATTCTTGTTTCTTTTTCATGAAAGATCTGGTTGTTCTTCATTTTCACCCTCCAAGGGTCTTGGATCAACATTGGGATCTTCTAAGTTATTATGGAATGTCTTCATTTTGTCATGATCCTAGATCTCTTCATGTCTTCATGATGGTTCTATTTTGTGCTCCTTCTCTGCAATTTCTTCTTTGTGTTTTCTCCTTTACATATTCCTTGAGCATCACATCGCCTTGTTGACGAAGTACACCTACCAATGAAAATCACCTATGAAAAGGAAAAATAAATCTTGAAATCATATATTCTATCTCTACCTTTCTCATGGAATAAGCTTCTTATAATAATCCTGTGAAAGGAATGAAAATGAAGGGCTTGATGAGGATGGCACAATTGACCTCAATAGTGGCTAACGAAGGCAACAATGTTCACGAAAACTACACCATCCACTATAAGTAGGGGATATTTAGGGTCCAACGCAGTGGGAAAGTTCAAGAGATAGTATGATGAGCTTCCTGACTAATACTATGCCATGTGCTAGACTTAAGGGAGTAGGAAACAATGATAGTGTTGGTGAGCTTTACAATGAGCAAGGGATGACCGCATTGCTTACAAAAACTATGCCATATGGTGAGGAGGCAAGGCATGGTGATTATTGGCACTGTGAAGAATTTTAGTAGATAAGGGTTAAGGGCTTGCTGACTAAAATTGCACCATGCATTATAACTGAGATGTAGGCTTAATGGAAGGCACAATTTTCTCCACCGATAATCTACATAAAGCTCCCCTATCCACTAGAACTGTGCCATGTGTTGGGAGGGATAGGAGGCTTAAGACTAGAGCATATTTCTTCCACAGTGGTTGATATTCACTAAACGTTTTCCTAGTGCCCTATTCTAGCACAATTTAAACCATAGAGACTGATTGTTCACTAAACGTGCACCCTACACTTAGGAAGGTTCACTAGAAGAGGAAAATGTGCAGCTGGCTAAGTCAAGCAATGAAAGGAAAGTCACTTTTCCCTAGAAGAGGATTAATGCACTATGAGAGGGAAAATACCTTGTATGGTGAAACTTGCCTTTTAGAGGGCCACCAGAAATAGTCCATGTGTTGTACAAGGTAGAATTCTTAAAACTCATTGCAGTGAGTCAGTACAAGTAAAAATGGTTAACTAACTATGCTTTGAAGGTTTAGAATGTTCAATCACAGCAGCTATCCTTAAGGAATAATAATTGCACAAATACGGGAAGAAGATATCTCATCAATAAGCTCCATGAATATGTTCTTATCATAACTTAAGAGAGGGTTCATGTATTCACAACTTGCACTAGGTAGGAGGGCCAAGAAGAGCTCCAAAATGGCTAAGTGTGGGACCATTAGAGTAAGAAAGGGAAAAGCATCCGAACAAGACTCAAACATGGATCGCACCCATGAATGCCATCAATAAAACCAAGGCGAATACACATGACTCATGAACAATAATCATACCTTGAAACGATAGCAAAGCGACACTTATTTCTAAGTGTGACACATTATGATACTTACAACATAAGTTGTGACAAAAGTGTCGATTGTGACTAGAAAGTGCAAAAGCTATAGGAATGAAAATAGTTAGAAGAAACACTTGCGACCATAAGACAACGTGAAAATGAAGTTTGCAAAAGTTAACAAAATCTAAAGAAGCAAATGCCAGAAAAAAGATAACATGAAAATGACACTTGTTAAAGTGAAAGCAAGTGAAAACAACAACTGCAAAAGTCAAAGAGACACTAATGAATGTAAAGGTGCACAAAAGACAGAAATGGGAAAACCTCATTGAAATAGAAGTACCATTACAATTGAAGTGAGGGAGTCTGTTAATGGAAAGTGTACATTGACTGTCAACTTTCTAGGCTTGCATAAGAATGGTGTGCTCATGCATTTATCAAGGACCAAGCATGTGAGAGAAAGTGACCTTAACACTAAGAATTTGAGAAGAAGACTTAAACAACTTTTCAAAACATAAGTCGACCATGAAAGAACCATGGAACGATAGATCGTAGGATTCTTAGTAGGCTCCAAAATTCAAGTACAGGAAACTTTTTGGAGGGTTTTGATTGCATCGTCAACACTTGGAGACACAATGGTATAAATCGAACTTCTCTTTCCAAAATTCACCCTTCAAGTGTAAGGTCTCAGCCTTTCATGAAGTATTGATTTGTCATGTAGATTACCTTGGCATCCCCATTTGACTTGGTTATGGATATAGTCTCTTTTATTGCTTTCCTCTGTTAAACACATTCAAAAATATTTCCAAATCATAATTATTTTGATCTAGGAGAAGGGTAATATGTAGTTTCAAGTTTAAGATGATTAGAGTTTGAGTTTTTCATCTTTGGTTTTTCTCCACTGTCATCAGGCTTGTTCTGTACCTCGACAAACTCACTATAGGAACACAAGCATTGCTTCACTACTAGTGATTTTGGTCAGTACCCCGATGAAGTTACTTGCTTCACCTATCAGCATGGGAAGCCTTTCTCTTATTCACCCTTTATTACTTATTTATTATTTTTAATGTGCTTAGGCACTTATTTATTTACTAGTGTGGAAGAATCTTGACTTATTGAGAGAAGCTGAGGTTCTTCCTTCAGAGTCACTTATATATACCGTCTCACTATTTATTTTCCCCTTTGCCTTCTCTACTTGGTTGGGTCATCAAGAAAAACACCATTTAATTATAATACCAATTTAAGGAATGAAGATCCTAGAATAGATATGGGTGTCATGGTTCTTCTAAAGGCTTTCCATTTGAATGGATCATATTTTTCATTCATACATAATTGAATTTAAAGGATATGTAAATCAAAATAGAGAAGAGGTAACAAATTAGCCAATCATTGTTCGTCATCACAATTGCCCTTTTCAAAGCTTTGCAACATTGCCTTTTAAGCCAAAAGGAGAATCTTTCATGTAGAGTCTTGTTAAAAAAACATGAAAGAAAATACACCACAAAATAGTAAGTCACAATCAAGGAAAATATAGAACTATACAAAAAGGCAACATGAAAAATAGAAAATAAGATAACAAAAAAAATGCAGAGACTACACAGGGAGCAAGTGCAGGATGAGTGAAAAACTAAACTAGAATGCAATTAGACCTACTCCTAACCTAACCAACTAAAAGGTCAGGGCTAAGTGTAATTAAATTTCAAATGTATCCACCATAGTTCCCAACCTATAAACATAGAGATACGACTGATTAAAGTGGATATAAAACTATATGCAAAAGGAAATATATGAACTTGCATAACTTGCATAGAAGATAGAAGGTCTTTACTAGATGAAAAAATATGTGCCTTAAAAACTAACTTTAACTGACCAACACAATTAAATTTTCTATTAAAATAAATATTAATCAAACCTCATAGGATTCTTGTGAATGTACCCTCATATGCATTGTATTTCTTATAAAATATCAGGAAAGATCAAAACTCGTTGTTTTCAGAGAGGCTTGCTAATCAAGATGCTTCCAACCAATCATAAATCCGATCATGAAACCAAAAACATCCTCTTGAAAACCATGAAACGCATGAGAAGATGAATTTCCAATTGATGACATGGAATCATGATAAGAATATTGTAAGGGAAAATGAATCTGATCATATTCATAGGGCTTGTCAAGATAATGAGGACCTAACATAACCATCAATGAAGGCTGAAGTGCCCCAACTGCTTGAAAAGTATCTGAATAGTGAGATGATAAAAAATAGAGATAAATTGAGGTAAAACAACTATAACCTGATATATTGGTAGGAAAATGATCAATTGAATGAAACTTATTAAGACCAGAATTATGATCAGATGGACCAATTAAGGCATAAGACTCTCAGTTAGTGGACACTAAAGATAAATCAGTTGGAAAAAATTTACAAATGTTTTGAACAATAGAATCACATTCCTTGCACGTTGAATGTGACCAACCATTTCCTTGTAACTGGTTATAAACTGAATTAACAGCACAATCATTGAAAGAATTGAAAAGGAATGTTAGTATGGAAAATACATCAAACTATTTAGGATATAATGGTTAAGCATGCATATTAGATAAAATAATTTGACTCATCAGATAAATCAAGCATACACTAACACTCAAGAGGACACATGGTTCCATTATGAAGATGGTTAGCATCATAACATTCACAATAAAAACTAGGAGCTAATTCAATCCAAAAATATCCAATAGGTAAAAATATTTCAAGCAATGATAATCTTCAAAATGATTAGCTTCATAGCTCTATATATCCATGAAAGATATACACTCCAAACCTGAGTTTGTTACAATAGATTTGCATGAAGATAAATTAAGTCAAAAAGACTCCTCAATCCAATCAAAAACTCAATCTTGAAAGTGAGAAGAGTTATGTCCAGGATACCAAAGATCTTCCAAAAATGAATTTTCATTCAATATAACCATGCAAAGAAAAGATTTTTGTGAGAAAATACAGATATAACTTAGTTCGAGGATTATATTAGTGTTGTGAGAACCTATCATAACCATCAATTAAAGTTCAAGTTCCTCGACTTCCTGACAAGTCCCAAAAATTTCAAGGAGTGTAGAATTTAATTTTGAATATTGAATCAAATCATGCATGGTGCGTGGACAACTATTACCGGTAATTTGAACAATTTCACTACTATTTTAATGGAAACCATCTACATCATTAATTTGGCTAGATTTACAAACTTCAAAAAACATGTCACTTAAGTCATAAGAGTCTTCTAATTGAAAATGTATAGATGGATATATTGGAAAAATCTCATGTGTAACCTGAACTAAAGAATGACCCTCATGCAAAACTAGAAATGATAAGGAATGGAATGGATGGTCGATGATTTGATTGCTTTCTCCCTCATCACAAATGACCTTGCTACCTTGTGTAAATTCAAAAATATTCTCATTAGATGACGAATTTTAGGAACATGGAATACTCTCATCACAGATCAATGCATTACAAAAAACAAGGCATAAGGGATAAGGAGATGAAGAGGAAGTTTCTGTAAGAAAATCTTCTTTAACCAAATAGGATTTCAGATTGAAATATTTCAAATCAAATTCTTCTTGAGAAACTAAAAGATCAATTCGTACACTTGGGCATTCATTACCACATACATCAATGGAGTCAACATAACTAATATGATGGTTTCCATCTTGAAAAGTCAAGAGATTGGTATTCACCTTAAATTCAAAATTTTCTTGGATGAGATGTCAAATAAATGGATCAAAAATACGATTTATAGATTTCCCAGTGCCAAGATTGAAAGGAGGATTATAAAGAATAAAATGAATGGTATATTCATCCTTTGAAACTATATACGTCTCATGATTAATGAAAGTTTAGGAAACACTATTAACTAAGGATTCAGAGTCTCATTGCTTTGAGGAGATTTGAACCAAGAGCTGAAACTTTTCCTTGAAGAAATCCAAATTTGTATCTTCTTTGGGAAACTCATAACATAGGTGAAGAAATATATTAGAAAAATCCTCTATTGATTCATAAGTATTTATTCTAAGTTTATTAATCCATTCAAAACATCTTAGTAATTATAACTATCAAAGGTTTGATCAATCTCGTTGAGGAACTGATCAAATGAATGAATGGAATCCGATAGTATGGTATGCCACCATTGTTAACTCTACCTTCGAGAGTGAGGAAGAAAATCAGAAAAGCAACATCTTCACATTCAATTTCATCAAATTCACAAAAATAGAGAAAATTGGATACATGCTTGACTATGGATATTTTACCCTCACCATCAAACTTCAATTGAGACAAGTTATAAAGAAGTTCATCTGGGATTGAATGTTTATAGTCGAATCCATTGGAAAAACACCATAGGAGTATGATTCAGGGATGAGCTATTTAAGATAAGAGATTCAAAAAATGCTAAATGTGAAAGGCTTGTCATATGCCCCTCCTTCTAGTGCCATAATGTTGACAGTGCTGGATACCACCAACATATAGGGGGTCTCCCTAATTTGAAGTCCCAATTAGACCTCAATCGTTGGGAGTTGGAGACCGATCTAGAGTATCGACCCAAAAACCATAACATTGAGGTTTCCCTTGGTTTCAATTGATAAATAAGAGATTATACACATAACCTTTGAATAAACAAGTAAGTTGACATTGTGAAACAAAAATTGTAATGTGTAAAAGGATATCTTGATGAGAGGAAAGATAAGAGTGAGTCTCTAGGAGGAAAGTAATAGTACTATCCTAAGAGAGGCACACAAGAGCAAGGAAAGATTCATTAGTTATCTAGCGAAGTTGTTCACATAGACCATTAAGGAAAATACAACATACATTCAACAAGAAAAGCACCAAAGCCAATGAAGTAGTTCAATTTTTTAAGTACATAAGAATACAACATATACCACAAACATCTAAAAATTAGTCTTACAACATTCATGATACATGCATGAAAGAGTGTTATCTCAATGAGATTCAATTATTAAGTGAAATATCCAAGTACATAGTTACAATCGTGAGACACTACCTTCAACAATGGAACATTAAGTCACTTCTTTCTTCTCCAAAAGGATGATCTTCTCTCCTATGCAAGCTGAAGAAGCCAAGGCTGACTTTGCAAAATCTAAGCCTCCAAAATCCCTTTGCTTGAGTCATGAGGTTTCATTTATAACAAGAGGATTGACCTTTCATATCCCATATGACTCTTGAGCTACCCTCATGACACTTGGACTCCTGAATGACCATTGAACTTCTATATGATTCTTGGGTCCACATGTGACTTTTCATATTCCTCATGTGACTCTTGGACTTCCATATATTTTCATTTTATGCTTTTCCTTTTGATAATACATAATTACATTCCACATAGTGTGGATGAATCATTGACACATTGGACTATGTGATGACACTTGTACAAGTCATAACATGGAAATGATGACATGGAACTTTATGATGATATGGCAATGCCAAGCTACTCTTCTTGTTTCTTTTTCATGAATATTTTCTTGTTCTTCATTTTCACCTTCCAAGGGTCTTGGATCAACATCAGGACCTTATGCGTTATTATGGAATGTATTAATTTTGTCATTATCCTAGATCTCTTCATGTATTCATGATGGTTCTATTTTGTGCTCCTTCTCTGCAAGTTCTTATTTGTGTCTTCTCCTTTACATATTCCTTGAGCATCACCTTGCCTTATTGAGGAAGTACACCCACCAATGAAAATGACTTATGAAAAGGAAACATCAATATTGAAATCATATATTCTATCTCTACCCTTCTCATGGAAGAAGTTATTTGTGATAGGCCTATGAAAGGACTAAGAAGGAAGGGGTAGATGCATATGGCACAATTGAGCTCAACAGTGGTTGAGAAAGGCACCACTGTTCACTAAAACTGTGTAATTCACTATAAGGAGGGGCTCTTCAAGGTCTAATGTAGTGGGAAAATGAAAGAGACAGTGTGACGATCTTGCTGACTAATACTACACCATGCACTAGGTGCAAGGGAGTAGGAAATGATGATAGTGAGATTGAGCTTGTCAATGAGCAAGTGATGACCCCACTACTCACTAAAATTGTACCATGGACTAATGATGCAAGGCAAGGTAATTCTTAGCATAGTAAGGAAGTTTAGTAGACAAGGGTTGAAGGATTTTTGACTAAGATTGTGCCATGTGATATAACTAAGAGTTAGGCTTAAGGGAAGGCACAATTTTCTTCAACAATGGTCTATAGGAAGCTCCATTATCCACTAGAACTATGCCATGTGCTGGCATGACTAGGAGGCTTAAAGCTAGCGTAATTTTCTTCCGAAGTGGCTAACTGTTCACCTAAAGTGTGCCCTATGCCCTATGGTAGTTCAATTTTCCTCCACAGTGATTTATTTTTCACTAAAAGTGCACTAGGAGCCGTATCTTCCATAGTGACTGATTGTTCACTAAAAGTGCACCCTGTGATCAAGAAGGCTCACTGGAAGAGGAAAATGTGCAATTGGCTAAGGAACGCAATAGAAGGCAAGTCACTTTTCCCACAAAGAGGGTTAATGCACTTTGAGAGGGAAAATACCTTATATGGTGTAGTATAGTTTTGGAGATGACCATTAGAAATACTCCATGTGCTATATAAGGAAAAATGCTCAAATTTGAGTGCAATGAGTCAGTAAAAGTATGAAGGGATAGGCGACTATGCTCTGAAGGTTTACAATGTGAAATCATAGGAGCTAGCCTTGGGGAAGACTTAGTGCACAAATCTGGGAAGAATATATCTGATCAATGAGGCTCATCTATAGGATGTGATCTGAAGTAGAGGAAATTTCAGCCTAAACGTAGTATCCTAAGGAAAAATCAAGAAATTAATTAAAAAAATGCCAAGTAGACAAATTGTTAATATTATTTTACTTTTATCTGTGTTCCATAATTATTAGCACAAGATTTAATAAAAAAATTAATATATTATTTATAATTTTTTATTTTTATTGAAATTCCTCAATAGATGACACTTTTATTAAAATATATATATTTTTTAAATTTAACCATCTATATTTATATTTTATATTTAATTGTTATATATATTTTATATTTAACCATTTTTTTAATCTTTTTTTAATGGCATTGTCTATTGAATCCACAATTTCTCCTAAAATATATTTTTTTCCGATAATTCTTCCTTTCTAAAATATGTTTTTTTAACTATTTAACTATTTTATATTTAATCATATTTAACTAATTTAAATTTAACTATATATTGTATATTTTTGGCCATAATCTCATGATTTGTCCATTTTGGAATACATTTTTTTTTTTTTTATCTATTTTATATTTAATCATTTTTTAACTATCTAACTATTTTATATTTAACTATGTCTAACTATATTATATTTACCTATATATTTTATATTTTTAGCCGGAATCTCCTAATTTTTCCTTTGTGGAATACAACTTTTGACTATTTAACTATTTTATATTTAACTATAACTATATTTTATTTTTAACTATTTCATATTTTATATTTAACTATTTAATTATAATTGTCTATATTTATATTTTATATTTATCTATTTTTTGCATTTTTTTGGGATGGTTATTCAAGTCAAATGGGTCCGCATTTTTAGTTTATATTTTTTCACTAATATTAAGTTTTATATTGCATTATTAAGTTTTCGATATTCCAATTCATATGGTAAGGTAGTTAAATAAAATTCATAAAATATTTCATGAATACCCAAATTAATATTAAAATATTTCATCGGTACCCAAACGAATAATAAATTATTTTATGGATACCCAAACTAAACAATTTAAAATTATTTAGGACATGTACATTTTTTTTTAATCTAGGGGATTTTGATTGGTTTATATATTATGACATGGATATTACGTGAAAATTTCATGGGCACTCTTAGGATGAAATTTCATTTAATACCTGACAGAGGGTTCATGTATTAACAACTTGCACTTGGCAGGAGGACACAACAGATCTCCAAAATGGCTAAGTGTGGGACCAATAGAGTAATAAAGGGAAAAGCACGCAAACGAGACTCATACATGGATCACACACATGAATGCCATAAATACATGCCAGTGGAATGCACAGACTCATGAATAAAAATCACACCTTGAATTGAAAGAAAAGAGACACTTATTTCTAAGTGCGACAGTTGAGACGACACATTACAGCACTTAGGACATAAGTTGCGACAAAAGTGTTAACTGTGAACAAAATATGTGCTAAGTCGTAGGAATGTGTCTAGTGCATATCCTAATGGTATGTAGGATCATCTAATGCATAAGAGTGTGTTAGAGGTTCCTCTAGTAATTTGCAAAGGCGCGACAGTTATGTGAGTGAAAATAGTTAGAAGCCACAGTTGTGATAGTAAGAAAACATGAAAATGACACTTGAAAAAGCTAAAAAAACTGAAAGGCACATGCTAGAGCAAAGATAACATGAAAATGAAACTTGTTAGAGTGAAAGCTAGTGAAAATGACAGCCATGAATGTGAAAGTGAAACTTTTGAAAGTAAAGGTGCGCAAAAGAAATAATTGGGATAAAATCACCAAAATAGAAGTACCATTACAACTGAAGTGAGGGAGACTATCAATGGAAAGTTGGCACTATCTGTCAAAATTATAGGCTTGCATAAGAAAGGGAACTCATGCATTTATTAAGCACCACACATGCGAAAGAAAGTGACCTTGAAACACGGAATTTAATAAGAAGATTTAAACAACTTTACAAAACATAAAATGACCACGAAGGAACCATGGGACAACAGATTGTAAGATCCTCAGTATGCTCCAAAATTCAAGTGTAGGAAAATTTTTGGAGGGTGTTGATCGCAACATCAACACAGCCTTAGTTTCTAAGGAAGAAAATGAAACACTCATCAATGATCTTAAGGAAAAGGAAATAAGGGTTTAATGTGGAGCTTAGTAAGCACCCCCAATTATTTTTTTCCAATCATTCTAGAGTATAAATAAAGTATACCATAAAAATATTTTGAACTGCTCTCTCAAGAAGAAATATAGTAGAGGCATCACAACTTCTACTTTTCTTGTCTTGATTTTGAAAGAGGTAAATCCTACTTCATTCTATATATTTCATCCTATTTCTTTGTGAAAATATACAAACAAAATTCTCATAAAGTTCATAGCCTCTAGATATACAAAAATGGCTTTGGGAAACTAATATTTGAAAACCAAGGAGGATTTGTATAAGAAAGACAAATAATGTACAATATATTATTAGTTAAAGAGACTATACATTTTAGAAAAACCAATAAAGGAAAAGGAACAATTATTAAAATGGACATAGAAAATGCCCTTGACCATGTTAGGCACTTTTTTTATTATACATTATTATCCACAAGTTTGGCTTCTGTGGTGATGTTATTGAATGGATTGAAGCTTGTGTTGAATTTCCTTGGATTACTTTGTTAAATGGGAGGTCCACAAGATTATTTAAACACCAAAGAGGATTAAGGTAGGGTTACCTACTATTTCCTCCCTTATATATCATAATGATAGAATCTTTAAACAAGAAACTAGGGAAAATTAAAGGAATTAGCATAGCTTGCAGAGTTAGAGAAATAACTCATTTACTTTTTGCTAATGATACCCTACTTATGGGAGCTACCTCCACTATAACAGGTCACACATTTTAAAATGTTTTGGATATTTTTTCAAATGCCTTTGTAGGGAAAGTCAATAATGTCAGAACTCAAACAAATGGGTGTAATATCAATTTTAAGAAACTTATTAGGATTTCTCACATTTTGGGCTTTCTAAATGTAGAATCCTAGTATGTTTTCAAATACTTGGGAATGCCCATTTCTCTTCAAAGTCCCTCATCTCAAGTATAGAAAGGAATCTTAGATAAAATTGTAAAAAGAGCATCTCAATGGGGAGCTAGATGGTTAAATATTGAAGGTAATCCATATTAATAAAAGGCATGGTTTCTTCACTGCCCATATATCAATGTTCAACTCTTCTCACACCAAGAATTTCATGGAACATATCATAAGAAAACTGAGGAAATTTTTAAGGGAAGGAGGAAAATTAGAAACCAAAAAATTTTACCTCATTAAATGGTCAATAATAAGAGATTTAAAGGAAAGAATAATTTGTGCCAAATACACAACCCTTATGAATTTGGTTGTGTGTGTAAAATTTGTACGTAAAATGATTACATGTCCTATAACATGGTTGAAAGAAGTCATTCTCAAGAAATTTTTCCATGGAATCATAAAAGTATGTTTCTAGATCATAAGGTTAATTGGTAGAGAAATTTCTAAAAGTGGCAACAACTATTATTCAATCTAACTTACACAAATTTCTAGTAATGGAAAATCCATTAATAAATGGAAAGATAATGCTCATGGATGGCCACCTCTGGAAATTTATGAAGAAATCCTTTCCATAAAAAATGGTTTCAACAATTATAGTTTATAAAAATTGTATATGTTTCATATTGGATAAAATAGGGTATACAGAAAGGATGGAAATAACTTCATTTTCTAGATATCTTCAAAGAAGCAATGAACCACTTTTATAGGAATTTGACAAGGACAGTCCCTTTGAATAAACATAATCTAGATGAATGAGTTTTGAATGAACAAGGATATATTGTGAAATATGGATATATATTTCTATTATTAATTTCTTTAATTCCTCTAAAAAGAAAATTATGGAGTAATACATGGAAAGGTGATTCAATTCCAAAATATCTTTTGTTGGGTTATGACTATTGGGTTGTGTTATATTCTTTCCAGGACTAGCCCACGTAGTTAAACAGAGGGTTGGAGGGGGGGCAGATCCCCATTTGTTGTGCCGATTGTGTAGCGGGGGGTGGGCGGGGGGTCACAGGGGGTTTGAGGTGTACCCGTAACCCCACTTCATGGGGTTTGGGGCAGCACCCCGAAAAATTTTGGTTTTGGACCCTATATTAGGTTGGGCAGACCCACCTATGGTTTTGTGCATGATTTTTGCACATGTTTTTTGGACGTAGTGGTTTTTAGTCCATGGTATTGGACGCGATGGTTTTCAGTCCATGGTATTGGATGCTTCGGCATGTATAAATATGTATTATACCATTGAATGGAACATGATGAAAAATCAAGCTGGTAGTCCTGGTTTTGGGATCCAGGGGAAAATATCTGTGTATATGTGTTATGCTCTCGCATTGTTTATTTTCTGTGTTTTAAAATTCGTATGCAGGTAATTTCTGTATGGGGTTAAAACCAACATTTGGTATCAAAGCTGTTTTGGCTTCAAGGGGATGCCTTTGTTGCTGAGGGGTTTCGCTTAGGCCTGTGGTAGACCTTGTTCAGTGGGAGATCTATGAGATCGATTCTGGTGGTGAAAGAAGATGGAAAACAGTGGAAAGATAGAGATCGAGAAATTTAATGGTCAGAGTTTTGAGATGTGGAAACTCAAGATGGAGGATCTATTGGTGGATAAAGATTAGTGGATCACGGTAGATCTGGGTACTAAACCAACAAGAGTGTCTGATGAAAAATGGAAGAAGTTGGATCAGAAGGCAAAGAGCACAATACGATTTTGTGTCTCAGATTTAGTATTGTTGAATGTATCAGGGGATGCTACAATGAAGGATTTGTGGGACAAGTTAGGGACTTTGTACCAATCTAAGTCTCTGGTGAATAAATTGTTCCTACGGAAAAAGCTATATAACCTGAGGTTGAAAGATGGAGACTCGATGACAGAGCATTTGAATGCATTTAATACTATGGTAAGTCAGTTAGCATATATTGATATTAAAATTTCAGATGAAGATAAGTGCATCAGTTTGTTGTGTTCTCTACTAGATTCATGGGATAGTCTAGTTATTGCAATAGGTAGCAATGCAACTGCCTTGCAGTTTGATGAAATAGTCTCATCCTTGTTGACGGAGGAGATGAGATGGAAAAATATGGAGAGCCATAATGGTTATGCCTTGTCTGTATGAGGACTATCCCAGAACAGAAACAAAAATAAGTCTTCAAGTGGGCGATCTAAATCTAGAGGGAGATTTAAATCTCTAGGAAAACCTGTAAAGGTGGTGTGTTGGAAATGCGGAAAGGAAGGACACTACAAAAGGGACTATAAATCTAAAGCTCCTGATAAAGGAAATGGATCTGATGATGCTCCTTCTGTAGAGTTCAAAGCCACCTCAGATGAAGGTGGGGATGTGTACTTGGCTTCTTCAAGTACAAATGTAGATAATGAGGCATGGTTGATTGACTCAGGTGCATCCTTTCACTTCACTCCCCATAGAGAGTTGTTCTGCAAGTATGAGAAATATGATGGTGGTGATGTCTTCTTAGGGGATGATAGGAAGGCTAGAATCATTGGTCGCAGAAAAGTAAAGTTGAAGTTACAAGGTGGAAGGGCCAGAACACTTCCGGGTGTTCTACATATTCCTGCATTGGCCAAAAATCTAATTTCTGTAAGCAAGCTAGATGATGCAGGTGTAAAAACAGTGTTCGAGAAGGATACCTACAAAATTGTTCGAGGAGCACTGGTATTGACTCGGGGAGTTCAAATTGGAACTCTGTACAAGCTGCAAGATAGCACTGTTGTTGATGGGTGCAACAGTTTTGTGGTTCCTGAAAGTGGAGCAGAAAATCTAGTGGTCTCTGGAGAGAAGACCATGTTGTGGCATCAAAGGCTTGCACATCTTGGAAAGAAGGGCCTTCGAATACTTCATGGTAAACGTATGGTAGAAGGTATGAAAAATAGCTCTCTGGATTTTGGTTTCTATGAAAATTGTGTATATGGGAAGCAGAATCTGGTGAGTTTCCCCTCTGGTAGTAAGAGGGAAAAACAGATATTTGAACTTGTGCACAATGATGTGTTTGGACCTGTAAAGGTTCCATCACTGGGTAAGTCTGTGTACTATGTACCATTTATAGATGACTTCTCAAGGAATACATGGATATATTTCCTTAATAAGAAATCTGAAGCCTTTGACAGGTTTAAAGAATTTAAGGCCCTCGTGGAAAATTAGACAGAGAAGAAGATAAAGGTGTTAAGGACAGATAATGGTGGAGAGTTTTGTAGCAAGGAATTTGAAGAATTATGTAATAATTATGGTATAGCATGAAAAAAGAATACTCCATATACACCTCAACAAAATGGTGTTGCAGAAAGAATGAATAAGACATTGATGGAAAGGGCAAGAAGCATGCTCAGTGGTGTTGGGTTAGGACAGGGATTCTGGGTAGAGGCGGTGGATACTGCATGTTACCTAGTCAACAAGTCACCTTCATCAGCATTAGAGGATAAGATTTCCACAAGAGGTATGGACTGGTAAGAAACCCTCTCTTTCACATCTGATGGTATTTGGATGTGATGCATATGTACATGTTCCAAAGGAGAAACGAACCAAGTTGGATAGTAAATCTAAAAAGTGCATCTTTATTGGGTATAAGGATGGTTTAAAGGGTTATAAGCTTTGGAACCCAGTCACATAGAAGGTTGTGTACAGTCGAGATGTGGTGTTCAGAGAGGTAAAAGATGTTATTAAACATGAATTCCAACCAAAGGAACCTAAGAAGATAGAGTTTGAGCTTAAGGAGGAAGAATCAGACTCTACAATAGAGGAGGAATCAGAAGATGAAGAGTCACAGAAGATTAGTTCGAGAAAGAAGGCAACCAGAAAGGTATAGTCCATATGCTTTCTATTCAAATTTTTCTTTGTCTATTACTGACGATGATCTCAAAACTGTGAAGGAAGCAGTGGATTCAAAGGATGGAAAACTCTGAAAAGAGGCCATGGTTGTTGAGATGACATCTTTGCACAAAAATGAGGCTTGGGATTTGGTGGAGTTGCCCACTGGAAGGAAACCCATTGGTAGCGAATGGGTGTTCAAAAAGAAGAAAAATGCAGAAGGAAAAGTGGAGAAACACAAAGCTCAGTTGGTAGCAAAAGTTCATTCCCAGGTGCCAGGAATTGATTTTGGTGATATTTTTTCTCCTGTTGCCAAGGTAACTTATATTAGATTACTTTTATTTGTTGCTACTAATGATTATGAGGTAGAACATATGGATGTGAAGACAACGTTTCTTCACGAGGATCTGGAAGAGGAAATATACATGAAGCAACTTGAAGGCTTTGTGGTGAAGGGTAAGAAAGAACTGGTATGAAAGTTAAAGAAGTCTCTGTATGGGTTAAAATAGTCACCAAGGATGTGGTATCAGAAATTTGATGCATTTATACATGGACTTGGCTTCACCAGAAGCAAAGCAGATCACCATGTGTATTTTAAATTAATTGGTGACTGTGTTATTTATCTGGTCTTGTATGTCGATGATATGTTGCTAGTTGGAAATGACAAAGAAATTATCCATGATTTGAAGACCCAATTGTCCTCCAAATTCAACATGAAAGATCTTGGTGCTGAAAACTATATTTTGAGCATGGAAATTAAAAGAGATCGGGCAAAGAGGAATCTCTAGTTAAACTAGAGGAAGTATGTCGAGACAATACTACAGAGGTTTAATATGCAGGATAGTAAACCGGTGAAGGTTCCTATTCCTGCAGGTGTGAGGTTATCTGCTGAACAGTGTCCCAAGACACAAGAAGATGAAGAGGACATGTCCCGTGTTCCATATGAAAGTGCAGTCAGTAGCCTGATGTATACAATGGTATGTACTAGACTAGACATTGCACATGCAGTGGGAGTATTGAGCAGGTTTATGTCAAAACCAGGGAAGGAGCACTGGACAATAGTGAAGCGGGCTTTCAGGTATTTGCATGGCACTAGTGATTATGGTTTTTGCTACCAAGGAATATCAGGATTGGACATAATGTTGGACATTTGTGGCTTTGTTGATGCAGACTGGGCTGGAGATCTGGATCAGAGAATATCTACAAGTGGGTATGTGTTTAACCTATTTGGAGGTGCAGTTAGTTGGATGAGTAAGAAACAATCTGTAGTGGCACTATCAACTACAGAGGCAAAATACATGGTAGCCACTCATGCAAGCAAGGAATCAGATTGGTTGCAGAGATTGTGTTCAAGTATGGGGTTAGTATAGGGAGCTATAAGGATAGACTGTGACAGCGAAAGTGTAATTTTCTTGGTAAAGAACCCCGCATATCATTCAAATACAAAGCACATTAATGTTCAGTATCACTTTGTGAGGGATATGATAGAAGACAAAAAGGTCTTGCTGGTAAAGGTGGACACTTTGAAGAATACTGCATATGCATTGATAAAATCTGTGAGCTCTGAGAAGTTCTCTTGGTCTATAGAGACAATGGGAATTTTAGGACTAGAAAAATTACTAAGCTCCCTTGTGGCCCCCCGTGGAAAGAAAACAACAAGTGGGAGAATGTTGGGTTGTGTTATATTCTTTCCACGACTAGCCCACGTAGTTAACCGGGGGGTTAGAGGGGGGGTAGAGCCCCCCTTCATTACACCGATTGTGTAGCGAGGGGGGTCACAGGGGGTTTGAGGTGTACCTGTAACCCCACTTTATGGGGTCTGAGGTAGCGTCCCGGAAAATTTTTGTTTTGGACCCTATGTTAGGTTGGGGGGACCCACCTATGGTTTTGTGCATGATTTTTGCACAGGTTTTTTGGACACGATGGTTTTCTGTCCATGGTATTAGACACGATGGCTTTTGGTCCATGGTATTGGATGCTTTGGCATGTATAAATATGTATTATAACATTGAAAGGAACATAATGAAAAATCAAGCTGGTAGTCCCGGTTTTGGGATCCAGGGGAAAATATCCGTGTATATGTGTTTTATGTGTTATGCTCTTGCATTGTTTATTTTCTATGTTTTAGAATTCATATGCAGGTAATTTCTTTATGGGGTTAAAACCTACAATGGGTCATTGTAAATTGTTAATAGGCGATAGTATCTAGAGAAGAGGAATACAACACACACACATAATTCCTTATATTCTCTATCCAAAATGAGTCAATACATCATCTTTTCATATAATGGAATGATATTTGGCATGTATGGGGGCTACTTTTAAATAATATCTTCCCTCAATTCTCCCTCCCATAATAATGGAGTGATATGTTTATAAAAGGGAACAAAATTTATATAGGTTATTTATAGAAAAAGCCTCTTCTTCTCTTGTCTTAGAAGGCTCTTCCAAAATTTATTTGTTGGAAAACATGGATAGCGAGAAATAAATCTATTTTTCTTTAGGAAAACATTCCTTCTCATAGAGTTGCAAGTCTAGCATGCAATCTAATGGATAAAAATATTCATATTTCAAGCATGAAAATGACTAATATGAATAATTTGGATTTAGAGGAGCACATTTAGATCTCATTTATTTGATCTCAAAACTTGCTAGTTCCTTTTTCTCATTATAGCAAAGCTTAAAGGAAAGATTTGAATTTAAGGATATCCATGGAAGAAATGGAAAATTTGAAGGAAAAGTGGGAAATACCTAGTATTTTTTTATGGTTCTGCAAAGGGTAATCTATGGGAGGAAGGAGTGGGTGGGACTCTGAAGAGCACCAGTATTGCAGCAAGAATGCTGCAACTCATGGAGATACCAACTTTACTTTATCAACCCAGGGTTCGTACAAACTTGGAGGTGACAGTGTTGTATACACAAGTAGATGCGATGGGTCCACTCTTTGTCACTGCTAAGCTGGTGATAGACCACTATGGTTTCTCAAACCAGCCTTCTATTGATTCAGAAGAAGCTTGATTACTAATGAGAAAAAAAGGAATTGCACTAAATGAAATATTTTCTACTGTAGTAAGGGAAATACTGGAATCAGATGCTTAAACACACCATTCATCTAACTAATTGCTAAGAGGATTTTCTTCAAAATAATGTTAAGTTGACATGTGTGTATTCCTACTGTGCTAGGTGTGCAGTTTGAAACATCCAAACATTCTACTATTGTGCATGTAAATGAACACAATGACTCGTTTTCACTTTTGCCTTTTTTGTGTGAAAATGTGAATGCTAACTTCTCTTGGTGATGTGGCAGATGTATTAGGGATGATGGTGAATGGTCAAATGGAGTGGGAGGCAAGTATGAGTCTTCTCCTATCTTCCAAGGTGCTTTTTCCACAATTCGGCCTCAAAACAGGCCACTACAGGTCAACCTACAGGATGTCCTAATTCCTCCTACATGATGTCCTAATGCTCCTACATGATCCCCTCTATTCGTACAAGATGCGTCCAAGAGAAAGAGGAGGGATTTGGAAGGTGGTGTAGGGCTTAGGGAAGGTGAATGGTGGGTGAAATGAGCAAAGGGAGTGGCTAGGATTCCTTCATAGCTCAAAATAGAGCTTGTGAGATGGTTGGATTTGCTCAACAAACTTGGAGAAGTGTTCTTATGGAATGATGAACTTGGTGAGGGACTTAGTGGAAAAGAATGATAATCATGGGTTGATGAGGTTAGGATGTGGTTGTTGGTCATGAAATCTCTCTGCACCGCTGAAACTCTTGCACTGCATCAGTCATTGACATTTATCCACGGATCATGTTAAACAAGAAAGATTTTCAATTTACTAAAGAAAAGCTTTTCAATTTACTAAAGAAAAACAAAATTTCATTATCTAGTTTCCTATCTCATCCATGGGAAAACTTGCAGAATAATGTGAAGCCTTTATGAGATCTAATGCAAGGCTAAAGATATCGGAAATGACAATTAAATCCTATTCTGAAAACTAGCAAAATGCGGGCCTAAGTAACAGAAAACCCTAAATTTCATGAGAAATTAGAATTATGTCTTTTTGGGGCTGCATAGGAGTTCTTTCCTCAAACCATGGTCCCTGAATGGAGGAGTGAGGCCAAATCCTCCTACTAATAGATTTTTTATATTCATTTATCTTCTTAAGTTACTGCTAAAGCAATGCACAAATGGAAGCAAACTAATCAAATCCACAGCTACTTGCAACGAAATAATGCTAAAGACAATTCAACCATTGATAAATGAAATCAACTAAGCATACAAATACCAGAAGAGGAGCGTTTTCTGCTAGTGTTGGGCCCTAACCCAAGAGCTTCAGCCCTCTGAGTCAACTCAGTGTTGGATCAAGGAAATGCTCATTCTCATTATCATATCAGAAAACTACATAAAAATGTCTTCCACAAGTCTTGAACTCGAAAAATTCTTAGTGATTTTAAGTCAAAAATTTGAATCCTAATGAGGCTCTAGGCCTCCTTATTTATACAACTAAATTCTGCAATGAGTTCCTTAAATGTAGGGAGGTTAGGCTCCCAAACTCAGGATGTACTGGCTCTTTAACTGTCACTAGATCAGTTGCCTTTTGATCTTCATGACTCGGCTACTTGCAACTCCGAGCTAGTGTGATTTGATGGAGAAATAATCGAATGAGTGAGGAGTAAATGAGGAGGATCTATCTCCTACAATCTCTCCTCATCTCATTCAAGTTTCTACCCTTAATAAGCCAAAATTGCCATGATTTTCTCTCAAAAACCTACAATCAATGCACATTAGTCCACTAGGCATAACATCTCACTTTTACTTGTATCTTTAAACAAAATATAATCAAAATATGTAGGGAATTATGAGAAGAGTTGAATTAAATAAGCTTGGAGGTGTATTAAGGTCCATATATTTACCCAATAATGAGGCTCATCAGCCTCTACAAAACCTGGATGGAACAAATATATTTGACTGTGCATGGGGATAATAAAAATATTTTAATAACCAAGAGAAATGCCTAGCTCTTTTTATGGGACTATATCTATCCAGTAATAAATAATAAAAAATTGGCGGTCCTTGGATACTTAGAACTTATAATCAAGACTATGCAAAAGGATTAAGCTAGAACAAAAAATCAGGGGATGATTAGAGTCATCCCAAGATTGAGAAGAAGTGGAGAAGTTTGATGAGATACTCTTCTCGCATATCTTAAGAAATCACAATGGATCCGTAAACACTCTTGCAAAGGAAGCAACCAACAAAATACAAGGTAGCTTGGTAACCTCAAATGGGACCCATGAATTCCTTATTCTATAACTCTTTTTTAATGCATCATATAATTAAAAAAATGGGTTTTTTTATTTAATACTATTCCAATCTTAAGTTTCATTAGTATTCAGTTCCATCATCAAGACACTCATTATTTTAGTCCACAACTCTCATATGACGGATTGAGTGCATAACACCTTCTCGTGCTACAAGCCTCTCTTGACATTAAAACTACCTTGTCTCCCATCATTATCAAAAGTGGGATATTTTAGATGAGCATTGTATATAATGTTATCTAGTCAAAATTTTAGCTTTGCTCCACTCGAAATAGCTATGTATTCTCAGAAGTGTGTATGTTCCATTTTATGCTTGTTTCATCAACTTCTAAAGTGGCATACTCGCTTGAGATGTAGCCTTTGCATATTATGATTTCGCCATGGTAACTATGCTTTATTTCTCTCTATTTTATATGGTTCCTCATTTAGTTTTGGGTTTTTCATTTTGGTTTATGTTAATTTAGGGTTTCACCTGATTAATCTAAGATTTGTCAAGAAAATTAAATTTTTATGGATCCCAGCTTTTAATAATATCACCCTCTAGTCTTTCTTAGTATATGTATGTTTGGTCTTTATCCCTCAAGAGTTTCTTTGTTTCAATACTTGGCCATGACTCTCTTGGAATATTTGGCCATATTTTCATCCAATGACTGCCCCCTATTAGAATGAAGTGTCTCTCTATCCAATCTCCTAATTGAAATTTGTGTGTAGGCACTTCGACACTACATCATGAAGAAAATATGAATTCATATTTTATGGAGCAAACTAGGAATCTTCATGAGATTCAAGCAAAAGTTTGGGACCAATAAGAAATAAGCATCTTCTAGATTATAACAACTTTTGAAGTTGAAATAATAGGTCTTCTAGCAGAGAACATAGATCTAAAAAAAAATTAAAGACATGGCCTTCTACATTGACCAACAATAGCATTTTTCAAGTGATCTTAGTGGTGGGAGATAAAGTCAAATTAACCAAATTTAGAAAAAGAGCCATCATACAAAAGATCATTTGGGATCAATTTAGACCTTAAACTGTAGCTCATTTGTGTATTTATGTTTCACAAAGTGATTTTCATTCTGAACTCATATATAAGGGAATATACATGTACTAGTATCACGAAAATGTATGGTTTTCTAGTTATCCGTTTTTTTTAAAGAAGGAAAGTAACTATAATTTTGTGATGCAAAGATACATTATACATATTTGTACTCTTCTACTGCAATTTTTTCATGTCCTATTATTAATAAAAATACCATCTGTTCCTTTAAAAACAAATAATGCACTTTTGGTTGATGGAAACAACCCTAACATCATTGGCTAGTGCACCAAAATTTTGAAAGGATAAGCCCCAAGATTAAAAGCAACAATGAAGTGAAGTATATGCAAGGTGGTGGGCATGTGCAGAAAAAATTCTCCTTCCAATGGAGGCATATATTTTGCAGTAAATGTGCCCCTAACTATAACCTATGTATCATCACCTAGTGAATATAATAGTTTCCGCTCTCTCGATTATGCATGTTGGGCATGTGACAACTAGCATACAAGAAAAATTAAAAACAACACATTAGAAAAGATGTATGTTAAGGATATGTGATAAGATAAATTTTTGGTGAATCTTAAATTTCATAAACTATTCACTTTTAGCTCCATTAAAGTCATAGATTACTATCGAATGCCTTCTCTTTGTAAATTAAATCCTCATTCATTGCCAACGAACTACTCGTTGGAATACATCAATATGTACTTCACATAGAAAATACATACTTTTCCTCAATTGGGAATGCTTGAGTCTTTCTTATATAACTTTGTTCTTACATAATCAATAGATCATATCAATATTCATTCCATGTTTTTCATCACAGAATTCAGTATCGACAAATTTTATAAAACCCTTTCACACGATATAAACACCAATAGACATAAATCTCCTACAAATTAAAATATTTGATTAATATAATGAATATTTCCATTTTTATTCATATTCATGGAATATTTCTAGATGGAACCATTTATAGGATTAATATCTCGTCTAACTTTTTGGGTGGATGCTCCACCCATCATGAGGGACCTGATAATATTGAATAATAACATGTGAGTGTTACCGAGTCTTAAATAGAGAAGAAATGAATTATCCATTAGGCAAATAGTAATAAAATTTCCAATGGAGTCGTTAAAAATTAAGTCAAAAGGGGATACAATTTTATTTATTTATTTAAATAATTAAATTGAATTCCATGAAGTCCTTAATAGAACAAGGTAAGAAAAATATTGATTTAAAGTTAACAAAATAATAAAATTTTTGATTTAATTAATTAACAATAAATAAATTAAAAATAAAACTAATAAATTTTAAATTAATAATGAAAATAATATTAATTATTTAAATAACTAAATAATTAAAAGGGAGTCTCGGAGGAGCTTGGTAATCTAAGATATGTGAATTTGTTGAAACTCAAGAGATCCCAGTTCAAATCCCCCTTTTTGCAACCCAGATTACGGAGAGGAGGCCAGACCATAGATTACAGGGATTTACTAGTAGTTATGTCTCAAGCGAGATGTTGGGTTCCTTTGGGTCATGAAAAAAAAAAACGAAGGAAACATAAAAAAGGAAAAATATCTATATAAAAATTAACAATACAATAACAAAAGTTTTGGATATAAATAACTATTAACAATAAAATAAATTAATAAAAAATTAATGTAATAAAATTTTAAATGATAATAAAAATAATAAATTATCTTTTGGAACTCAATGAAAATTAAAACATAAATTGGATTACACTAGATTAAATAAGATAGAATAAACAAATTAAAATAAATTAAATAAATCAATCAAGGTCGAGAAAGGTAACGGATAATAGGCTTCCACGATTGTCTTAATTTGAATCCATCTTCTCTATTGAAATTATTGGGGTGCTTCTCGATTTTAACAGTTTCCCTAATTATGCGAGTGTTGTGAAAAGGTACTAGGGCAAAGATTTTGGATTGACCAAAGAAAACAAGGTGTTTTGAATTAAATGAATGCCCATCAATGACTGACTTAGATAAACAAAGATGGTTGGTATCAATTATATGTTCCTTCAAGCAAACTTTAAAAGGACATCGAGTCTAACCAATATAAGATTTCCCGCATGAGCAAGGAATTTGATAAATTTTTTATGAAAGAAATCAAACATTTTATTTTTATTAATTATTAGTAATTTAAATCAAAATTTTTCTTTATTCCTTTTCACTTCACCCTTAATAACTCCATTGAAATTATTATTATTATTTCGCTGACATCTAATTAATTTCTTATCTATTTAAGGCTTAATAACACTCACATATTATCAAATCCATATTCTTTAGTTTTTAATAATGGATAAAAGATCCATCAAAAATATTGAACAAGATTTTAATCCTATACACAATTTCATCCCTAAATCTTTAACAAATATTTTATAAAATGTTTACATTAAAATCCACGAAAACAATAACTATTGGTATTGTGACTTTGAATACAATCATTTTCCTTCTTATAATATAAATATATCGTGAGTGAAACTATTTTCTCCGTAATTTAAGAAAACATTGCGTAAGTAATATTAAACTCTTCACTTTTAATCTTTAATGTTATTATTTTATTATCACCTAACCAAATCCAAGTTGATAATAAATAATCTTAAATATAATAATATTATACAAAACGTTTTTATCTTGTGGAGTGCCATGATGAATGGATATCTACGTGTTGTCCTCCATATGGATTCGTTTGGGTAGGTATTTTGGAGATTATTTTGCCTTCGAGGAATATTTGTCCTGTCCTTTCCTTAATTCATGGGGTGACTAATAAACAAGTTTGTTAATGATTCAAGTTCAATTTTTTAAAGGATAATGTATCATGATTTTTGTTGTTAGATTCATGCCAATCTATATAGTTTTATGATCATCATAATTTGTATCACTATAATCATCATAACGTTTATGCAACTTTTATGCAATGTTTATTTGTCATGTACTAAGTTAAGAGTTCGTGTATACCATTTTTTTATAATCATCTGATATTATACTATTCATTATTCAACAAACAAAATGGAAAGTGCACATGGTCAGTGGTTGGTTTAGTGCATGATTCATATAACTTGCCTTTAATGGATGTGATATAGTAAGTCCACTAAGTCTATATTTTTTTAATTGTAATCTATGACATGTGTGTAAGAGGTGTAATGAGTCCTTGATTTATCAACAACACGATGATGGTTTTTCTCAATGTTTTATTACCAACATCCATAGGGATTCGAAATAAAGCATAATCACACATTGGATCTCTTCATATGGATAATGGTCTTCATATTGATAATGGAAGAGAATATTCATTTAATAAATTTGAAAACTATTTTCAATAGCACGAGATTCGATATCAATTCTCATTCTATACAATCCTCAATAAAACAGTGTAGGCGAAAGAATGAACATGAATATATTGAATTTGGTTTGCTCCATGATGTTTTTAAAAAATGTAAAGTTGATGTAGTTATGTATGCAATATATATGTGAAAAACATATGTTTGTATTTTGCTCTTAGGAACAAGACTCCTATTGAAACGTGGTATGGTTGTAATCTTTTGGTAAGGCATCTTAATGTCTTTGGTTCCACTTGTTGTGCCTTGATTCCTAAGGAAAAAAGAAATAGGTTTGATGTAAGGATTCAGAAGTGCATCTTCTTGGGGTTGGATAGTCTGGTGGTGTTGCCAAATATGGTGGAATTGGTTGGCGAAGCAACTATCCAAAGGACTAGGAAAATGCGGTAGACAATGAAGTGGACACAAGTGTCTTAATTGGTGATATTGGAGCCAAACATAACAAGCCACCTTGGTGGGAGGTCTTCACCCGACAGCTAAGCCTGGGAAGGCTTGCCTGGAAGAATTTTAAGTAGCGCAAATGGTGAGGATGGGGATAATTAAGCATTAGGCTATTGTGGCCAACAACAACAACAACAACAAAAGACTAATAGAAAAGAGTCAGGCAGTTGTGGTATTTGCAACAATATGAAGGACTTGAACCTGATGGATTTTTGTTAAAAAATTTAGTGAAGAATTGGTCGAAAACGCAAGGCCTGGGACCCTTTCTCTCTCCTCTCTCAGAGATGCGTGGCAACATTTTAATGGCCCATGATGAAATCAACGTAATGTTAGTACAAAGGACACATGGAAGGAAGATCCAATATTTTTGGGTGGCCTAGTGGGTTAAATATGGGTGACACATGTCCCACCTATGGATGCACTCGATGTCATTTATGATGTAAGAATGGCATTATCTCGGAGGCCTTATGCTAGAATTTTTATATAATGCACAAAGGAGGAGGCTTTGGGCTTACTAGGTGTCGGGAAGACATAACAGGTGTCAGAGATATATCATCCCGACAATATTTTCATTTTTCGACAAACACGATCGGGACAGCTCATCCTAGTCCCCTGACCTCGGAAGAACTTAAGCGAGCACAAAGTAGGAACTATCGAGTTGACATAGCTCCACGACATGACAACAAAATAGTTGGGCAACAATGACCAATGGGAGAACAAGAAAGGCAAACCCATTGAACACATAAGCTCGAGAGTCTTTGTCTTGGAAGGAAAACAAAGGCGCACAAAGGAAAATGGCTAGGATAACGAGCCTGTGATATGGAAAGATTATTGATAGGTGACATTCCATCATGTAACAAAGAATGCATTGGGACACATTGTTGTTGCATTTCTTTGTGTATTGTGATTGAGGGCCTTTAGGCTAATTGCAATATAAAATGTGTTGTGCAAGTTGGAAAATGCTTAATAGCTTAAGTATGAGCAGGTTGACAACTATGAGTTAAGCTATTGGGGATATAATGTAAATAGGGCCCATAGTGGATGATTCAACAACTTATAATTTTTTCATTATACATCATATTTCCATGAAATGAGACAACAACTTTGGAATTTGGCATTATGCTTAATATATAAAAGTGCACCACTAAAAGTCAAAATAGATGGCATGAATTACTTGGTAGAAATATAGTGGGATGGACAGATTGAGAGACAAATTTGGAATTTAAGATAAATTTGGTGATACACCAGATTTAGAAAGTCCTGGTTAAAACTTGTAAAAATTCCAGAATAGTAAAATTGAGTAGTTACGCTAAGTTTTTCAAGAGGAATCAGGTAAGGAGAGTTTGAAGACTTGGGGAGAATATTTAGATGACTTGAAAGAAGTAGGAGAAAGGAAAAAATAAAATATTCATGCAATAATAAAAGTGGAAGATAACAAAAGCTTCATTTTCAAAAATATCAATCCAAATTCCTTTATAAGCATAATCAAATTTGCAAGGTGAATATGTGTGCAAGAGTGCAATTGTGGGGTGTATACTGAATTATTTAGTGTTAATAAATTGTTGAAGGTGTTTGTAATGGTGGTTTTGGTGAGTGATTAAAGTGAAAAATCTATTTGTTTATGTATTGAAATGACATTCATGATTTGAGTATGAAAATTGTATTAAAGATGAATCCTCAAGGACATACAAGTTGTAGGTTGCCAATCAAGGGTTATATCTCCATCTAGTAGTTGCTGGTAAAAAGTTAAGGGTTGTAGCTCCTTTTAGTTGTATCTTATAAATTAGGGAGTAGTTGCTTCCTTCTGGTTGTAGCTAGAGAAGTTAATTGATGTAAGGTGGATCTCGGTGAATCATGGGTTATCAAATTGCTCGCTACTTAGTTCCACAAATTTTCAAGAATGGAGAGAGAAGTTGAAATAAAAAATATTTTCTCGTGGATCTGAAGTTTGGAAAGTGGTGATAAATTCTTATGTCAAAAACCCCATTCAAAACAAGCTTAGTAATGTGATGCATAGGCAATATGTGAAATCTATGACACTCTTCATAATATAGTCCATGAGAAAGTCATGGATCTCAAGGTTACAAAGGATATATAGAACATATTGCAAATTTTGTATGAAGGAGAATAAAACAGAGAATAAGAAAATTCCCCTTATAAGGAAAGTGATCAATGATATCAGATATGTTCTCCCAATATTATAGTATTTATTTTTTAAAAGGAAACATCAACTAAAAATCAAGATAAGTTGAGCTTAACATTGGTTGAAATAGAAACTATCTCATCAAAAAATAAAGATCTTAAAAGGCTCCTTGAAATACTTGATGAAAGGGAGTATGTTTTTAAGGAATAAATCTCTAATATGAAAACCCAGCTAAAGGACAGAAAGAAAAAATGTGAAGAACTAAAACTTGAAGCAAAATCTACAAGAAACAATTTAGAAAGTAGCAGATGCAGTTTGGAGGAAACTATAAACAAATAAGAAACAATAGAACGACAACAAAATAAAGGAAGTGCAAATAATTTGTCAAGACCTTTTCCTCCTTTAGAAAGAGGAAATCAAAGGCCAAATGTGGCCATGTATACAAATTATTTTCATGTCTTTTGTCATTTCTACAATATTTTTGGCTATAAAGCCACTAATTGTAGATCTTATGTAAAAACAAGTTTGAGTGCATTATTTGGGAAGAATATTTCTTTACTTCCATTTCTAGGTCACATAAAATATTATAAATGTGAAACTATGGCCACAAAGAATGAGCTTGCAAATATCAAACGTTTAGATCTCACTGTCAATTTAAGCAATCAAGAAGAGAAACCTAGTTCGTAAATGATAAGAGATAAAATAATAATGACAATTATATGGTCACCCTCACTATAGTGTGTCAAATAAATCTACCAAAGAAATAAAATAGAATATGGAGGAGAAAAAATAAGTTGGAAAGAGGTGCAAACATCAAAGATTAGATTGTTAAAGTTTGGAAATAAAAGTTGCAGCAAGTGGCTTCAAATAGAAATGGAGTCAACCCAACATTAGGGGGAGTGTGTAGCAAAAGGTGCATGAGATTAGGGGATATCTTATAGGAAAATAAGACTTCTTTAGTATTTGTCTCAGTGTAAGAGGCAGTGTCATTCTAATCCAATGTGCAAGGACTAGTTTGAAGAAGTGGTGTCTAGATATCTTGCACATAGGTATACTTGTAGATCTTTCTCATCTTTTGGACAATGTCGATGTGATGAAATTTTTAGTACGCTACTCTGGCCCAACTTAGTCATGGTAATTAAAATTTATATGTTTTGTTGTGCAAAAAAAAAGGGATTAGATCAATTATGAATGATGGTGCCACGTGCAATTTAAGATCCTTTTTGTTTCACATGTAATCTAGGCATGGAGTGACAATGGCATTAGTCATGAGTGTTTTATAACAAATCGAAAACCTGTATGTTTCATTGACAATATGCCATTGTTCAATGATGATTCAAGAAAGTGTATCATTAGGAGCACATTAGTTGATGTTCTCATGATTATTTGATAATCTCACATCGATTTGGAGAAGAAGATCTCGTCTCTCGGAGCCTAATAAATGAAAAATATATGTTGACCATTAAAATAGTAGAACATAATTAGTGTGGAGCATATGGTTAAATCATTCTATTTTGATAAATTGGGAAATTTTAAATTGCTTTTGTTGTGGACTAATTTGGTCATAGAGAAATTGCATTGGTGGTTCAATCTTGTTGAATTCATTTAATTATTGTTTGAGGTGGTATGGTTCAACTTGATCTTTAGCATTCCAATTTAATATGGTTTGAATGCATTGAAGTGTTGGATGATGTAATAGTGGTTGATTTAGGAGAACACTTATAAGTTGAGTTGGTCAATGTTGTGTAACGAGTGCTTTCAAATGTGAATGAAGGAGATATTTTTGTATAGGGATTGTAATAATTTAATGGTTTTGAAAGGTTACAAGAATGTTGTCTTAGATTTGGACTAGAAAACCAACAACTGGAAAATCGTTAAGGTACTGGGCATCTTTTAATACTCATTCCATGGATCAATTTATAGTTTTCTCACAAATATTGTGCATAGATCGATTTAGAGTTTTCTAGCAGGGCTTGCACATGGATCATGCATAATTGAAAATGGTGTAGCACCAAGACCCTTTAGATATGAAATTATTATTGGCCCGATGGAAAAACATTGGTTGAACAACATGACAAGAAATATTGTCCCTCTACAAACATGGGGATATATAGAGCCAACATTGAAATTTACCCTTAATATATTAGCTAGTCACGCCTCTACATATACAACATGAAAGATAATTATTATTCGCCATGGCTAGTCTATACTAGGTGTTCCTCTGTATTCTTCCCTTTGATACATTTTAAAAAATTTCAAATTTTTTTGTCTCATCCAACAAGATCATTGTAGCTTGCTCTCAAGGAAATGTGGCATCTTCACAAATATTGCTTGTAGTTCCACTAAGGGATGAATTTTTTAATATTGTGCACATTTCTAATATCATGTTCATGTGATTCTCTCCATGAATTTATCAATTAACTAATGGCTCATCAGATGTATAGACAACACAAGACATTTCTCTTCATAACATTGCCACTATCATAAATGTATTTTTTAAGCTCAAAAGAGAGAAAATGTATTATTCACAAAGTAACTACAACTACAAACATAGAATATGTGTGGGGAGAGTCACTTTGTCTTTTCTATGAATAGGTAAAATGTGTTGAGTGGTATTGCACCAAGTAGGATTGTTGGGATTCAATGGTGATTACACAATTATTGTTCTCATGACCATGAAATTTATGTAAATAAAAATTAGGAAATGTAGTGTGATTTTATAGGCTATTGAATGTATTATCAAGACAAATGCACTTCCTCTTACCCACGCGAATGATAAAGGTACATGGTGTAGAGAGGATGTAAATGGTGTGAGGTTTGGTTTTGTTGTAAAGAGTGTGAATGTAGTCGTGGATCACATACGTTTTGGATACTAGCACTCCGAAGGAGGATGTAGTGCACAATTGTCTATATGCATATGGATAGAACCCAATGTTACGTATAATTGTGCATTTGACATAGGGATAGTGCATAAACCATGATGAATTTGTTGAGCATATGCACTTGGACCATGTGAAATCTATGATGAGTTTTGACAATTTTGGTGCAAGTATAGCTTCCTGTATTGTGAACCCATTGAATGAATTTAGAAGAAACAAAGTGTTTATGAATACAGTTAGTGCCAGGGTGTTAGAAATTTTGTATGGTGTGATGACAATGAGATTATTGTTGTGTATTTGCATTCATATGTTAATGACTGATCAAAGTTGTAGAGAAAGTGTTGGGCATATTATCAAGTACCCAAGAAGATTTTTTTGTAACTGTCAAGAGTATTTGTGCATGGGATAAATTAGTGAGAGTTTCCTGTAGTATTAATCATGTCTAGCTTCCATTCATGGCACTACCATTGTAATTTTTCTAGAGTCGTGTAATACCTATTCATTTCCATGTGATTTGAGCATGTGTTGACATTGCTTGTGTTGAGTCAGGGGCATTGTGTGCGTTAAAGTATGATCATAAATAGGATTTATGTTGTTGGTATGGAAATGCCACAATCATTATTGATGTAATCCATGTTTCTACCCTTGTTACTAAAATTGATCTAGATGTTGTTGAGAATTCATGTTTGGATCACAAGATTTATGTTGCTCCGAGGAAAAATTATTTGAGATCTTGTTTCATTTTTATCAAAAGAGAGAGGTTTTTCAACGAGTCCATGGTGTCATAGGCCATGTAGGGTTTTCAATGAGTCCATGGTGTCATAGGCCATGTAGGGTTTTCAATGAGTCCATGGTGTCATAGGCCATGTAGGGTTTTCAATGAGTCCATGGTGTCATAGGCCATGTAGGGTTTTCAATGAGTCCATGGTGTCATAGGCCATGTAGGGTTTTCAATGAGTCCATGGTGTCATAGGCCATGTATTAATGTTATCATAAATCCCTGTAAAATATATATAATGATATATGTTGTCCTTGTTATTGAGTTAGTGGTTAATGGGAAAAGATTTTTGGAATATTCCCTTAGTTTAAGATGATGTTATATATCATGAGTCTAGTAATGTATTGTCGAGTTTCTACCAGGGTCAAGAGCACGAGGAGATTATATTATTGTGTGTGCTTAATGCCTTGTATTTGCTAAATCCATGTAAATGTGAGCATGAGTTATGTGAGGATTATATGTATTGTTGAGAGTGAGAGAGAATGATATATTGTTGAGAATTAGTGGTGTCATATTCTTGTATTGTTATTAATGAGAGAGTATGGGTAGGTTTGAAATGTCATATCAATGACTTGTACCTTGGGCTATTGCTAATGTATGCTATCACTATAATTTGGCTAAGACAATATTGATGATAAGTGTTTTGTTGTTGCTGCTAAAAGGATAAAGTATTACTTGTTTTCATGGTGCCATGTGCGTGTTGGGCATGTATTGCTAAGTGTTTATGTGTATGTTTGAGGAGACAAAATGTTTAACCAGGTCATCTTGTATTGATTTTCAAGAAAAAAAATGTATTGCATGTGTCCAGGGGGAGTCTTTTGCACATATTGAGTAGTTGTGTGATATGTTTCGCACTGTTACCATTGGTGCCATATTTTCAGCCATAGCCATTCTCCATTGATGTCAAAGGGGGAGAGGCAATAAGGAGATCAATTTTCAGAGGCCAATTTTATATTGACACATTAGTCGGGGTTTCCATCAATGCCAATGGGGGAGAATGTTGAAAACAATGTTTTTTGGTTGGCGTTGATGTCAACCATCAGATATGGCTTGGATTGGTTGCTGGTGTATAACGACTATAAGTGTGTTGTTATTGTTGCAGATGGATAGAACTCTGTATTATAGTGTGATGATGTTGTATTCTTAAGAAACAAAAACCACAAGAAATTACCAGGGGTTTTTCCCATAGTATTTGGTGTGAGAGCTTAAATGATTAATTAAATTTTATTTTATTTGATATGGTCATCATGGGATATGGAAGGTGATTAATGTGCTATTTTGGTTCAACTTGGTGAGGGAAAAAATAGCATTAATATGATATGTCAATGTTGGAGATACTTTTTTTACCTACAATGCATAATAAAGTGGTCTGTACATCTATAGCATAGAGTAGAAGTTAGAGTCGCTGAGATTGTGTATCAAAGACATGTTGTCATTGATTATTTTAGGAGAGATTTTACTACAAAGAGAGATGATTTATTTATGTATTGTAGAGTTTTGTTGTTTTCTTTGGGGTCTAGTTTGAAAACGAATGAAATCACGACCTCTAGATATTAAGGAGGTTGGGGCCTCATGCAAGTGGTCAATTTCCAAGACATGAGTTGTAATATCCCTCCTTGCAATAGTGTTGTTTGGATAAATTGAGTTATGGCAAAAAATACATGGAAAGATATAGATATATATGCCTTCACGATAAGATTCTAGATGAAATCATAGATAAACTTAATGGATGGGAAAGAAATATCCATTAAGTTGTTTAGCTAGAGAAATATGTTAAACGTGGAAAAATATAAAAGCTCTATGGGAGAGAGAGAGGCGGGCTTTTGTGGAAAAACCTAAGCAATTGGATAAGGAATTCCACAAAAGTGGGATGTCACTAAAAGAAACTCTATCATGAAGGAAAGCTATTAAATACCTTCGGAAAGGATCAACAAGAGGTTGTTGAATCCTGGGCAAATACTCTAGGCTCGGGGGTGAACTGGAGGAAGCCAGTTCTTTGTTGGGTGGACATGCTTGATTCCAAAGTGTATCTCTATTGGTTGTTCTTTTTTGATTGTTTATGTTATACTATTTCATTCATTTGACTCTAAATGTTGGTATGTATTACTCTAAATGTTTCATTCATTTGACTCTAAATGTTGCTATGTATTCTAGTAAATACCATATGATTGTTAGTCAAAAATTAGGGAAAGTTACGGTTCTGAATTGATGGTGATATACAATAGAAGGCCAAAATATTAAGCAAAGGATATGAATGATTATTCTAGTATGTGGATTTAATAATAGGTGAGAGTGGGACCCTGCAAATGAACTGCTATTAGTGGTTAACTATTATTAACTCCTATGTTAGGAACTTAAAGCTATGATTAATGGCGCGAGGTGTAATACTTATCACTGTTAGAGCTCTCACTAGTTATTATGGGAAAAATATGATATATACATTGAGTTGAATAATTACATCACTTGGAAAAATAATTACTTTTCTATCATTAGAGATAGGGAAAATTTCGGGTTCCTAGTAATTATAATCATTTCCTATTAGGAGGACCTTTTCTATGGTTATTATAAATATTTTAAGCTCAGATGCATCTACGTTTTCAGTAGTAAAATGATGGAAATTACCAGCTATCAATATTTTTCTGTCAGTTGGGTTGCATGTGTAAATATATAGAAAAGTTATGAGAAGTACATTATTAGACTTCTTCTAGGACTAATTACCAACTTGCCATGCAACATTTGTATGGTTGGATTGGTTCTTATTAGCAATTTGGGATTTGTAAATTCATATATTTACCTTGATTTAAAGGTGGATAGGATGGAATTTTTTTGGTTAAATGGCGTGAAAATGGACATTTGTAAAAAATATGTTTAAATGAAAATCATATGGAATTTTGTATATATCATGGTTATATGGTAGGAAATAGAGTTACTAGAATTTAGAAGTGGAAGGTAGCTAGAAAGTTAATTAGATTGGATTCAAGATTTTAGTATTGGGTTAGAGTTTATAACTCACAATATGTCTCGACAATAATGATAAGTAAATGGACAAGAAGAGGATTAAGGATTGTTAGGTTTGAACACCTACATGTGATTGAAAAATGATCTTGTGCAATATATGAGAATGGTCCTGAAAATATTGATTAGACATAGTGGAGTACATTATAATTAAACTTGGTACTCTTTATACAACTGACAGAGTATGGTTTACGTGAAACTGTAATAACTAGGAAAAGTGTTTAGCATGAATTTTGAAGGAAAACCAGGCAAGTCATTTTTAGAGGGTATTAGAGCTAAGTAAGTTAATTAAATAAAATGTAGCAACGGTTGGGAGAAGAATATTAGCTCACATCAACAACAATGAAATTGTGCAACTCTAATAGAATCATAAGCACTTTTGTATTTACTTTTATGGAAATTAACTTGGTCCACTGAAAATTCAAATGAAACTAACTATAGGAAAAGCGTTTCACATTCATGGTTATGAAAACATGAATATGATTATAAATGTAAATATTGAATTATACACTGTAAAGCATACTAGGGAGTAATTTCTGTGATTTAAATTTAGCTTTTACCAACCAAAAGTAGGTTCTACTATGCATGCACCAAAATTTATAATCCTTACAAAAAATGTCGTAAATTAATTCTGCGATCTACTCATAATATAAATATACAACAATCCCGGTAGCATTTTAATGGGAATATGATTCAAAAATTGATTGTAAGGATAATTAAATATTATTAGTAGATGCACACAATCATTATCCTCTACCCATTCACATTTTTCATCTTAGATAAATGACATTTACCATAACTATAATTGTAAGGTTGTATTGGCACACCATGAAGTGAATGAAAGAAGCAATTCTGAAATCAAGTCGATACAAAATTCATACTGAAACATAGAAGAAACATTAAATAACTTCTTAAGTTAACGCCTCCTGGAGTATTATCCCAACTTCGAGAAAGAGGACAAAACTACAAAGGGTATGAGGAAATAATTTTGTGTTAGTAAACCCGGTGCTAAAACTCCATCTGTGGTAGGGGTAAATGAAGGAAATGACTTGCTGAATATAATTTTAATAAATGATAGAAATTACAGTGTGATCCATATAAAATAGTAGTTCCTAAAAGAAAAAAAAACAATGCTCAGCTCTAGGACGTGACATTAGGGGCTATTGAGCAAAGTGATCATCTAAGCATGGAAGAAAACTTGTGGCTCGAAACTAAAAGTAGCCAAGTGATCTTAGGAAATAATTTTAAGTCTTTTCTATATGCAAGAGAGGTAGCATTTCCATGAAGTTAAAACTTAGGGAGGTTAACTGAACTGTAGATGAAAAAACACCTTTTAGTGTTCACCATAGCTGAGGAAGGCACTGCTTTGTAAGTAAGGAAGACTGTAAGCGTACCTATGACAATAAACCAAAAAGAAACTATAAATATCAATTAGAAAGTAACATTAAATTTAAAGTAGAGAAAAAATACCCTGTTTTTGGATGATGATAAGAGGAAGAATAAAATTACCTTTATATGTCCTATGAAATGGGGGGTTTTAATCCCTACACTGAACCAAAATACAAAGTAAATAAAAAAATAAAAAAATGAAAACCAAATTATACTTGGCTTAATTATAAAAGTATGAATGGGGTAGACATGATTCTAATCCATCCAATTTAACCTAAGCATGGCCAGGTATTGGGAGAAAATTCACCCTAGTTACCTACTATTGAGGTTTTCCCTTTATCACAACGTGTTCCTTCCATCCTGCACCTGTATGTACGAAAAATCTAAAAAACAAAAGCCCCTCCACATGCCAAGTGAAACAAATAGGGGAAATGAAATCTGGGCAGTGAATGAAGTTATTGAGTTTGGAAAGATACTTGAAAATTACCTGGTAAGCATGTTGAACCTGTTTGTGGTGGTTATATTCCTCTGCGAATGTAAGAAAGAGGGATTTAATTAAATCATCACCAGATGGCAGTGCACTAATTAAATGGATCACCATGCATTTGGACACATTAGAAGACGAGGGAATGTGGTGGTGAATGTTACAGAGGCCACATAGCACCATTGTAGAAATGGCGACTCGGGTGGTAGAGTAACAAAAGAAAATGAGGGTAAATTGGACAGAAGGAAACCTTAGGGTTTGTATGAATATTCTGAGCCATTGATGGATAGAAAACGATCTGGATTGTTAGTATTTCCAACCTTGAAATCAATGAGTTCCATGTGACAAAGTACTCGAACTCCCATGGAAATTACACATGTATTGAGTGAGTTGGATTATGGCTTCAATATGGAGAACAACTGGATCATGTGTTAAGACTTCGAGTTGTAAGGGTGAAGGGAATTAAGTACCCAGTCTAACTTCACCAAGAGATATTAATATATGATGCCTAACATGGAAATATCCGTCAGTGATAGGAAACCTACATATGCTTGAAGAAAGATATAAACCCATTGTTGAGTATAAACAAAAATCTATGGAGAAAATAGTTCATTATCATAAACCTACCTTGTTTAGGATTGAATTGATTTGGGTTAAGAATATATCAAGTATAAATTTAACAACCTAAGTTTAAATACATATACTAAGTGAAATATGGGAAACGTAAACATAAGTTACAAAAAAAAAAATCAAAGTGGAGTATCAAGTAGGGATGTGACATATGGCATCAGAGCCCCAAATACCACACCAGGCTTTAAAAGGCACCACCATAATTATAGAATAAGAATTAGTAGCTATCTCAGAGTTGAAAAAAGAAAGACTATCCAGGGGATATCTAAATCGAAAATGATCCGGATCAGCGCTGACATACAAATTGGTTCCTTTGGCAGATCGCTATAATCTCACATATGCCACTTAACTATGCAGGACATTCAGAATAAACAAAGGAATGTTCAATTCAAATGAGGAAACTAAATAAGATGGTTATGAGGGAAATAAGATGGAAATCCTTATTATCAAAGTCTCATTTAGAATACTCCATCAAATTTGTATAGTGTTTGACCCTTTCACTATTAATGGGTTGTGGCATGTCGGCGCCAGGGTTGTGGAGATTGCGGTAGCAAGACAAATGGTGTTATCAGGTAGATAAGTGATAGTGTTGGAGGTAAATTTTTCCATCGGCACCACTAACAATTCTCAAAATAGCAAAGTCATCCAACAAGAATCTATTATCCTCCTCATTCACTCAAGGTAAGTTCAGTGCATTCGCCAGTTTCTAGTAACCAATGTTTATGCATTTTTATTTCCATGAACAATGATTGTTCAGGCTCATCTATGTGTAAAAAGGAGGAATCTACTATATGTATACTATAGTCTTCATGGCGTACCACATAGGTAGGTGGGTAAGGTCATAGTGACCCCAAAACCAATGCAAAACCCTGTGTTAGAGAATTTGAAGAGCTTGGGTATTAGAAATGGGGTCACGCTTCCACGCATGATTGAAGAAGAGGAAGCCATGGAAATGAAACTGAGTTCCATAGTGTTAGGGCTGTATGTTCTCCTTCTACTCGAATTACTGAAAGCCACACCCTCATGCTCTCCTTGTAGATAGAAGCTTAAGAGCATAACCAAATTTTTTCTTTAAACACTTCAATTATTATAGGCTAGAACAATTAAGGTGGAATTCGTCTTTATATTTGGGAAACAAAGGATACACATACAATTGCCAACAATCCTAATATCCCACCAAAGTTAATATTGGATTCCAACACAATAAATTTTGCTGGTTTGAGAACGTCATCTCATGTCAAAAGATTTGATGATTTTCCTTCTAAAGCTATTCCTAATGCTTATTATGCTTGTGACTGCTATTTTACTCTTCCTAAAATGGCAAGGCTCCTTTCCACCATTTGATCTATCCAGTTCTAGAGGATGGTGGGATAGGAGTACATGTGACATTGGATATGGGTGGCCAACTAAGGTTGGATCAGATGTTGAATGGCTTGATGATATTGATGACAGAACAAGGTTTGAACATGTATGATCATTATATATATTTTATTACAAAATTCGTCATTTATTTGGTTAAGGTGGTGTTTAGTGAGAGTGGGGAACAACACAAAAGAATGTTGAACCTTTCCTCTCAAACAACTGAACATTGAACATGTGTAAAAGAATAGAAGTAAAACCATGAATCTTGTTGATTCATTCATCTTTTAGAGCCTACAAATTCCTTGGGGCTAGCATTCTTCAAACTCACCAAATCCCATATAGTAATTAGTGTATTGTTAGTAGTGAAATGATGTGATTTTGAACATCCATGGACTCTCACTTGAGTTGTTCTTTTAATCTCGTGTCCTTTCCTTGGCAGTCTTATATTCAAATAATGGGGTGGCATCCTCAAATAGGTAGCTTGAAAATTGTAATTGAAGATTCAAGTCTACAATGACTCTCTCCCTATTTTTGTTAAGGATTACATTTTTCTAATATTAGGATTCAAGAGATAATATTGGTAAAAAGCCAGGTTTTATCACGATCTAATCTGATGATCATGATCTAATTGTTAAGGCCATAGTGGGATATCAATGCCAGTTCTAAGGAAAGTGCATGCCATTGTTCAAATATATATATATATATATATATATATATATATATATATATATATATATTGTTGGTGATTGAATTTAAAATGAACAAGAACATATGTGCAACTTTAAGTTTATTAACACCTTTGGTCTTGAGTAGTGTTGTAAAGACCAATTGAGACAAGTGGTGAAAGGCACGAAGAGATGAAAAGAATCACTCAAATAAGGGATACAGGCAATGGAAAATCTACCCTTCAAATGGAAAATGAAGGTTGAGATGTGCCCTCATTACACAATAATTGAATGAGGTACAAGAATCATCATCGATTTAGAGGAAATAAAATAAAAAATCCAATTAAGAAGTTGGGAATATCAAGTATTTATATGAGCTTTTCTAAGTATGAAGGGTGTTTATGAGACACAAGTCGAATGATGTATATCAATATAGATAGAAAATGGATTTAGAGGAGTTATGAACTATTAGCTCATAGTTAAGGTATAGAAAATATAGAATTAATGGCATAAGAACCATGTTATATGTAAGGAATGGTTCAATGCAAAGTATGGTGAGCCTACCAATGTTAATTGAGATACCCTACTAGGAATGTATTTAGGAAAGTGAATGAGAGGTAAGGATTAAAGGGAGGATACAAGCATCGTTAAGTACAAATTCCTCAAATTTTAGTAGGGTCACATGTTCAGAAATTTAATCTTATGATTAAGTAACCAAGTACATACAATTGAACTCTGGCACTAGCAATATTCATTAGAGTGAACATACAAACTAACTAGGTGAAATAATTGAAAATAAAGATGTGGGAAGAAAGTGAAAATTAATACAAGAAAATCGATGGCTGAATTGGTGATCTCCTAGATCCAAGAAGTTAGACACAATTTCTTAACGAATGAGTATTATAAATTTCAACATCTAAATATCAAAAGTCATGCGAAATGTCATTAAATGGAAAATATTATACGAGAAGGCAAAGAGAAAGACAAGGATAATTGACTTGATTAAGGTCATGATTAAGAGGATCTGACCCACTAGATGTAGGAACGATGTGTGGATGACCTACACCTACATTTGTCTAACATATCTGTAACAAATGGGAGGATACTAAAATAATTTTCAAATTTCATTAGCCTCTGACAATGACTAATAAAATATAAACTAGTAGTAATTACATAAATTGAATAATCTCAATATTGGAATTAGAATCCGATAGGGCTGAAAGGAAAACGAAGATGAAGGGATGCATACCATGCAAAACACACTCTATTGAAAAAATGATGAAAAAAGAACTACTGGTAAGGGTGAACAATTAAGAATGGGCATTGTGGAATCCACTTGCAGGTTATCTTATTCATAACCCAACATATATTAATTGCGCAAGTGATAAAATTGTACCTAAATTATAATAGGCTACCAACAAGTCCTTGCTAATTGTTATCCTACTATGGGCAATGTGCTAAGCAAAATGAATTTTTTTATCTTGAAGTTATAAATAAGCATGACCTTAGGTATTGAAATAATGAATAGAATATTGATGTTGACCTCATTTCGATGCATGTGAATAGTATGTTGAATGCAGATGGAAGTTATAAAACATACATTCAATGTGTAGGCTAGAAAAAGAGCATGGAATGAAGGTAAAAGTGAGGGGGCATTCAAGTTAAGTCAGCATCCCAAATGAAAAATAAAAATATGATTATAAATGAAATCGACAATGCAAGACAGGATGTGGTTGCCTTTTGGCTGGGAGAAGATGGAAATTCGCTAACCATGCGAAGGATTCCATAAAATACTAAAACTGCATAGAAACCACCTAATTGGCACTGTAGCATACTAATCCATATTTCTTTTTCTTCTCATTATCATGTTCAAACTTGCAAAGTATTCATAAATATCGCAGTTACCAAAGGAAGTAAAAGATAATCTCCATCTAGTTATTTGGAAACTATAATAGGTAACGTTGAGGGAGATCTTCTAGCAAAAGTCGTGGTATCTTAACCCAAAAAGGGGACCCAACTACGGAATTGAGAGGTTGCTTAAGATAAAACAAAATGCAATGATACCTAAGAGAAATAACATGAAAATTGGAAAATTCATTCAGTAAGACTTTAGGAAAAAGAAACTAGACCACAAACATCAAGGAGGATGTTAATCAAAGGGGAGGAGAATCTAATATCCCTCCTTGCAATAATATTGTTTGGATAAATTGAGTTATGTCAGAAAAACCATGGAAAGATATATATATATATATGAATATTTTTTCAAAAGGATAATTACTAATAAATAAATAGGATGTATGTACTTGGGATTGAGACACTTAGAAATGAGATGCTTACCATGCCTTCATGATAAGATTCTAGATGAAATTCTAGATAAGCTTAATGGATGAGAGAGAAATATACATTAAGTTGTTTAGATGGAGAAAGATGTTAAACGTGGAATGTAAATTCTCCATGGGAGTGAAAGGTGGGCTTTTATGGGAAAGCCTAGTCAAGTGGATAGGGAATTCCACAAAAGAGGGATGCTGCTAAAAGAAACTCCATCATGAAGGAAATGTATTAAATACCTTTGGAAGGGATTAAGAAAAGGTTGTTGAACCCTGGGAAATTACTCCCATCTCGGGCGTGAACTAGAGGAAGCTAGTTCTTGTTTGGGTGGAGGTGCTCGATTCCCAAGTTTCTCTCTATTATCTTTTCTGGTTTGAATGTTTACATTATACTATTTCATTCACATGACCCTAAAGGTTGGTATGTATTTTAGTAATGCTTAATTCATTTGACTCTAAATGTTGGTATGTATTCTAGTAAATACCCTATGATTGTTAGTCAGAAATTAGAGAAAGTTGTGGTTTCGAATTGATAGTGATATATAGTAGAAGGCCAAAATATTAGGAAAATGATATGAATTATTATTCTAGTATGTGGATTTAATAATAGGTGAGTATGGGACCTTGTAGGTGAACTTATATTAGTGGTTAACTGTTATTAACTCCTATGTTAGGAACTTAAACTGTGAGTAATGGGGCGAGGTGTAATACTTATCATTGTTAGATCTCTCACTAGTTATTATGGGAAAAATATGATATATACATTGAGTTGAATAATTACATCACTAGAAACACTAATTACTTTTGTATCGTTAGAGACAGGGAAAATTTATGGTTCCTAGTAATTATAATCATTTCCTATTAGGAGGATATTTTCTATGCTTATTATAAATATTTTCTGCTGAGATGCATCTATGTTTTCAGTAGTAAAATGATGAAAATTACTAGCTATCAGTATTTTTATATAAATTGGGTTTCATGTGTAAATATATAAACAAGTTATGAAAATTATATGATTGGATATCTTCTAGGACTAATTACCAAACTTCCATGCCACATCTGCATGGTCGACTTTGTTCTTGTTAGCAATTTAGGATTTTTAAATTCAAAAATTTACTTCGATTTCAAGGTGGATAGGATGGATAAATTTTTGTTAAATGGCATGAAAATTGACATCTGTATAAATTATGCTTAAATGAAAAGCAGATGGAATTTTGTATATATCATGGTTATATGGTAGGAAATAAAGTCACTAGAATTTAGAAGCGGAAGGTAGCTAGAACATTAATTAAATTGGATTCAAGATTTTACTATAGGGTTAGAGTTTACAACTCACATTGTGTTTGGCCGATAACTATAAGTAATTGGAAAAGTAGAGGAATAAGGTTTTCTAGGTTTGAACACCTATAGGTGGTTGAAAAATGATCCTGTGGAATGTATGAGAATAGTCCTGAAAATAATGATTAGATGTAGTGGAGTACATTAGAATTTAACTCAATACTCTTTCTATAACTGACAAAGTATGGTGTAAGTGAAATTGTAGCAACTAGGAACCTTTTTTAGCAAGAATTTTGAAGGAAAACCTGAAAAGTCATTTTTAGAGGGTAGTAGAGTGGAGTAAGTTAATTAAATAAAACCCAGTAGGGGTTGGGAGAATAATATTAGCTCACATCAACAATGATTAACTTGTACAAATCTAATAGGGTCATAATAACTTTTTACTTTTATGGAAATTAACTTGGTCCATTGAACATTCAAATGAAACTAACTACAAGAAAAGTGTTTCACATTCATTGCTATACAAACATGAATCTATTTGTAAATGTAAATCTAAATTTTACCATCCAGTAGTAGGTTTGACTGTGCATGCACCGAAAATTATAATCCTTACAAAAAAAGTCGTATATTAATTGTGTGATCTACTTGTAAATATAAATATACAACAATCCCAGTAGCATTTTAATGTGGATATTATTCAAAAAATGATTGTAAGGGTAATTACATATTATTAGTAGATGCACACAATCATTATTCTATACCCATTCACATTTTGTATCTTAGATAAATGACATTCAAAATAACTATAATTGTAAGCGTGTATTGGCACACAATGAGGTGAATGAAAGGATCAATTTTAGAATCAAGCTGATACAAAATTCATACTAAAACGTAGAAGATAAATTAAATAACTTCTTAAGTTAACCCATAATGTAGTATTATCCCAACTTCCAGTAAGAGGACAAAACTACAAGGGTTATCAGGAAGTAATTTTGTCTGAGTAATCCTAGTGCTAAAACTCCATCCATGGTAAGGGTAAAAGAAGGAAATGATTAACTGAATATAAGTTTAATACATGAAAAAATTATAGTGCAATTCATATATAAGAGTAGTTCCTAAAAGAAAAAAAAACAATGCTCGGCTCCAGGATGCAACATTAGGGGATATTAAGCAAAGTGAGCATCTGACTAGGGAATAAAACTTGTGGCTCGAAACTGCGATTAGCCAGGTGAGCTTAGGAAGGAATTTTGATGTCTTTTCTCTACACAAGAGTGGTAGAATTTCCATGAAGTTAAAACTTAGGCATTGTAACCAACCCGTCGATGAAAAAGAATCTGTTAGCATTCACCTAAGCTGAGGAAGGCACTGCTTTGTAAGCAAGGAAGACTGTAAGCATACCTGTGATGGTAAACCATCCAGAAACTGTAAATATCAATTATAATGTAATATTAAAATGAAAATAGAGAAAAAATACCCTGTTTTGGGATGATGATAAGAGGAATAATAACATTACCTTTATATGTTCTATGAAACAGGGGGTTTTAATTCCTGAACTAAACCAAAATATAAGTAAATAAAAAAACAACAATGAAAACCAAATTATACTTGGCTGAATTATAAAAGTATGAATAGGGTAGAAAAGATTCTAATCCAACCAATTTAACCTGAGAATGGACAAGTATTGGGAGAAAATTCACCCTAGTTCCCTACTGTCGAGGTTGTCCCTCTGCCATAGTGTGTTGCTTCCATCTTGCACCTGTATGTACGAGAAATCTAGAAATGAAACCTATCCACATACAAAGTGAAACAGATAGGGGAAACAAATTCTAGGTAGTGAATGAAGTTATTGAGTTTAGCTAGATACTTGAAATTTACCTAGTAAGCGTGTTGAACCTTTTCGTCGTGGTTATATTCCTCTGCGAATGTAAGAAATATGGATTTAATTAAATCATCACCACACTGAGTGACGATGAACCAAATGGAAGTGCACTACTGAAATGGAGTGCCGTGCATTTGGACACATCGATAAATGAGGGGATGTAATGGTGAGCATTATAAAGGCCACATACCACCATTGTAGAAACCTCAACTCATGCAGCATAACAACAAAAGAAAATGAGGGTAAGTTGGACAGAAGGAAACCTTAGGGTTTGTACGAATGTTTTGAGCCATTGATGGATATAGAATGATCTAGATCGTTGGTATTTCCCACCTCGAAATCAATGAGTTCCATGTGAAAGAGTACTCGAACTCGCATGGAAATTATATGTGTATTGAGTGGGTTGGATGTGGACTTCAATGTGGAGAAAAACTGGATCATGTGTTAATAATTCGAGTTGTGAGGGTGGAGGGAATTAATTAACCAATCTCACTTCATCAGGAGATATTAATATATGATTCCTAACATGGCAATATGCACCAGTGATAGGAAACCTACATATGCTTGAATAAAGATACAAACCTGTTGTTGAATATAAACAAAACTATATGGAGAAAATATTTCATTATCATAAACCTACTTTTTTTAGGATTGAATTGACTTGGGTTAGGAATATATCAACTATGGCCTTAAGAATGTAAGTTCAGATACCTATACTAAGTGCAATATGGGAAAACTAAACATAAGTTAAAAATAAAAATAAAGTGGCGTATCAAGGAGGGATGTGACATGAGTAGTATCTCATTAATGGTAATAAAAAACAAGTAATTGATGGAGATTTGGGGCTTGTTAGCTGGTAGTGGCCAAGAAACAGTAGTAGGGGTTGTGGCTCATAGTTGGTAGTGGCTAGCTAAACTTTGTAAATATTTTTTGAGGATTGATAATAAAATGAAGAGAGGTAGTGAAACAACAACATGGTGTTTTTTCTACCCTTGATGGTTTCCACTATATATCTTTTTGTCTCCTTGTGCAAGATCAACTTCACATTTTTTATGACTTTTGGGTGTTGATTTTTATATATAATTTACATGTTTAGATCCATTGCTTTATGTTAGGTTACTGATCATTTAACAGTTTGTTAAAAATATCTAAATATTGTTTTAAACCCTTTCACTACTGATTCACCCCCCCAGTTTTTAATTGATTCCAACACATAATATATCATTTTGTATAATGCACCTAGATTGTGCCATTTTGTCAAATGATTAATATTTCATATATTTTTATATAGCTTTTGAGGTCATTATGAAGTGAAATTGAATTTTGGAAGAAGCATGATGATAATGATCATTAGGGGAATTTTGAGGTCTAAAATGGGCCTCCTAAGGAAATTCTAAAATAATAGTGGAAATAGTAAAATAATATTATATTACATCATCAAATTTTATAGGGAAAAAAGAAAAAACTATATTTTCAACTTGTATTTTCAGGTTATCTCCCTATAGGTTTACTCAAATTTGTGAAAACACTCATTGGATGCAAAATTTGATTCCACATCCAAGGAGTAACCATTTTGCATACTTTCAATGGAACCTACTACACAAAAAACGAGAAATAAATGAAAAACATGATTTCATTCACACATTTTCATGTATTTCTCATTTTTTGTATATCAGGATCCATCAAAAGTATGCAACATGGGTACTCCTTTGGTTAGTAATTAAATTTTTCATCCAAAGAGTACTCCCACTCCAAATTTGAGTAAAACCTTAGTGAGATAAGTTGGAAATACGAGTTGAAAAAGTAGTTTTATTATCTTATTATTTTTTAATATTTTTACATTCTTACTTCAAAAACGGTGAATCATCCTCCATGGTTGACATCATCATATTGAATCCTATTGGTTGTTATAAAGTGTACTTTGGTTGTACATTTTTTTGAGGAGGCCCCTTTTGGACCTCAAAATTCCCCTAATGTGAGTTTGGAACATATTTGAAGGTATGAAAAGCCTTGATGATATGTTTTTGATGTCCTAAACTGATTTTGTGTGTTCTGGAGACTTATGAGTAGGTTGCAGCAAGTGTTGTGTATATGACAAGAACATGTTTCAAGAAGAATTTTGATGTGACAAAATTAATGAACATGTTATAATAGGTTGTGAACAAGGTATGGCAAGTTGATGACAACATTATGACAATAGTAGCATCCTCAATTTTGAATACCTATATTTTTTTGAAGGGCATATGGATCCATTTTGAAATATTATGAAAATTGGTCCACACAAAGTTGAAGGAGGGGAGTTCCTCCACTGAGGTTGGTTCCTTAACCAAGTTGAATCCTATATAAAGTTGATTCTTACACATTTTTCAAGGTTGGTTCCTCAATTAAGTTGTATCCTATTGCAAGTTGGTTATTTCATATTTTCAAGGTTAGTGCCTAAATCAGTTTGTAGCCTATTTGAACTAGTTCCTTGCACATCTTTGGGGTGGGTACCTCTAATAGGTGAGTGCCTTCAAATCTATGTAAATGAATTGGAGAAGAAGAAGAAAATAATTCATGGTTTTCTTCTACAAGGTTTCCATGTAAAATCTTGTGTCCTCTTATGTTGATGTGATAAAGGTTTCTTGATGCATGTATTTATTTATTGTTAATTATTATTGTAAAATACTGCATAGTTCTTTATTGATCAAATGCTTTGAAATAATAAATTTTCCACTACATTGATTCACCCTCCACTCTCTCACTATGATATTTGATCCAAAAAATTCAATCCAAGTTATGGAAAATTCCCAACAAAAAATTCATTGTAATTTTCAATTGGTTTTGAATAAAATTCAATGAATGTTTGAAACCTCTAATGGTTTACATCCTTCATGTGGTAGGAATAGCCATGGAATCCCATTGATTCTAAATAGCCAAACACCTAATGTGATTCCTTATGAACATCCTTTTGAAAAAAATAATGAAATTTGAAATATCATTCATGAACTATTGGAGGTGAGCATGATACATCCTATTACTAGCACGTAAACAGTCATCATGGTATTGAAGAAACAAGGAAACAAGTGAATGTTCCTCAACTTCTATGCTCTTAATAAGTTTGTGTTCACAAATAAATTTCCCATCCCATTAATTGATGACCTCTCAGGTGAAATCCATAGTGCCTAATTCTTCACTAAATTGGACATTCACTTTGAGTATTAACAAATATGGATGGAGAATCTAGGCATCTCCAAGATATCCTTTTGATACACTTGAAAGATATTGTAAGTTTTGGTGATGCCTTTTGGTAATTTAAATTACCATCCACTTTCTAGAGTCTCATGAAAAATATTTTTCCTCCATTTCAACAAAACATTGTATTTGTTAGACTTTGATGAGTCTTAATTTATAACAAGAGTTAGTAGGCACATGTGGAACATGTTGGTAAATCCCCATAGCTAATCCAAGATAAATATTTATTTCGTAAACATTCTAAATGAGATTTTGAAACTTTCAAAGTAGAATACATTAACAAAATACTTTGTAGGATAAGTCCTAAAAAAATTGAGGCTATAAATATCAGTCACATCCTCAAACTCCAAAAATATTACATGTTCCCATAGGAATTATTGGATGCTATCATATTTTTGTTAAAAATTATGGATGAATTATAACCCTATTGTAGTAGCCTTTTAGGCCTATGCACATTATTATACTTGATACACTAAGTAAATGTGAGTAACACTTGGTAAATATGTAAAGTAAAGTAAATGAAGGATTGATTGGATCAGGTACAACTGGTTCAACCACATCACTTATGTATAAGTATGCATGAATTCTAATAGAAACTTGGTTGAAATGCCTTCCCAAACTCTATTCCTCTTCTTCGTGTATGTGCGTTCTTGTTGTTGCTATGATGTAGTGTAACTTAATATACAATAACAAGCTACATCATAGCTATAATAACAAGAACACACATAAATGAAGAACAATAGGGTTTAGGAAGGATTTCAAACCAATTTTTTATTATACTTTATACATACTTATACATAGGTGATGTGGTTGGAGTAGTTGTACGTGCTCTAACCAATCCTTCATTTAGTTTACTTTACATATTTACCAAGTGTTACTCACGTTTTCTTAGTGTAATATGTATGATGACACACATATGCGTAAAACATCCCTACGACAACTCCCCAACCCTCAATGCATTGCTTGGATCAAGCAAGGATGTAGCAATGCATTGAATCTCTACTTCTTGTAGAAGTATCCTTATTGTACATCAACCATATGCATCAGTCGACATATGTAACTTAGTCACAATAACCAACAAATAGATAGGAAGATGCACTTATACGAGAGCTACTGTCACTTCTACTTGTGTAGTGTCCACTTCTTGTAGATCTCAATATGGATTTCTGGTCCAACCAGGAACCATAAAGAAAATCCTCTCCAATTCAGGGTTATCACTTCACTCTCTCTATGGATGAGTCCAACACATGACTATCACTCGAATTTTTTCATTCATACATAAAATAAGTGAAAATATGCCATATTAACCATCCTTCTCTTTACCTTTGTCAGAACGCAAGTACTATTTTGGAGCTTCATACTAAGGGGGGTCACTTCATACACTCTTTTCTATCATCATCGTGTCTATTCAACTCTTTGTAACTTTTTCTCACATGGTTTCCTACTCTTGACTTCTAATGAGAAAATATTTAATCAATGTTGTTGTGTCAAATTTGTTCTAATAAATGTACTTGTTGTATACTATATATTTTTTTGTGTTGTTAATGGATTTTGAACTTTCTGATTACATAAAGAATACATAGCTTAACTAAGACCATGGTCATGATTTTTACAATCATTGTTAACTGAATACTGATAGATGTTTGTGAGAATCCAACCAACACCAACATATTTTTAATTTTTATTGACTAACTATTTCTGGATAAATTATATAAACTCCACCATATGAACTTGACTCTCATATTTTTCATGCTATTTTTATTTTTTATACAAAAAGACATAACTTTGACCAATTTAAATCAAGATAAAGGTTGAAATCAAATTTAAACCACACATCACAAACTATTAGTGTATGAATTTTTATCAAGCCATTGTAACAATTTAGTTGGATCATACCAACTCCACCCACTTGCTCATTAAACTTCTCTCCCAATCGACTGAAATTAGCGTCATGACAAAAATTGATATGTCTTCTGAAGTTATTGAAATATATGCCACATCAACTAGTAAAAATTAAAAAAAGGTTGGTCGAAGTAGACCCATGAGTCGAAGTTGGCTCCATCTAGTAATTTAAATTAATAGATTAAGTTGAATGAGTCCCTATTGACTTGAATGAGTCTCCATTGACTAAGTAAAAGTCAATCACCAACAAAATAATGGGATCAAACATACTCATTCAATTCTATATGAGGAAGATGCATAGCAGTAGTTTAAACTTTTGAAAACCATATCAACAAAATACACTCCCTTTCCAAGCATGTCCCTACTAGCTGGTGCTTTTGGAGGAGAAAATCAAGGTCCTTATGAAAAAATTCCTTTCCATTTTTTTATTGTTGAACCATTCCATAAAATAATTCACTTTTTTTGTGATGCATAATTTTTAGAGGGGCTCATCTTCATTATCTTGAAACTTTGAAAACTTGTAAAATTTTAATGGTGGAATATGAATGTGCCATAGTGGGGGTATTACTCAAGTATCATTTTATGAACAAAACATCTTTATAATTTCCATTCAATGGAAAAATATTTCAAAAAAATCATTTATAATGAAAATATAGAGGATTTTCCTATTATTAAATATCAATTTTAAATAACTTTGCTGCAAGTTCAATTTCACCCAATGCCTCAACCATTTCTAGCTTCTGCCTCAATTTTTGTGTCATGTTGATAATGAAATTACATAATTTTTTTAAAGCCAAAATCATGTGGAACCACTATGTAGAATTCATTGATTATTTTTGCATTTAGATTTCTACTGGATCAATGTGAATGCAAGAGTGAAGTCGGTACACTGATATTATGGTGAACTGTGGCCACTAAATTGATTGACACATCCAAATTCATAAGTGTAGGTCAATACATCCATGGTGGAATTCTTCCAAATAATTGAAGAGATTGATCAGTATTCCAACTTTACATTCGAGGTGCATCAAATATTTCTCTTGTTAACAAAATCAAGTCGATATAGATCTCCATTCAATAGAGGAATCAATTTGAAAATATTTTCTTCCTCTTTTTATGAAGTGGTATCACAACTACAAATCAATGAGCAACAAATTCATAGGTCCTTGGTCTCACATTTTCCTTCAGCTTCGATCCATGAGCATGAACTTCCCCATTTGTGAATTCTTCAAGCAGCTCCCATGAACATTCATGATCATTCTTTTGAATTTGTAGTTTTCCATAGAGTCTTCACATTCACAATCAATCTTCCAATGCAACAAATTTTTTTCTCAAACAACATATTTCTTGGGCATATCATCAGTTTCATATTAATCTTCTTCACCTTTTTTTCTTCTTGGAGGTTCAATCCACTCCTTCGTTGTTGTTGTTTTATCTGAACCAAATGAAGTAGTCCATGATGCCACATGTTATAATCCTAACTTAACATACAAGAACATGCTATATCATAGCAACAACAAAAACACACTTACACTAAGAAGAATAGAGTTCGGGAAGGAATTCCAACCAAATTTTTATTAAACTTCATATATACTTATACATAGCTAGTTGGAGAGGTTTTACTTGATTCAACCAATCCATCATTTACTTTACTTTACATATTTATCAAGTGTTACTCATTGTAACAATTATGTGACTACAACTTAGGAAAGTCTATTTATGAGAAATAGAGAATGACTACCCTTCATGTCATTGATACAAAGCACCAATATCTATTTGGGAGAGTTTTTTAGACTGGGATAGACTATCGATACTGTAGCACATTTTGGAGCATTGGTTGTCATCACTAAATAAGCACAAGTTGGTCACTCAAATGTGTATTATGATTGTCAGGTCATATATAAGAAAGGAAAGGAGAAAGTAATAATAAATGCTTTGTCTAAGAAGTATGAGGAGGAAGGCTCACCTTTTTCCTTATCCGTATCAACACCAGAATGGGTTATAGAGGTGTAATAAGAATGGTTTGGTATGGGCACGGTGATTCAACTTATTCCATGACTCAAGGAGAACACCAACCCCCCTATAGGTTATACTTGGAAGCATGACATCTTAAGGTATAGAGGGTGTATAAATTTAGCACAAAATTTTGTTTTAAAGGAATTAGTGATATAAGAATTTCATTCATGTCCTTTAGTGGTAACAATGACACAAGCTAGGAAAGACCACCGTGAGTGCCCAAGAATAGACCGTACCTATTACAGTGTAGTGATGTGAGTAGAAATAACACCTTTCAACACTAATTATTATTTTCAATGCTAAATTACAAATAAATTACAATAAAAGTTGTCATGTTTTTAGAAATATATCAAAGGAGATCATTAAATATTCAAAATATTACTTTATTTTTATAACAATTCATGCCTATGAAGTCATAAAGTGGCATTTAGAAGATAATACATGGAAATGAATATTAAAGGGAGATTTTGGTGATACATACATGGAAAGAGACTCAAAATAATATTTAAAAGGGGTAAAAAGTTGTTTAACAATGTTAAAAAGTATTATTATAAATTATATTAATCTTATAGTTTTAAGGGCTTGCTCAATTGGTTAAGTTATAGTCATTAAAAGTTCCTTTTTTGGGAGGTTATGGGTTTAACTCTCTTTGACGTTAGCTCTTTTTATTTTATTTTTATAGATTTAGCCATCATGTTTAACTTGATCATCAATTTTATTTGTCATACTTTAAAACTTATATGGTTTGGAGGTACTTCCCTTGAGTGGATCTCCCTAGATATTTAAAAAAAAAAGCATCACTATTATTATTATTATTATTATTATTATTATTATTGATTTAACCATCACATTTAAATTGATCATAAATTTTATGGGTCATAGTTTAAAACTTCTATGTTTTGGAGGTTTTTCAGGCATAGTTTGCAATCAAATTTCCCCAAACTCCTGTAGAAATTTGTTGGAATCATAATTATTATCTATGAAATCTACACAATTTGAGTACCAATGATTTTCCAGAGAGTTGAATCTATTTATGCATTTAAAAATTAATTTTAAACAACATAAAAACAAAATTTGGCAAATTTGTTTTCGTTGATCTAACCAGAAATTTCAAAAATTAGAATAATTCAACCATGCCATTTTATTTTAGATTTAGATGTTCTATTTAAAACAAAAAATATTATTTTAATAACTTTTAAATATTAAAAATATTATTTTTAAAATTCAAAACGTTATATTTTTATTTCTAATATTATTTTAATAAATTTTAATATAAAAATTTATTTTAATTAGACATTATAAAGATGGAATGGATGTAAAATAAGGATTGAATTAAGGGGTTGATGTGAAGACACATTTCTTGTCATATCCGACTCTCAATCAAGTAAATTTACCTATCAAATTAATTATATATATATATATATATATATATATACGGGGAATGCCAATTAAGAAAAGTCTAATATAGGTAATAGAAAATATAAAAAAAAGAGTTGATTTAATGTTTTGTAGTTCGTTCTTTCTATGTTAAAAGGCGGAATTTGAATTTTCTTAAAAGTTTTTTAATTTTACACACTCTTTTTTTGTGGTATAAACCAATATTATTAGAAACTGATTAGAAAGAAGAATATAGAAATAAAGCATAGTTATTAATAGTGAGTTGTAATTCCAATTTAAGTTTAGAAAAATATAGAATTGAGTGATGTCCTTAAAGGATATTCACTTTTACCTTATATTTTATTTGGTCTCAATTATATTGGCTCGAGAGAAGGATTTGTAGTATTGTTTAGAATTTTGGAAAAGTGACTTTAACTTAATTAGATTTTCGTTGCCTTACGAGATGAGGAGAGGCATTTGGAGCATTTTTGAGGATTTTGGAAAAGGAACAATTATATTTAGAGGGGACAAACACTTTTGAATCTTCTTCTTTTTCCTCTTCTTGATTTGATCCTCTTCCTTTCTCCTTTGTTTTATCTAGTTTCTCTTCTTTCTTCTCTAACTCGTTTGCATCCTCTTCATGATCCTTCACTTAATTCTCTTCGATTGGGGCATTGGTATATGCATCCTTGAGGGATCAATCTATGTCATTATTATGATGAGCTGATCAAGAGTTGCATTCTGTTATTGGTCCGTTTTCATTTTCAATTGCTTTCTCCATGTCTTCTAGATATACTAAACCATTTAGATTCCCAACAATGTTGAATTATTATTTCTTGAAGTGGGAAAACCCTATTGGTGGGTTTGATAAGGTGGCCCCTTACACTAATAATTTATGCACTTGCTATAATCCTTCTTGAACTTAGGTTCTTTTCTTGATTTCTACTTTGAGGGAGGTTGTTTCTCTAGCGATTTTAGATAACATTTGGAAAATTGTCCATAAGAATGACATTCATTGCACTTGAAGAAAATACTGTCAAAATATAGTGTGTAATGGTGGCTCTACTAATTTATATAAATTTGTAAAACCTCTAGTATTCCCTTCTCCAAATTCACATCCATGCATATTATTGCATGGGAAAATGAATTTCCTTTTGGTTCTGCTCAATCATTGAGTGAGTTGGCTTGTTTCCAATATCGGTAAGAGAGAAACCATCCTAAAACTTTAAAGAGAGATGGAACAATCTAAGCCACAATGGTGTATTTTTATTTCCTCTTTTGAATTGAAGTTAAGGGACCATGGAGACAAATGCAGCCCCCTAGATCTCATAAAATATGGACCAGAGCAAAAGATTGAATCTTACTCTTCTTCATTGAGATAGAAAAAAACATATCATTGGCTAGAAGAAAATGATAATATTTGTCATTAATCTTGGGGAACCATTGCTTAGCTACCCAAATTTTCACAACTTTGAGGCTAGGTGAGAGGCCTATAAAATTTCCAATCAGAGCATGCTCATACAAAGTGATGTATTCCTTTCCTCACTTTAGAAATGATCTAGCTAAGAGATAACTTCCAATTGTATTTCAAATCTTATATATGTTAGGGATATATATATATATATATATATATATATATATATATATATATATATATATATGTATTGGGACCAAACAAAAGAGATAAACACCTCCATCTCTCAGTTGTTGGCATCTCCCGTTCTTCATCAAAAGAATGTCACAAATTCAACTAGAGGTGGTGGTTAGTGTCAACAATTCTGGGAGACATCAAATTCTACTATAGAAAATCTTGTGGATCTGAGAACATAGACCCATATGCTAGTGAAAGGTTTTCTTTAACAAGAAGTGATGCCTTTGCTCTAGCAATTTGGTTATCATAACTTCAATTAAGGTGATAGAGACTTTGTTCCAGTGATTTGGTTAAATGATACTAGTGACTAAAGTAAACCATAACTATAGAGAAAAATATCACCCATCCTAATGTTCCCATAAACATTCATATTTACATATTATCTTTCTCCTTACCTTATAACATATTATTATTATTATTATTATTATTATTTAACAAATATCTAAAAGTCCTATTTTAACAAAAATAACTTAACCTTAAACTTACAACATACCTCAATATTACAAAATATATGAACTTCAAAAAATTCCCCATATGTCAAAGAATTAAAACTCGTTTACAAAATTGCAAGCTAATTCTATAATTAAAGATGCCAAAACAACGTTTGTTTATATAAAGACGAAATTATACTACCGGGAAAGAAAATGTAAAGAACAACTATTTTATATAAAAAACAACGTATCATATTTATAGAGAATTTATAGAGCATTCAGGAGAGGTCTTTGTCGATTAAATCAAAAAAAATTATTAAAATTGCAGTCTTTTTTATCATTTTCGATAATTTTCTAAAATATCTCATATGTATACATAAATGATTGACTGGGCTATTTATGTCCAAATGCCAGTGCCATAAATTGGATTCTTACAAATCGTGCTCTGATTTGCAGGGTATAGTACCTTTCAACGTGTGCCATTAACAGAAGATTCGATATGCTATTCACGCCTTTATGTTTCCCTCACATGAAGTAACCTTACAATACTGCCACAGACGTGATCCAAAATTTGACTCTCTGTAAATGCTCTTTCATGACTATAAATTAAACTTCATCACTATAAATTATACTTTGCATTTTGGATTTGCTGGTCAACAAATTTATTGGTAGAATTTTTTTTAATAAATGTAATGTTAAATATTATTTTTTGAGATTCAATTAGGTTAAGCAAATCATTTATTTATGACTATTTTTATGAGAAACAAATTTGTCATCATTTTTTGATTTTTTAATAGGTTATTTAATACTCATTACTCACATAAATGAATTAATATTAAAACTAATAAAATAAATAAAATAAACTCAATCATCACTTCCAAAAATTACACTAAATATCAAAATTTAGTATTTTTTAAATTTTTATTTTAAATAACATTTTATAAAATAAAATAATTAATAAAAAATTTAATTTACACTTTTAAATAATATTATCTAAAAATTATTACTTTTTCCTTTTACTAAGATTAATAAATTTAATAAATTATTTATAAAAAATGATAACCCATTTTCTTTTATTTAAACTCTAAAAGTGATTTGTAAACAGATTTCTATATTTGAACTTAAGATAAAACTATAAACCAGTTTCTCTAATTGAAAATGGATAAGTTTTTTACTTACACACCACTATCTTGATATTTCAGTAATGCAATATATTACATCTTCAAAATTTAAATTATAATTTTTATATCTATCACCCTAAACTATCATTTTTATGTCTATTAGGTTAACCTTATGTCTATTAGGTTAACCTTAATATTTGAAGTTTAAACTCTTTTCTTTTGATGTCTATTAAATTAAGTTAATTAAGTTTAATATTTGAAGTTTTAGTTTTTCTTTTTCAGGTTTATTAAGTATTTCTATAATATTTATATATTAAATAAAATTGAAAATTTATATGCTACTATGTTAATATTAATGGTTTTTTATTCATAATTATAAGTACATATAAATAGAAAATATATTTTGGTTTGGTTAATTTTCTCTTCTAATACCTTAATTTTTTATGTTGAAAAGGATGAGTTTTTAATGACAAAAATTTAAAAATTTTAATTACTTTATATAATATATTTATAATTGATATTAGAATATTTTACTTAATATGTATAATAATATATTTCGCTCAAAAACTACATTGTTTATATTAAAATATTATTTTTTTATTAATATATTTTTAACACATGTTAATCTTATTTAATTTTGTTTTGAATAATAAAATATTTTATTTATGACTTACTATAAAATTTTATTATTAATAATATTTTTTGAATTCCACATATCAATTTTATATTAAAAATTGAATGAACTACACCTCACATCTCTTCTTATTAGTAAAAAATTTGATTTTTTTTTTTTTTAATTATTTCTTCCTAGTAATAGAAATACTTTACTATTATCAATATGTGTATATAGGAAGTCTATACTGAAATACATTATTTAACATGAATATTCAAACTTTTATTAGGTTCCATACTGAAATATTTATAATTTAAATGCTAGATAATTATTATTTTTTAACTTTTAATTACCTTTATCTCTTAGAGTTGACATAAAATATAAACACCCCCCTAGGATTTGAGTGTTCTCTTGATGATAGACATGCCCTGTTAGCTCAATTGGTGGTGCTCAACACATGGTGGGCGCAAGTCACTCAAGAGATGGAATTCATGAGGATTAATTCTCTCTGCACTCATTCTATAACATTCTACTCTATGCTCCAGTCTATCAACTTTGGCATTAAAATCCCAAGGGACATGACATCCTGGCATTTTCTCCGCTTGGTGCTTCTTCTCAAGGCATTCTTCAGCCCTTCCAACTATTTCTCTGCATCATCTGATCTCTTCTATTCAAACAGGAGCACTAATAGAGGCAGGGCATGATGTTGTGACATAGGCATGGGTTGTGGACGCCCTCCCACCACCTTTGATGAAGCCTCCATTGCTACTCTTTTCAACTATGAAATTCTTGATCATATAAGGAGAAAGGTGGTGGAAATGGAGGAGGAAGAGACTCACATAGGTCTTCCAACACTCTCGGCCTGCCTGTAACCTCCTCACTCACTAGATTAAGGAGAGGGAGCAGGAAAAATTGAAGGCCACCAACTGTATTACATGTCTCTCTACCTACCAAAACCACTCCTCCTCGTCCCTCAAGAATTTTGCCATAGACCTCAAAATTGACTATCCCCCTAACATTGTTTCCTCCACCTCCCCCACTCCATCCCCCTTGCACAACCCTTTGGTTGGCTCATCCACCCCACCTCTCTATAGAGCTCTAGAAATTCCTCGTCTCACTGTACACTACCCCTCCCATCCAGTGGTCAACTCTCCCCCCCATCTACCCCCATACGAGTCCCTATGGATGTTACATCCTAGAAGAAATTCTAGCTGACTCTCACAACGCACAGGCTCATGAAAGTGCCTAAGTTCACGATTGTTCCACCATGGCTTCAATGTAGCCTTAGTACAATAGACGCTAACCTCTTGGACATCATGGCACACAACAGGTTGGTCAACTTCAAAATGGTTTAGTTCACTTGCAACTATCATTTTGGCTTGGTCTATGTGCACTTGGTATAGAGCCATGAGCATCATAGTCTCAAATTATTTCTTTATCAACACGAGCTTACAAGCAAGAGACATGGATCGCCTAGGCTCAATGCTTCAATTTTTGTTCATTGTCAACATGTTTTTAATATTAAATTGCATCAAAAACTTGAACTTTGGTTTCCCCTTCATGGGAGAGATAACTTTTGGTTTCTTTGTATAGTTTCCTCGCTCAAAGGTAGAATGTACTCTCACAGTTGTACATTATGTATTTCTTTTGTGTTAAGATAATGTAGATATGATTATATATATATATATATATATATATATATATATATATATATATTATTTGTGGCTCTAAGAGTGAGGGTGAAATATTTTTACGACATATCTTTCATACTAGGTTGTAATATTAAAAATAAATAAATGGGGATAGCACAATGAAAATGAGATTATTAATGTTTTATAACATTTTCAATTAAATCTAATCAAATATGTATATTCACTAATATTTTTTATTATAAATAACATTGTTTTTATTATATTACTCATTAAAATTTGATTTCCAAAATTAATTAAAATTTTAAAATAAATTCACTAAATTTATTCAATATTTTTTTTAAACAATTCACCAAATTTATTAAAAAATATAAAAAGAGAACGATATATATTTAATTTATATAAAAAATATTTCTATATAAATTAAATATAGAAAAGATAAATAATTTTAAAAAATATATAATTTTTTGAATTTTTATGAATATAATTATTAATAAAAATTACAATTTTATACCACCAAAAATATATTATCAATAAAATCATATTCACACTTATGGAATTTTTATTTTTTATTTTATCAATAAAATCATATTCACAATTATGAAACATTTTGTTTGTTTATTTCATTGTGTTGTATATATATTTTAGTTTAAAATATTTTTAAATAGTTGAATTGAGGCTTCTGTGATCCATAATATTTATAAGTAGGACTTCGACGTAAATCACATAAAGAGAGACATTTGTCGATGCGTTTAGAACCAACCAGTGTGGCTCATCATCAAGACAAGTTGAAGAAACAGATCCAGCCTTTGCATGCTAAATAGTCTGAGCAGAGCCTCCAACGACTATCTTGATGGACGGCTAATTTTGACTTAGGGATGGTAGTTAAAAAGTCAAAATGATAATTTAAAGGGAGTTAGTTAGATTATAGATGTTGATTACCTTAATAGTTTAATACAATCGCAACTTGTATGGGAATAAGTTAGATTAAAGACCTCACTCTTATATATATATATATATATATATATATATATATAAATAAATATATAAAAAAAAGTTAGTTAGATAAAGTATTAAATAAATATATAAATAAAAGTTAGTTAGATAAAGGACCTGATTTATATATATATATATATATATATATATATATATATAAGTTAGTTGAAGGTTTGATTTAAAAATAAAGTAAGGGGAATTAGTTATGATAAAGACCTCTATATATATATATATATAAAAGAGGTAGGTTAGTTAGTTATAATTACTAGAGAAGAAGAAATAATATTATTTTATATGGTGATTACTTATTGGTTGGTTAAATTTTTATTTCTATTTTATTTTATTATTATTATTTGTTTATTTGTTTATTTTATTTTATTTCATTTTTTATTTTTTATTTTTCAACCGAAATTAGTTAGATAAAGGAACTTATTTTCATAAATATATTAGTAAGATAATTTAAGGTGATAGTTATAGTAATTATAAATTACTAATCTGCTAAAGTAAGAAGAAAAATTAACTAAAAATAAAACTAAATAAAACCAATTAAAAAGAAATAAGAAATAAGAAATAAATAAAAAATAAAATAATAAAATAAAATAAAATAATAATAATAATAATAATAATAATAATAACAATAATAACAATAATAATAATATTTACAATCATATTTATATAATAGTTACGATCATAATCATAAAAAACTATGAGGAAGAAGTAAATAGAAAGAGCGTCAGGAAAGAAGGAGAAGAACCTGAAAAAACCTGAAAACAAGAAGGATAAGCACTAACGACAGCAAAGAAGAAGGAAAAAGAGGGGGGGAGGGAGGAAGAGAAAGACTAAGATGAAAGGGCGGGGATCCAACATCTACTGATCTTCAAGCCATCATCTCTATTGAGATTGTTTGGCCTTATTTCAATCTCAATCGCTTCCCTAAATTTACGATGATGGAAATGAGAAACTTTGGCGACAACCTTGGTCTCCTCTATACACACCTTATGCTTGGTCTTTTCTACATGCTCCGCCAAAGCTGAAGTCTTGGATCTCCCATGTCTTAGGTCGGCTGCATGTTCGCTGATCCTCTGATGGATGGAGCGCCCCGTTTCCCCAATATAGGGGGTCCCACAAGAATAAGGGATCAAGTAGACGTCCTTCATGCCCTTGGAGTTAATGGGATATTTCACCGATTGGAGGGAATTGCGAATGTTGTTGAGGGGCCTAAAGGTTGAGGGAATCTCATACCTCTTAAGGATCCGAGCAATCTTGTCCGTGGTTCCTTGGACATAGGGAAGATGGACACCTAGACGGTGCTCTTTAGGCTCTTTCTTAATTAACATATTTTTAGAGGCTTTACGGAAAGCCTTCTAACCTAGGCGCCTACTATATCCATTCTCCACAAAGACATCAAGGAGATGGGATCTCTCCTTATCAAATATCTCACTATCAGAAATCCTAAGGGCATGAGTAGCGAGGGTGTTAAGAACACCCATCTTCTGAGCAGGGAAATGATGGGAATCAGCATGAAGATACTGCTCAGTATGCGTTTTCTTTCGGAACACAGAGTGGGAGAGATAGCCATCCTTATTCTTGGATATAAGAATATCCAGGAAAGGGAGGCTACCATTGACCTCTTTTTCCATGGTGAACTTAATGGCAGAGGACTGGCTGTTGAGGTGATTAAAGAAGAGTTCCAGCTCCTCTGGGCCATGGGGCCAGATGACATTAGTGTCATCTACATACGTTTTCCAAAGCTTGGGAAGGAGATGAGCCGAGGCTAAAGCTTGGGCTTCGAAATCTTCCATAAAAAGATTCACAACAACAGGGGAAAGAGGGGAACCCATGGCAACACCACAAGTCTGTTAAAAAAACTCACCCTCAAAACAGGAGAAAGTGGAAGTGAGACAGATCTCCACTAGATGAGGAGTATCGGGATCTGTTAGGCGAAAGATCACTTCCAAGGCCTCCTTTATATGGATGCAAGTATAAAGGGAGACCACATCAAAGCTGACGAGAATGTCATCAGGGCTAAGCTTAATATCCTTAAGCTCATTAAAGAAGGATATTAAGCTTAGCCATTAACCTTAGCCCTGATGACATTCTCGTCAGCTTTGATGTGGTCTCCCTTTATACTTGCATCCCTATAAAGGAGGCCTTGGAAGTGATCTTTCGCCTAACAGATCCCGATACCGCTCATCTGGTGGAGATCTGTCTCACTTCCACTTTCTTCTGTTTTGAGGGTGAGTTTTTTGAACAGACTTGTGGTGTTGCCATGGGTTCCCCTCTTTCCCCTGTTGTTGCGAATCTTTTTATGGAAGATTTCGAAGCCAAAGCTTTAGCCTCGGCTCGTCTCCTTCCCAAGCTTTGGAAAAGGTATGTAGATGACACTAATGTCATCTGGCCCCATGGCCCAGAGGAGCTGGAACTCTTCTTTAATCACCTCAACATCCATTCCTCTACCATTAAGTTCACCATGGAAAAAGAGGTCAATGGTAGCCTCGCTTTCCTAGATATTCTTATATCCAAGAATAAGGATGACTATCTCTCCCACTTTGTGTTCCGAAAGAAAACGCATACTGAGCAGTATCTTCATGCTGATTCCCATCATTTCCCTGCTCAGAAGATGGGTGTTCTTAACACCCTCGCTACTCGTGCCCTTAGGATTTCTGATAGTGAGAGCTTTGATAAGGAGAGATCCCATCTCCTTGATGTCTTTGTGGAGAATGGATATAGTAGGCACCTAGTTCAGAAGGCTTTCTGTAAAGCCTCTAAAAATATGTTAATTAAGAAAGAGCCTAAAAAGCACCGTCTAGGTGTCCATCTTCCCTATGTCTAAGGAACCAAGGACAAGATTGCTCGGATCCTTAAGAGGTATGAGATTCACTCAACCTTTAGGCCCCTCAACACCATTTGCAATTCGCTCCGATCGGTGAAAGATCCCATTAACCCCAGGGACATGAAGGGCATCTACTTGATCCCTTGATCTTGTGGGACCCCGTATATTGGGGAAAGGGGGCGCTCCATCCATCAGAGGATCAACGAACATGCAACCGACCTAAGACATGGGAGATCCAAGTCTTCAGCTTTGGCGGAGCATGTAGAAAAGACCAAGCATCAGGTGTGTATAGAGGAGGCCAAGGTTGTCGCCAAAGTTGCTCATTTCCATCATCGTAAATTTAGGGAAGCTATTGAGATTGAAAGAAGGCCAAACAATCTCAATAGGGATGACGGCTGGAAGATCAGTAGATGTTGGATCCCCGCCCTTTCATCCTAGTCTTTCTCTTCCTCCCTCCCCCCCTCTTTTTTCTTCTTCTTTGTTGTCGTTAGTGCTTATCCTTCTTGTTTTCAGGTTTTTTCGGGCTCTTCTCCTTCTTTTCTGACGCTCTTTCTATTTACTTCTTCCTGATAGTTTTTTATGATTATGATCGTAACTATTATATAAATATGATCGTAAATATTATTATTGTTATTACTATTTTTATTTTTATTTTTTAATTTCATTTTTTTTTTTTTTTTTTTTTTAATTAGTTTTATTTAGTTTTATTTTTAGTTAATTTTCCTTCTTACTTTAGCAGATTAGTAATTTATAATTACTATAACTATCACCTTAAATTATCTTACTAATATATTTATGAAAATAAGTTCCTTTATCTAAATAATTTCTGTTGAAAAATAAAAAATAAAAAATGAAATAAAATAAAATAAATAAAAAAAAATAAACAAATAATAATAATAAAATAAAATAGAAATAAAAAATTTAACCAACCAATAAGTAATCACCATATAAAATAATATTATTTCTTCTTCTCTAGTAATTATAACTAACTAACCTACCTCTTATATATATGTGTGTCTTTATTATAACTAATTCCCCTTCATTTATTTTTAATTTATACCTTTCAACTATCTTTTATTTATATGTTTATTTAATATATTTAATTTATATATATTATATATATATATATATATATATATATATATATATATAAAGTCAGGTTTTTAATCTAACTTATTGCCATACAAGTCGCCATTGTATTAAACTATTAACGTAATCAACATCTATAATCTAACTAACTCCCTTTAAATTATCATTTTGACTTTTTAACTACTATCCGTAAGTCAAAATTAGCCGTTGATCAAGATAGCCGTTGGAGGCTCTGCTTAGACTATTTAGCATGCAAAGGCTGGATCTGTTTTTTCAACTTGTCCTGACGATGAGCCACACTGATTGGTTCGAAACGCGTCGACAAATGTCTCTCTTTATGTGATTTACACCGAAGTCCTACTTATAAATATTTTTAAATAATTAAATTAAATTATAGATATAATTTATAATTTTAATTAAATAAAATGAATTATGGTTAGATAGTTATATTGGTAAGTACTACTTTTAACTTATCATTTTTTTATGATTTTTTAATTAGATAATATTTATGAGAATTAAAAAGTGAATTTTAAAGTAATCAAAATAAACACATAACACACAACATTAATCATTATGTTGAGAAAGCAGATATTATTAAGTTGGTATTTGTGGATCATTTATATATAATAGTATTTTGTATTTTTTAATTTATTATTAAATTTATTAGTGTAAAATAGAAAATAAATATGTTTAAAATAATTACTAATTTTCATGAATTTTATATTGGGCAATTTTCAAAACACTATAGCTTGAAAGAGTACCATGATGCCAATGAGAGGGTTGAAGATGAAAAACACATTTTTTTGAATTGTCTAGGTTATACTCACATTAGATATAAACTAGCACAATAGTAAATGTTGACATGCTTTATGACAATGAGAAGGTTGAAGATGAAAAATATGTTTTCTTGAATTTTCGAGGTTATACTCAGATTAGATATAAACTAGCACAATGGTAAATGTTGAATACGTAAATTTATTATATAATAAGAATCAAAACACTTACTTCATAATAGATCTCAATTTCATAAAATCAAAATAATCATAAAATTGCTTATAACTCTATCCAAAACCTCCAATTTATTATATAATAAGAATAAAAACACTTACTTCATAATAATCATAAAATTGCTTCTAACTCTACCCAAAACTCCCACCTCCAGCTCAAGCAAGATTGACATAAGGATGCCCAAGTCTTGGCTCAACCACTGGGGGATAAAGAAAGAGATAATATTGGAGAATAAGGTAATATTAAAAAGTACTATTACTTCCAAATTTAAGTATAAGTTGTGGAATGATAAAGAGTTAGCGGAAAAAGGAAGCTAAAGCATTATAAGGAGGTGATCAATCCCACTCTTTGTAGCTAGAATTATATTTATGCCTTACTAGTATTAAGAAGAAAATGAATGTTATAAAGATATGAACTAATTATCATGATATTCTAAGTGAATTTGGGCACTGGTCTATTCCAAAAACACCTTGGGACCAAAAAATCTGTCACCTTTGCAATATCAAGAGAGTTGAAGATGAAAAAAAACTCTCTTGGATTTCTCATCTCTTACCCACATCCGTTCTCATTTCCAAAACATTTTCCACACTACCAACCTTCTTAACTTGTTAAGTCAACAAAAATATAGTGATTTAGGAATGCTTATTTTTTTTTTTTTATCATAAAAGTAAAATATTAAAGAGTTGCAATTAATCTCTTACTTTCGCAAGGTCAGATAAAACACATTGATATTATTGGATGTTAATCATCATCATCATCATCATCATGGTCATCAAAATCATTATTATTATTAATTACAAGAATAATTAATATATAAGTTAAATATATTTACATTTGAAAAGACATGGAACATCATTCTTATACATATAGATTTACCCTTACTTTATTGTGGAGATTCTTCATATGTAAATAGGCTTTGTTACAATAACATGGGAAAATACCCTCTTATCAATACTACATGCCCCAAAAAACCTTCAAATTATTTGTTGCATACTAATGTTTTTGATCATTTAAATCAACAAAACTATGCGATATTAAAGTTTCTTCTATGTGCTTTTCAAACATAGAAATAAAATTCTAACATATTTTAAATAATCTCTTAATTTTTAAAATATGATAAATTATTTCTCATTATTATCATCATCAATTTCTATAATTATAAATAAAAAAAGAATAATAAAATTATCATAATATGAATATTTATTTAAAAATAAATACAAATACCAAGTTTTACAATACCAAAAATAAAAAATAAAAAATATACTAGCTATGCTAATTAATAAATTTAATTTTTAAAATTTTCAATACTAAATTAGATTTAATTAAAATTTCTATTAACATGAATTTTTTATTTTTATTAAAAAATGATTTTTAAAATAAATTCATACCTTTTTATCGAACTCATGCCCCCTTTTCCATGAAGCTCATCCATACCATAAATGTGAGAATACCAATTGAATGCAACCAACGTAATAGAATATATGCACATGCAAAGAAGAAGCTCATCCATACCATAAATGTGAGAATACCAATTGAATGACCACCAACGTAATAGAGTATATGAGCATGCATGGATAGATTCTTATGAACGAGATCTCCGGATATTCCCTCAAAAAACAATATCATTATTATCAGTATATGCAGTTAAAAATGAATTTTGAACAACATGCGGATCTCTTGAGATATTTAAAAGAAATATCACTAATATTATTATTATAATATTTTTTGATTTAGTTTTATGATGTTTAAATTGATTATCAATTTTATTCGTCATACTTTAAAAATTTTAGGTTTTTGGAGGTTTTTAAAATGTATTTTTCAATCAAATTTGCCTAAATTAATAGAAATTTGTTGGAATCATAAGTAATATTCATGAAATTTACACAATTTAAGTATTCAAAGATTTTTCAGGAAACTGAATTTATTTATGTATTTAAAAATAAATTTTAAACAACATAAAAACAAAATTTGACCAAAAATTATTTAGTTCATCCTAACCAAAAATTTTATTTTAGAATAATTTAACCATGCAATTTTATTTTAGATTTGGATGTTCTATTTAAAATAAAATAATATTATTTTAATAATTTTTAAATATTAAAAACAATATTTTTAAAATTCAAAATTTATTTCTAGTATTATTTTAATATGAAAATTTATTTTAATTAGACATTATAAAGATGGAATGGATGTAAAATAAGAAATGTAACAAGGACTTTGACGTGAAGGCATATTTCTTGTCATATACGACTCTCAATCAAGCAAATTTACCTATCAAAATATTTTAAAGGTAAGTAAATAAAGTAGTATTATATATATATATATATATATATATATATATATATATATATATATATAATAATAAAAAAAATGGGTGAATGTCATATAATATAGGTAATAAAAAAATATGAAAATAGTGTTGATTTAATGTTTTGTAGTTCCTTCCTCCTTTGATAAGAGGGCGATTTTTCTTAAAGTTTTTTGTTTTGAATCTTTGATATAAAAAATTGTTAGTAGAAACTAAGAAGAATTTAAAAGTAAAGCATAGTTATTAATAGTGACTTGTAATTCCCATTTAAGTTAAGGAAAATCTAGAATTCAGTGATGTCCTAAAAGGATATTCACTTGTATCTTATATTTTATTTAGTCTCAATTATATTCTCTTTGGGACACGATTTGTAGCATTGTTTAGGATTTTGGAAAAACAAAATTACTTCGTCTTATAAGGGATTTTGTTTTAATTAGATTTACTTTGCCTTGTAGAGGAGGGAAGGATTTGTAGTATTTTTAGGATTTTGGAAAAGGAAAATTATACAAAAATATTTAGACGGGACACACACTTCTAAATCTTTTTATTTTTCTTCTTTTTGATCTGATCTTTTTTTTCGTCTTTTGTTTTATCTACTTCCTCTTCTTCTTTCTCTAACTCGTTTGCATCTTCTTCTTCATCCTCTACTTATTTTTCTTCTATTGGGGCATTGGTATATGCATCTTTGAGGGTTTCATCGATGTTGTTATTAGGATGAGTTGATCAAGAGTTGGGTTCTATTATTGGTCCCCTTTCCTTTTCAATTTCTTTCTCCATCTCTTCTAGATTTACTAAAGCATCTAGATTCCCAACAATGTTGAATTGATTATTTCTTGAAGTGAGAAAAACCTATTGGGGGTGTTTGATAAGGTGGCCCCTTACACTAATAATTTATGAACTTTCTATAAACATTCTTGAATTTAGGTTCTTCTCTTGATTGCTACTTTGAGGGAGGTTAGTTTGGTTTCACAATTATAAGTACATATAAATAAAAACTATATTTTTGTTTGGTTAATTTTCACCTATATTAATATAGATCTACCTTAATCTACTATGTTGAGAAGGTCGATGAGATTTTAATAATAAAAAAAGAAAATTTTTAGTTATTTTATATAATATATATATTTATAATTGACATTAAAATATTTTACATAATACGTGCAACAATGTATTTCATTCAAAAAATACATTGTTTATGTTAAAATATTATTCTCTTATTAATATATTCTTAATAGGTGTCAATATTATTTAATTTTGAAGAACAAAATATTTTATTTATGACCTACTATAATATATCATTATTAATAATATTTTTTGAATTCCACATATCAATCTTATATTAAAAATTGAATGAACTACATATCTCTTTTTATTAGTAAAGAACTTGAATTATTATTTTTAATTATTTCTTATTAGTAATAGAAATACTTTACTATTATCAATATGTGTATATAGGAAGTCTATATTGAAATACATTAGTTAACATGAATATTCAAACTTTTATTAGGTTCCATATTGAAATATTTATAAATTAAATGCTAGATAATTATTATTAGTTTTTAAATTTTAATTACCTTTATCTCTTAGAGTTGATATAAATATAGACACCCCTGTAGGATTTGAGTTCTCACGGGAGGATAGACACACCCTACTAGCTCAATTGGTGGTGGTCAACACATGGCGCGGGTCACTCAAGGGATGGAATTCATGAGGATTAATTCTCTCTGCACTCATTCTATAGCATTGTACTCTGTGCTTGAGTCTATCAACTTTGGCATTAAAATCCCAAGGGACATGGCATCTCGACATTTTCTCCCCTTGGTGTTTCTTCTCAAGGCATTATGCACCCCTTCCAACTATTTCTCTGCATCGTCTAACCTCTTCCATCCAAACATGAGCAGTGATAGAGGTAGGGTACAATGTCATGACATAGGCATGGGCTCTGGATGTCCTCCCACCACCTTTGACCAAACCTCCATTTCTGCTCTTTTCAACTATGAAATTTTTCATCATATAAGGAGAAATTTTATTGAAATGGAGGATGAATAGATTCGTAGAGGTCTTTCCACACTCTCGGCCACTGCAAAGTCCTTACTTACCAGCTCAAGGACAGGAAGCAGGAAAAATTGAAGGCCACAAATTTTATTACATATCTCTCTACCTACCACAACCACTCCTCCTCATACCTCAAGGATTTGTCTAGAGACCTCAAAATTCACTATCTCCCTAGCACCCCTTCCTCCAACTCCCCCACTCCACCCCCCTTGCACAACTCTCGTCCTCCTTTCCTCTCTATAGAGCTCTAAAAACTCCTCGTCTCACTATACACTACCCCTCCCCTATGGTGGTCAACACTCCCCCTTATCTATCCTCATCCAAGTCCCTATGGATGTTACATCCTAGAAGAAATTCTAGTAGACTCTGGCAATATGCAGGCTCACGAAAGTGCCTAAGTTCATGATGGCTTCGCCACGGCTTCAATGTGACTTTAGTTCAACATGTGCTCACCTCTTGGGCATCATGGCACAAAATAGGTTTGTTAACATCAAAATGGTTTGGTTCACTAACAATTGTAATATAGGCTTGGTCTATGTGCACTTGGTATGAAGCCACAAGTATCATAGTCTCAAATTGGTTCTTTATCAACACCAGCTGATAAGTAAGTGACATGGATCTGCTAGGCTCAATGCTTCAATTTTTGTTCATTATCAACATGTTTTTAACATTAAATTGCCTCAAAAACTTGACCTTTGGTTTCCCCTTCATGGCACAGATAATTTTTGGTTTCCTTCTCTAGTTTCCTCGCTCAAAGGTAGAGCATGCTCTCATGGTTATACATTATGTATTTTTTTTCATGTTTAGATAATGTAGATATGCTTTGAAAAGCATGTGATGACTATCAGAACTTCCCCCGCTCAGGTCCAATGCTAATTGCATCCAATTGTTGTCCGACCTTTATTTCCATAGGAGCACAGAAAATGGGTGGTTTTGTCTTGCCAGGCATTAGGTCAAGAGATACATCGCGTACGATTCATAGAATACTGCCTAGCAGCCGAAAGCAGTCCGAAAAAACTACTTACCACTCCCTGCATCTTTAACCCCCCACCTTTTCCAGCTCACGATGGCAGTCGGATCATCGCCTGCCCCAAGCATACGCATCTCATCCATTAAGGCCTTCTTCTATGTGAAATCCAATCTGCGCCCTATTATTACTCTTTCTCGATAGTGAAAGTCAGAATGTGCCAGCCTTTGTACTGTGGGATTCTGTCTTTGAATGACTCCACTTTCCTGTTAAGGAATTGAGTGCCTTTCAACTTGATCCTCATTGTTCACCAGAATACCTTGAGATAGAAGGCATCCTTTGTTAGCCATTATATCAGCTTCCTTGTTTTGAGCTCACGGGACATGGTAGAATGGGCAGGATGCGAAGTTTTGAGTCATCTTTCTTATTCTTTCTAGGGTCTTGTTTAGAGCATAGCTATTGAGTTGGTTGCCCTTATTAACGGTTTTGATCAGGATTTCTGAGTCCCCGAAGATTTGAAGGTTTTTCCCTATGTTCCTTTGAGCCAACCGACACGCTTTGAGTATACCTAGGATCTCGGCCTGGTTGTTGGTGCTCTGTCCTAGACCCCAACTGTAGATATCCTGTTTTTTTCCATTTGTGGAGTAAACTATTCCTCCTGCCCCTGAAATCCCTGGGTTTCCTTTGGAGGCTCCATCGAAGAAGATTGTGACTTTTCCCTGTTTTTCGACCATTTTTTAAAGTTCGCCTCAGAGATCCAGAGACACCACTTTGGATTATGACTAGGCAAGTAGATATTCTTCTTGATGCTTGCCCGTCTCAGGGAATCACCTAGCCAGCTGAGCTCTTGAGGGAGTAGGGAGTTGTCTCACTTATGGGGTCTATTTTCAAAAGTTTCCAGCGGCAAGTTTTTGGCCTTGGCAATTACTGTATTAGTGGATTGAAGTCTGTTGTTGAATATGGCTTCATTCCTAGCCAAACAGACTCCCCAATAGATATATTCTGGCATTGCATTCTAGATTTTAGTCCGGGTTGAGTTGTTGTTCAAAGAGTGTGCATATCAATCTTTCTAGGATACGAAAAGAATAACAACTAAAAACTAATGAGGGATTTGGGCATTGAACCCCATGATTGCTTGCAACCAGACCTCTTAAGAAAAGGGGCAGTTAATGAATAGGTGATTGATTGTTCCTTGATCGTTGTAGCATAAAGGGCTTCTGTGAGGACCTACTATACCTCTTTTCTCTAAGTTTTCCCCAGTGAGGGTCCTTCTGTGCATGAGAATCCAACAGAAGAAGTTGATTTTTTGGAGTCCAAATGGGTCCCAAATATGCTGCGAAAGCTTTGTAGTATGGATTTGATGTTGTTGTTCTTGTAGAGCTGCAAAACCTAGCCAAGATGAGTAAGATCCGGTCTTCCCCTAGCCCCGCTTGTCCCTTGAATGGAGGTGCACAAGATCCAGAATAGTGAGTTTTTTTAATAATTGGTGGAGCTAAGGGAGCATCCAATCAGGGGGGCAATGTAGGTCCTAGTTATTCTAGTTCCTTACTAAATCCCATGTGTAAATGTCAACAAGTTTGTGGATACCTTTTTTGGATGAGCTAGTTACGCAAGTGTGCTATTTTTGGTGCAAGGCTTAGGGATTGGAGACCCATGGTCTTGTCCTCCCACATTTTAATTCTTTTCCCATTTCCTGGAATTCTGTAGAGCTTTTCTTTGAATAAATTTCAGCATTGGCTACACAACTTCCACAACGTGGTTCCTTTGTGTGAAGCTCCTTCTTCCATATTCTTTATTGAGAGTCTATGAAGATATTTTTTAATTAGAACTTGACTTACAGGGTGTCTTTGGTTTGAGAAGATTTTCCAAAGGATTGTCCCTCCCATTTCCAGATTGGCCAACACAAGATCTCTTACCTGAAGTCCACCTTCAGGTATTGGCCTTTTCAATATGTACCAGCTTACTATATGGAATTCTTTTTGGTTCCCCCTTCCTCCTTGCCATAGAAAATTTCAAATCATCTTTGCTAACTGATTAGTGATCATTTTTGGTGCTAAAAGGAAAGAGGCCTAGTATATAGGAAGGCTTGAGAGGACTGAATTGACCAGAGTGAGCTTCCTAGCTATGGTAAGCCACTGTCTGCCCCAAGTAGTTATTTTTTCCTTGATTTTGTTGATAATTTCCATCCAATGAGGGGTCGTAGTAGTGCCCAAGGGTAAAGGCAGGCCAAGATACTTGAATTTTTCCCAAGATGCATATCCAATGTAGCCTAGGGCTTGGGAAATCCTGAGAATAGATTGTTGGTCTACAGCCCAACCATACACTGCACTTTTCCTATTATTGACCAAAGCTCCAGAGACTTTGCAGAAGATTTGGATTACTTCGCTAGAGGCTCTTGCTATTTTAATGGAGGCTCCACCCAAAAGGATAGAGTCATATGTGAACAAGACATGATTGATAGGGGTTGTTCTGGGTATCACCCTGATGCCAGGAAGTTGAGCTTCTAATCAGAGAGGTTTTGGCTTAGAGAGCCTACCATAAAAATTTACATGAAGTGGGATAGAGGGCAGCGTTTCCTGATTCCCCTAGTAGCTTTGAAGTAGTTTGCAGGTCTAATTTACAAATTCAAAACTGAAACCAAATGCAAAAAGAACTTGGAGAAGGAAGGAATGTCTTACTCTATCAAATGCGTTCGCCATATCTGGTTTGATGAGAATACCTTTCTCTTTGCGTTGGTGGCTGGAACGGATGATTGCCTGCACCAGTATCACATTGTCTAGGATACGCCTTCCTTTGACAAACCCTCCTTGATTTGGAGAGATGATTTTGTCTAGCAGAGGTTTTATTCTATTAGCAAGAAGCATGGTGATATTTTTGTAGGACACGTTGCAAAGCGAGATTGTTTTGAATCTGTCAAAAGTCTCTGGGCTGGCTTCTTTAGGAATTAGGCCTAGGAAGGTGGAGTTTGTGCTTCCTCCCACTCTGGCTTTTCGAAGGAATCCTTTGATCATTCGGTACAAGTCATCCTTGATGATATCCCACTAGAGTCCATAGAAGTGTATTGAGAATCCATCAGGTCCTGGGGCTTTGTCTAGTTCCATCTTCCATATGACATTGTTGATTTCTTCATCAGTGCATGGCTTCAGGAGACTTGCATTGTCCTCCTTGTTATCCACCCTTAGATCGTGCTTGAGGAAGTCTTGAGCTTCCTCATTATCCTCCACTCCTTCTTCTTTGAACAACAACTGAAAATGAGAGGTTTCCGTCTCTTTTATCAGAGTTGTCCCTTTAATAATAGTTCCATCTGGTGAGGTGACTTCAATAATGTGGGTTCTAGAGAGACGGGTATGAATTTTCTTATGGAAGAAGGATGTATTCTTGTCTCCAGACACAAGCCAGAGATTACGTGACTTGAGCCTCAAATATTCTTCCTCTTCTCTGAATGTCCTAAGGGTGTTGATTTGGTGTTCTTGCTCCCTGTGAATTCCTTCTCTAGTTATGTCTTGAATCTCCAGGCCCATTTGGAGATCCAGCATCTGCTTTGTGCTCTATTTTCTTTGGGTAGTGGGAGAGACTATGGGATTTTTTATCCATTTCTTGAGGGCTGTTTTGGTGGCTTTCATCTTTTGCTCCCAAACATAGTTGGGTGATCCTTGAACATCAATGGACCATGCCTTATACACCATATCCAAAAACCTTTCCCTTTTTGCCCATAGTGGGCTGAACTGGAAGGGGATTGGTCCCAGGTTTTCTTCTTCCTCCATTATAAGGAGGATGGGTTTATGGTCTGGGTTCCACTTTGGCAGAATTTTTGTGGAAATGATCATCTTATCGGAGAGGAAGGAACTTTGAAGAAGGAATCTATCTAGCTTGGCTAAGATATGCTCCTCCCATATTTTGTTATTTTTCCAGGTTTATAGTGATTGTTTTTCCTTGAAGTCCATTAAATCCCAATGTTAAATCAAATTTTCCACTAAGGGGAGGAAGCAATCGCTGTTGTTGGTTCCTCCTCTTTTTTCCTTTGGGTCTAGGATTAGATTGTAGTCTCTGGCAATGATTATATTATTGAGGGAGTAAGCTTCCAAAAAATTAGTTAGGTTTTGCCAGCATTGTTCCTTTTCTACGTAGAGTATAGGAACATAGAGATTAAAGAGAGTAATGTTTATCTTACTTGGTAGGTGTCAGAGTTCGGTGTAAATCTAGTGCTACATCTGAAAGGAGCCCTCGAGTTGGAATTTGTCAGCCTCCCAGAGGGTGGCTAACCCATTGCATGTACCTCTAGCACTTACCAATTTTCCAATTTTTGTTTTCCATTTTGCTTTGTTGAGTTCCAGAAGGGCTTCTCCTTCTATTTTAGTCTCTTGGAGCATGAGGATCTTGGGAAGTTCTGACTTTAATAGACTCTTGACTGCTTTGGCTTTTGACAGGCTCCCAGTCCTCTATAATTCCAAGAGACTAATCACATTATTTACTGGTAGGGGTTGGGGCAGTACCTCCATTAGGAGGCCTGGCTCTAGTATTTCTGCCAATAGACATCTCTACAGTGGCCTGACTGCCTTACATTTTTTATCTCTCTGCTTCTTCTTCTCCGGCCTCTCTGTGAGATTTCCTCCCCACCCTTTTCAAGGTCCTCTCAGATGTTTCATCTTCCGAGGATCCTGATATCTGAGGGCACTTCTTTCTTGTCATATCTACATACGTAGAGGAGTGAGAGGCACCTTTTGGGGTTTGGACAGGTTCCTCTTACGTATTGCTTTCTTCCACGTTGTTCAATCTCTTTATCTATTGGATCCTGTAGTTCTTCTAGTGTGTTGAGTATATCAAAGGGGTTGGTTGATTTTTCTGTTATTGGAGGGACTGAAGTTTCTTCTACTTGGGGTTCTGGAGGAGAAACCCTCCCAGTGGAGATGACTTTCCCTTTGTTCCTATTTCTCTGCTTAGTTGGTCCTGATTTCTGAACCTGAGTCCATTGATCTCCCTTCTCTTTCTTGACTGCATCCTCTGATTTTTTTTTACAATGCCTGGTAAAGTGCCCGTAGCCATCGCCGTGTCTACATTTAAATGGAAGTTGCGTGTAATCTAGCACTTGTATGTGTGACCAATCAACTACTGTGAGTTTAATGGCTTTAGGGAGACCTTCGTCCAGGTCTATTTCTACACAAATTCTAGCATAGGAATACTGGTCTCTTCTTTCTTCTCGGTTGATGTATTTGGCTAGCTTGTTGCCTATGGTTTCCAAGGATTTAGGGTTCCAGTAGTGAAGAGGAAGGTGGGGCAATCTCACCTAGTAGGGAACATTCGAGGGCACATCCTGGGTCAGGTCGAAGTCTGGAGTCCATTGATTTAGATATAGTCCATGAGGCCCCATGAAATAAGGGCCGTTTGTGAATATTAGGTTTCTATCTTCTGCTGCTTCGAATAAAGAAAAGCAGTCTTTATCAACGAAATGGCTTTTTATTCCTTCTTTGACCAGTCAACACCAATTCCTTTGAACCCAGGCTTCTACCGCTTTTGACAAGTGCCATAAGCCTGTGAACTGACCGATAAGTCCTCTTTCTTCTAGGTTTAAAGCTGCTTTGCAGGGTTCTTCAGTAGGCAAGCCACTTGTGGGGATAGTTGCCATTTTTTTATGAACTTTTGTTGGTTTTCAGGTGTTGGCCTTTTATTGCAAGCTGCAACCAGATCCTGGAATGTAGCTATCTTTGGTGGCAAGTGAGTTTCCTTTTCTCGGCCCCCTCCTGGGGCCATAGCTCTGAAGGTTCAATCACTCTCAAGGTTGGATGTGTCTTTGCGCACTCCCTTGGCTTATTTCTGCTGTTCAAGGGCACCACCAGGCTCCCGCTAACTAGTTCCTCTCGTGAAGGTTGCTCTAGGCTCCCGCTCCGCTCTTGTACAGATCTAAAATAATATTATTAATGTTTTATAACATTTTCAATTAAATCTAATTATATATACTCGTTAAAATTTGATTTCTAAAATTAATTAAAACTTTAAAATAAATTCACTAAATCTATTCAATAATTTTTTTAAATAAATTCACCAAATCTATTTAACAAAATTATAAAAGGAAAATGATATATATTTAATTTATATAAAAAAATATTTCTATATAAATTAAATAGGACAAAATAATTAATTTAAAAAAAAAACACTTTTATAAATATAAATATTAATAACCATAAGAATTAAAGAATATTTACAATTATGAAACAAATAATATATTATCAATAAAATCATATTCACATTTATGAAACATGTTAAAGTTTTATTTCATTGGTTTGTATATATATTTTAGTTTAAAAGATTGTTAAATAATTAGATTAAATTATAGATATAATTTATAATTTTAATTAAAGAAAATAAATTATGATTGGATAATTATATACGAGAATTAAGAAGTGAATTTTAAACTAATCAAAATAACCACATAACATTAATCATTATCTTTGAGATTCATTAGATATTATTATTAAGTTGGTTATTTTTTTCATTAAATTAAATATTATTTTTTTAATTTTTGTGGATCATTTATATATAAATTCTTTTATTAATAGTATTCTGTATTTGTTATTTTTAATTAATTATTAAATTTAATAGTGTAAAATAGAAGATAAAATGGTTAAAATAATCACTAATTTTCATGAATTTTATATTTGGTAATTTCCAAAATAGAGAGAGTATTTTAACGACAATGAGAGGGGTGAAGATAAAATCACTATTTATTGAATGGTCTAGGTTATACTCGCATTAGATATAAACTAGCACAATGATAAATGTTGACAGGTCTCATGACAATCAGAGGGTTAAAGATGAAAAGTATTTTTCTTGAATTATCAAGGTTATACTTACATTAGATATAAATTAGTGCAATGGTAAATGTTGACACGCCTCAATTTATTATATAATAAGAAATTATATAATAAGAATAAAAACACTTATTTTATAATAGATCTCAATTTCCCAAAATTGAAATAATCATAAAATTGCTTTTAACTCTACCCAAAACCTCCAATTTGTTATATAATAAGAATAAAAACACTTCATAATAGATCTCAATTTCCTAAAATTAAATTAATCATCAAATTGCTTCGAACTCTACCCAAAACCCCTACCTAGAGTTGAATCGAGATTGACATAAGGATGCCCAAGTCTTGGCTCAACCATTGGGGGATAAAGAAAGAGATAATCTTGGAGAATAAGGATAATATTAAAAAATACTATTACTTCCAAATTTAAGGATAAGTGGTGGGATGATAAAGAGTTAGCAGGAAAAATTAAGCTAAAGTATTATAAGGAGGTGATCAATCCCACTCTTTGTAACTAGGATTATCTTTATGCCTTACTAGTATTAAGACGAAAATGAACATTATGAAGATATAAGCTAATTATAATGATATTTTAAGTGAACTAGGGCATTGGTCTATTCCGAAAACACCTTGAGACCAAAAAATATGTCACCTTTGCAATGTTAAGAGGGTTGAAGATGAAAAAATCTCTCTTGGATTGCTCAGCTCTTACCCACATCCCTTCTCATTTCCAAAACATTTTGGACACCACCAACCTTCTTAACTTATTAAGTCAACAAAAATATAGTGATCTGGGAATTTTTCTTTTTAATCATAAAAGTAAAATATTAAAGAGTTGCAATTATTTTCTTACCTTTTGAAGGTAAGATAAAACACATTGGTATTATTGGATGTTAATCATGATCATCCTCAAAATTATTATTATTATTAACTATAAAAAGAATTAATATATAAGTTAAACATATTTACATTTCCAAAAACATGGAACATTATTCTTATCCATGGAGATTTTCCCCTAATTTATTGTGGAGATTCTTCATGTGTAAATAGGCTCTGTTACAATATCATGGTCAAATACCATCTTATCAAATACCATCTTATCAATACTACATGCCCCAAAAAACCTTCAAATTATTTGTTGCATTACCAATATTTTTTATCATTTAAATCAACAAAACTATGTGATATTAAAATGTTTTTCTGTATTCTTTTCAAATATAGAAATGAAATGAAAACATATTCTAAATAATCTCTTACCTTTTAAAGATGTGATAGATTATTTCTCACTATCATCATCATCATCATCAATTTCTATAATTATAAAGAAAAAATTAATGAAAATATTATCATAGTATGAATATTTATTTAAAAATAAATAGGCATACTAAATTTCACAATACCAAATTCCAACCCTATACTAAATATGCTAATTAATAAATTTAATTTTTAAAATTTTCAATACTAAATTAGATTTAATGAATATTACTTAACAAAAATACATATTTTTTTTTCTAACTTCATACTTTTTAAAATATAATTTAAACTCTATATTTAAAATTTCTTTTAACATGAAATATATATATATATATTTAATTTAAAAACAAATTATTTTTCAAATAAATTCATGCCTTTTTATCAATCTCATGGCACCCTTTGCCATGAAGCTCATTCATACCATAAATGTGAGAATGACAACCAACGTAATAAAATATATGAGCATGCAAAGAAGCTCATCCATACTATAAATGTGAGAATACCAATTGAATGACCACCAAAGTAATAGAGTATGCAAAGAAGCATGGGTGGATAGGTTCTTATGAACGGGAAGATAAAAAATTCAAATGAATGATATCTTAAAAATACTTTAGTTTTTTTTTTAAAGGTTTGAGGTTAATTTTATTTTAATTATAGATTTTAAGAATATTTAAAAAATCAATTGTAAATTCCAAAATATATTAAAATGAGCGTATTAACTTGGCTACTATAATTTTCAAAATCTGTAACTCACACATACCCACCAAACCTGAGATATCAATTCTGAATTAAGTAAACAGGACGTCTATATCGTGCATAACGCAATCGTGGTCATAAATTTCTCGTCATTCCTCATTTTCTTGATTCATAGAATCCACAAACGATAATTCCAACTACAAACGATTGAACAATCATAATATCAACGAAACCTAACCCTACTGCCATGTGTAAATGAAAATTGTAAAAGAAAATAATAATAAGAATATGATGACGATATAATGAAACATTAGCAGTGATCGAATCATTAAGAATATCAATGAAAGCTAATCCTACTGCCATATATTATATGGCATGACATATATGATGGCGATATAATGACTGGTCAAAATTTTCATGTAGAAATGTGCGCAACGACTAGATTTGAATAATGTACTAAGTAACGCCGTGTGATTTGAGGGCATGGGTAGTCATGTTACAACACAATTAACTTCAATTCACATTTGCTTGTAAATAATGCGTACCGGTAAAGGTAAACGCTGCACAAACAAATCGAGGGAAACAAGGCAAGTAAAATTGAGCATGACGTCATAGCAGTATTCTAAGGTTACTTGAAGACAGGGAATATACATGTGTAAATGAATACCTTATTCACATATGTAAAGTGAATCTTGAATTAACTGACATCATATCATTTGTCTCTCTCTCAGAGTTGGCATTTCGTAAGTATGTTCCTCCTTTCACATGCTCATGGTGAGTGCCAATATTTCCAAATAGTCGCAGAAACTCATTCTGCATGCTTTGTTACGGGACATATCGAAATGTCGATCCATCGAGATGTTGGAAATCAATGCAAGTCACAATTTTCCCTAGTAGAAATGGAATAAACAAAACCATACCTTTTTTTAAGCATATCAAGTCACATCATTGGTTTTCTGAACTTAACCATGCCTAGGGAACACATCACAAGGCCAACATGAGTTTGTTTCGGTAGACGTACAATTTCATATTGCAATGAATTGAAGTCTCTTCCTCCAAAACACGTCTTTGACGAAACCCTGAACCCAATATGAAACCTTCCAGATCGAACACTGAATTGCTGCCATTTTGGGAGGTAAGAAATTAAGAATTCAGATATGCCAGAACTGAATTTCCCGAGCTTTGGGAAACCAAGGAAAACCCCTTTTCATTACCAGATTGGATATGTTTATCTCCCATAGCATAAATAAATGTGAAATAGCAAATTTATTCCAGTGAATTGAGGTTTTATGGTTTTGATATTTGTAATAAAAAAAAAAATTAAAACTTTTACAAAATTGCAACCTAATTCTATAATTAAGGATGCTAAAAGAGTTTGTGTAAATACAAAACGAAATTATACTACTTTGAAAGAAAGGTAAAGAACAATTATTTTATAAAAGAAACATATCATATTTATAGAGCATATGTCCATTAAATCAAAATATTTTACTAAAATCTGGAAAATTTTTATTTTAACAAAAATAACTTAAATTCAAACTTACAACATACCTCAATATTACAAATCATATGAATTTGAAAAAATCCCCATATTTTAAGAATTAAAACTTTTACAAAATTGCAACCTAATTCTATAATCAAGGATGCTAAAAAAGTTTGTGTAAATACAAAAAGAAATTATACTACTTTGAAGAAAAAGAAAAAGAATAACTATTTTATAAAAAAAAACATATCATATTTATAGAGAGTTCAGGAGGGGTATGGGGTATTTGTCGATTAAATCAAAATATTTTATTATAATTTTCTAAAATATCTCATATGTAAAAGATTGATTGGGCTATTTATGTCCAAATGCCAGTCTGCCATAAATTGGATTCTTACAAATCGTGCTTTGATTTGCAGGGTATAGTACATTTCAAGGTGTGCCATTAAGAGTAGATTCACGTGATATATGTGAATATGTTATTCACGCCTTTATATTTCCCTCACTTTAAGTAACCTTACAATACTGCTACAGATGTGATCCAAAATTTGACTGTGTAAATCCTCTTTGATGACTATAAATTATGCTTTGCATATTTTCTTGGATTTGCTTGTGAACTATTTATTTTTATTGGTACATTTTTCTTATAAATTTTGTGTTAAGATATTATTTTTTTGGAATTCAATTCTTTTAAGTAAGATATTTAATTATGACTATTTTTATTAAAAATAGTTTTAATTCTCTATTTTTTTTTAGCCATTTTGGAATAGTTTGGTTAACATTTATTATTCATATATTTGAAGTAAAATCAAAATTAATAAAATAAATCATGTAGTATCAATTATCACTTCGAAGTAAATAACCAAGTATTTTTAAATTTTTATTTTAAATAAAAAATTCATAAATTTAAATAATTATTAAAAATTTTAATTATAAAAATTAAATTATGATTTTAAATAATTTTATCCAAAAAAATATTTAATTTTTTCCTTTTATTAAAACTATTAAATTTAATAAATTATTAATAAAAAAATGATAATCCATTTTTTTTTTTAAACTTTGAAAATGATTTGTAAACCAATTTCTATATTTGAACTTCAAAAAATAATTGTGAACTGAGTATCTCTCGTTGAAACTGTAACGCAATATATTATATCTTCAAAATTTGAACAATTATTTTTATGTCTATTACCTAAACAGTCATTTTTTTTAAGGTTAACCTTAATATTTGAAGTTTAATCTCTTTTCTTTTTAGGTCTATTAAATTAAGTTTAATTATTTTTATGTCTATTACCTAAACAGTCATTTTTTTTTAAGGTTAACCTTAATATTTGAAGTTTAAGCTCTTTTCTTTTTAGGTCTATTAAATTAAGTTTAATATTTGAAGTTTTAGTTTTAGTTTTTGAAGTTTATTAATGGTTTTCTATTCACAATTATAAGTACATATAAATAGAAAAAATATTTTGGTTTGGTTAATTTTCTCTTATACTAATATAGATTTATTAGAAGAATGAATTTTTAATAATAAACAATTAAAATTTTTAATTACTTTATATATTATACATATATTTATAATTGACATTAAAATATTTTAATTAATAATTTATAATAATGTATTTTATTCAAAAACTACATTGTTTATATTAAAATATTATTGGTTTATTATTACATTTTTAATACATTTCAATATTATTTAATTTTGAATAACAAAATATTTTATTTATGAACTATTATAATATTTTTTGACTTCCACATATCAATTTTATATTAAAAATTGAATAAACGCACATTTCTCTTTACTAGTAAAGAACTTGAATTATTTTATTTTTAATTATTTCTTCCTATTAATAGAAATACTTTACTATTATCAATATGTGTATATACGAATTCTATATTGAAATAAGTTAGTTAACATTAATATTCAAACTTTTATTAGGTTCCATATTGAAATATTTATAAGTTAAATGCTAGATTATTATTATTATTTTTTTCTTTTAATTACCTTTATCTCTTAGAGTTGACATAAAATATAGACACCCCCAGGATTTGAGAGCTCACGGGAGGAGAGACACACCCTGTTAACTCAATTGGTGGTGCTCAACACATGGCGCAGGTCACTCAAGAGATGGCAGTCATGAGGATTAATTCTCTCTGCACTCATTCTATAGAATTGTACTCTTTGCTCCACTCTATCAACTTTGGCATTATAATCCCAAGGGACATGGCATCTTGACATTTTCTCCCTTTGCTGTATCTTCTCAAGGCATTCTTCACCCCTTCCAACTATTTCTCTGCATCATCTAACCTCTTCCATCCAAACATGAGTAGTGATAGAGGCAGGGTACGATGTCGTGACATAGGCATGGGTCGTGGACGTCCTCCCACCACCTTTGACGAACCCTCCATTGCTTCTCTTTTCAACTATGAAATTCTTGATCATATAAGGAGAAAGGTGATCGAAATGGAGGAGGAAGAGACTCGCAGAGGTCTTCCAACACTCTCAGCCTACCGTAACCTCATCACTTACCAGCTCAAGGAGAGGGAGCAGGAAAAATCGAAGGCCACCAACTATATTACATATCTCTCTACCTACCACAACCACTCCTCCTTGTCCCTCAAGAACTTGGCCAGAGAACTCAAAATTGACTATCCCTCTAGCACCCCCTCCTCCACCTTCCCCATTCCATCCCCCTTACACAACCCTTTAGTTGGCTCATCCTCCCTGCCTCTATATAGAGCTCTGAAAAATCCTCGCCTCACTGTACACAACCCCTCCCCTCCAGTGGTCAACGCTCCTCCCCTATCTTCCCCCATCCGAGTCCCTATGGATGTTACATCCTAGAAGAAATTCTAGCAGACTCTCGTAATGCACAGGCTCACGAAAGTGCCTAAGTTCATGATGGCTCCACCATGGCTTCAATGCAGATTTAGTACAATAGGCGCTAACCTCTTGGGCATTATGGCACACAAGAGGTTGGTCAACATCAAAATGGTTTGGTTCACTTGCAACTATCATTTTGGCCTAGTCTATATGCACTTGGTATAGAGCGACAAATATCATAGTCTCAAATTAGTTCTTTATCAACACCAGCTTACAAGCAAGTGACATGGATTTGCTAGGCTCAAACCTTCAATTTTACTTCATTGTCAACATGCCTTTAACATTAAATTGCCTCGAAAACTTGAACGTTGGTTTCCCCTTCATGGTTACTTTCGCTCAGAAGTAACAATTGTACATTATGTATTTTTTTCGTGTTAAGATAATGTAGATATGCTTGCTCTAAGAGCGAAAGTGAAATATTTTTATGACATATCTTTCATACTAAGTTGTTATATTAAAAATAAATAAATAGAGTTAGCACAATAAAAATGAGATTATTAATTTTTTATAACATTTTCAATTAAATCTAATAAAATATGTATATTCAATTATATTTTTACAATTATATTTTTATTTTGCTTATATTATAGTACTCACTAAAATTTGATTTCCAAAATTAATTAAAAATTAAAAATAAATTCACTAAATTTATTCAATATATTTTTTTAATTAAATTCAACCCAATTTATTTAAAAAAAAATAATAATATATATTTAATTTATATAAAAAAAATCTATATAAATTAAATAAAAATAATAATTAATTAAAAAAAAAGTACGTTTTAAGAACTTTTATGAATATAAATATTAATAAAAATAAGAATTAAACCATATTTACCATTATAAAACCAAAAATATATTATCAATAAAATCATATTGAATTATGAAATAAATAATATATTATCAATAAAATCATATTCACAGTTATGAAACATGTTGTTAAAGCCCTATTTTAGTTTTAAAGATCTTTAAATAATAAAATTAAATTAGAGGTATAATTTTTAATTTTAATTAAATAAAATTAAATTAGAGATATAATTTTTAATTTTAATTAAACCAAATAAATTTTGATTGGATAATTGTATTGGTAATTATGAATTTTAACTTATCAATTTTTAATGATTTTTTAATTAGATAATATTTATGAGAATTAGAAAGTGAATTTTAAACTAATCAAAATAACTGCATAACGCTCACCATTATCTTTGAGATTCAGAAAGTAGATATTATTATTAAGTAGGTTATATTTTTTATTAAATTTAGTAGTGTAAAATAGGAAATAAACCTGTTTAAAATAATTATTTTCTTATGAATTTTATCTTGAGCAATTTTCAAAACATTATAGTTTGAAAGAGGACCATAATGACAATGAGAGTGTTGAAGATAAAAAATACTTTTTCTTGAATTATTTAGTTATATTCACATTGGATATAAACTAGCACAACGGTAAATGTTGACAGGAGTCATGACAATGAGAGGGTTGAAGATCAAATATATTTTTTCTTGAATTTTCGAGGTTATACTCACATTAGATATAAACTATTGCAATGGTAGATGTTGATAGGTGTTAATTTATTACATAATAAGAATTAAAGCACTTACTTCATAATAGCTCTCAATTTCCTAAAATTAAAATAATCATAAAATTGCTTCTAACACTACCCAAAACCCCCACCTATGAGATTGACATAAGGATTCTTAAGCCTTGGCTCAACCATTGGGGGATAAAGAAAGAGATAAGCTCGGAGAATAAGGATAATATTAAAAAATATTATTACTTCCAAATTTAAGTATAAGTTGTGGGATGAGAAAGAGTTAGGGGGAAAAAAGAAGCTAAATTATTATAAGGAGGTAGTCAATCCCACTCTTTGTAACTAGAATTATCTTTATGCCTTACTAGTATTAAGAAGAAAATGAACATTATGAAGATAAGAACTAATTATCATGATATTCTAAGTGAATTTGGGCATTGGTCTATTCCCAAAATACCTTGGGAACAAAAAATCTGTCACCTTTGCAATACTAAGAGGGTTGAAGATTAAAAAAAAAAACTCTCTTGGATTGCTCAGCTCTTACCCACATCCATTCTCATTTCCAAAACATTTTCCACAATACCAACCTTCCTAACTTGTTAAGTCAACAAAAATATAGTGATCTAGGAATGCTTATATCATTTTTTTTATCGTAATAGTAAAAGATTAAAGAGTTGCAATTAATCTATTACCTTCTCAAGGTCTGATAAAACACATTGGAATTATTGGATGTTAATAATCATCATCAAAATCATTATTATTATTAGTTATAAAAATAATTAATATATAAGTTAAACATATTTACATTTCAGAAAACATGAAACATCATTCTTATCCATCGAGATTTACCCCAACTTTATTGTGGAGATTCTTCATGTGTAAATAGGCTATATTACAATACCATGGGGCAAATACCATCTTATCAATACTACATGCCCCAAAAAACCTTCAAATTATTTGTTGCATTAACAAAGTTTTTGATTATTTAAGTCAACAAAACTATGTGATATTGAAGTGTTTTTTGTATGCTTTTCAAACATACCAATAAAATGCTAACATATTCTAAATAATCTCTAACATTTTAAAGATGTGACAATTCATCACCATCACCATCACCATCACCATCACCATCAAAACAAAAAATAATAAAAATATTATCCTAATATGAATATTTATTTTAAAATAAATACCAAATTTCACAATATCAAATTCCAACACTATACTAAGTATATTAATTAATAAATTTACTTTTTAAAATTTTCATATCATAATTAGAATTATTAACATTAAAATACTTTAATATATTAATTTCTTCCTAACTATTAATTAATTTATTAACTATTATATTAATTAATTATAAATATTATTTAGTTATAATTGTTAATATAATGTGGTTCAAATTCATTTAGAAATTGATATATTTCCCTAGTATTTCTATAATAATTAATCATCCCTTCATTTTATTAAAATAACTCTTTTAACTTAATAATTAACTTTTTAATGCTAGAATATAAATATTAATTAATATATTAATATATTAATTATTATATTGATCAATTATAAATATAATTATTAATTAATATATTAATTATCAGATTGATCAATTATAAATATTTATTATTTATAATTATTAATTTGTATTGGTTTAATTTATTAAATTAATTTATATAGAAATCAATATATTTCAGTTCAATCTATTATCTAAAAATTAATATATTAATTATCAATATATTATCTAAAAATTAATATATTAATTATCAATATATTAATTAATTAATATATTTATATCTAAAAATTAATATATTTAATAAATTATTTAATATTAATTAATTAATATATTTAATTAATATATTTATATCTAAAAATTAATATATTAATTAATTAATATATTTATTATCTATAATTATTAATATGAATTGATTTAATAATTAATATATTAATTATTATATTGATCAATTATAAATATAATTATTAATTAAATTATTATTATATTGATCAATTATAAACATTTATTATTTATAATTATTATTATGAATTGGTTTAATAGATTAAACTAATTTATATAGAAATTAATATATTTTAGTTTAATCTATTATCCAAAAATTGTTAGTATCAACTCTTTTTCCTTTTTAATCTATAGGTTATAAACCTAGATATTAAAAGATTAAAATTTTTAATAAAATTTCAATAAAACAAAAATAATTTATTAAAAATGAATAATAAATTAAAAATAAAAATAAAAATTTTAATAAAATTTCAATAAAACAATAGTAATTTATTAAAAAGAAAAAGAAAAAAAAAATAAGATTAAAATTAAAATAAAATTCAGATTCAAGCCGACCTGTGCTATTCCTTAAAATTTTATCCTCATGGGTATTTATTCTATCCATTCTGCTCTTCTTTTATCATCATTCTCAAACCCTGATGATGGATCCCATTTGGGATTTGAAACGTTGGTACAAAAATGTTCATACTGTAGATTCTCCGGTCAATGATTAAAAAAAAATAAATACTAATATCAAATTTCACAATAACAAATTCCAACGTTATACTAAATATATTAATTAATAAATTTAATACTAAATTAGATTTAATCACCATTAGTTAACAAAAAAAATACATAATTTTTTTCTAACTTAATATTTTTTTAAAATATAATTTAAATTCTATATTTAAAATTTCTACTAACATGAATTTCTACTTTTTATTTTAAAATAAATTAATTTTTTAAAATAAGTTCATGCCTTCTTATAAACCTCATGGCACACTTTGCCATGAAGCTCATCAATACCATAAATGTGAGAACACCAATTGAATGACAACCAACGTAATAGAATATATGAGCATGCAAAGAAGCATCGATGGATAGATTCTTATGAACGTGAAGTTAAAAAATTCAAATGAATGATATCTTAAAAATACTTTAGTTTTTTTAAACGTTTGAGGTTAATTTTATTTTAATTGTAGATTTTAAAAATATTTAAAAAATCACTCGTAAATTCTAAAATATATTAAAATGAGTTTATTAACTTGGCTACTATACATTTTCAAAATCTGTAACTCACACATACTAACCAAAGCTGAGATATCAATTCTGAATTAACTAAACAGGTCGTCTATATCGTGCATAACGCAATCGTGGACATAAATTTCTCGTCATTCCTCATTTTCTTGATTCATAGAATCCACAAACGATAATTCCAACCTTCATAATATCAACGAAACCTAACCCTACTGCCATGGTAAAAGAGAATAATAATGATTATGTGGCATGGCATATATGATGACGATATAATGAAACATTACCACTGATCGAAACATTAAGAATATCAATGAAACCTAATCCTACTGCAACGGATTATGTGGCATGACATATATGATGACGATATAATGAGCAGTCAAAATTTTGATGTAGAAATGTGCGCAACGACCAGATTTGAATAATGTACTATTAAAGTAACGCCGTGTGATTTGAGCGCATGGTTAGTCATGTTACAACACAATTAACTTCAACTCAAGTTGCTTGTCGATAATGCGTACCAGTAAAGATAAACACTGCACAAACAAATCGAGGGAAACATGGCAAGTAAAATTTATATATATGAAACATCATTTACACACAATGAAACGCCGTAGTAGTATTCTAAGGTTACTTGAAGACAGGGAATATACATGTGTAAATGAACACTATATTCATATATATGACAGATAATACGGAATATACATGTGTAACTGAATATTTTATTCACATATATGACAGGTAATACGGAATATACATGTGTAAATGAATATTTTATTCACATATATGACAGATATAAGGTGAATCTTGAAGTAACTGACATCTTATCATTTGTCGTGTTCATTGGCTCTCTCTCTCTCAGAGTTGGCATTTCGTAAGTATGTTGCTCCTTTAGCACATGCTCATGGTGGTGAGTGCCCATATTTCCAAATAGTGGCAGAAACTCATTCTGCATGCTTTGTTAGGGACATATTGAAATGTCAATCCATCGAGATGTTGGAAATCAATGCAAGTCACAATTTCCTAGTACATTTCTATCTAGGAAAAAACAAAATATCAAGTGACCACACTCTTTTTTTTAACCATATCAAAGTCACATCATTGGTTTTTGGAACCTAACCATACCTATGGAACACATCACAAAATGGCCAACATGAGTTTGTCTCAATAGAAGAACAATTTCATATTGCTATGAATTGAAGTCTCCTCCCTAGGATATCGGGATGTCGGAGATTTCTCCAAAACACGTCTTTGACCAAAGATTAAGTCTAATCCAATACGAAACCCTGAACCCAATATGAAACCTTCCAGATCGAACCCTGAATTGCTGCCATTTTGGGAGGTAAGATACTTGGTAGTTGAGAATTCAGATATGCCAAAACTGAATTTTCCGAGTTTTGGGAAACCAAGGAAAACCCCTTTTCATTACCAGATCGGATATGTTTATCTCCCATAGCATAAATAAATGTGAAGTAGCAAATTTATTCCAGTGAATTGAGGTTTTATGGTTTTGATATGTGTAATAATAAAAAAAATATGGGAATAAATTACACAATAGCATGCAGATATACTATAATTAATTTATGGAAAAATAAATATACAAAAAGCCAACTTCATTTTCAAATAAATACAATAAGGAATATTCATAGTCACTTTTCTATTATATTATTTTTTCATTTTTTCTACTTTGCAGCCAAGCAAGATTATATAAAAAAATTTAACCATTTTGAATAATTTGGTCTAACATATCTTCATTCAAATCTTCTAAATTTAAAATTATGTTAACAAACTTTTGAGTTTTTTAATTTTCCTAACAATTATACTAAAATAAACTTATTCATCTTATTAAATGGCAAGAGGATATATTTATTAAAACCTTGAAACAAATCAAATCCTTAAGTGTCGTTTTGAGGTCAACTATTGAATTGATTGAAATAGATGTTACTGCATTAGACTCTCAAGAAATTAAGAACTTGTTCATGTGCTATGCTTTACATGATCTTTGACATTTTTACCATATTTAGCTACCTATGTTGTTGTCATCCAGGTTGAATCTTCAATTGGCTTATTCTCTCACTTGACCAAATACTATAAATATTCTCTATCTCTACTTCTTTTGACTGCCTTCTTATCCAACACTACTTCAATTTCATTTTGTGTTACTTTAGTTACTTTTCTTTCACATTCAATTGTGTGAATTTCCTCACACAACATGACATGCTCCCACCCTTTCTTGGAATTGCATTATTCACTTCTGAAGATATTTCAGTATATGTCCACTTTCACTATCACTTCTCAAATCCCTTGATTCAAAGTCTCTACTACTCTCATCTCTCATACTCCTAATCAATCAAATAACAATCACTTTACTCAAAAATCAAAATTCACAAAAAGAAAAAAATTAATTTGCACCTCCTATATAATAATAATTTTTTGAAAAAAAAGATTGAAGATGTGAGCCTCAAGTCATGGAAAATTTTGACAGCTAATATTAGCACGTGGGGTAATTTTCCATGTTTTTTAATGGCCAAAATTTTTTAGTATAAAATTATTTTACCTTATAAATAAAAAAATTTGTATAGAGATTATATAAAGAATCATTAGAAATTTGAATCCCCCAAATATCACTTTGAATTCTTTTACACCATAAGATTTATTGTTCGACCACTAAGAGTTCTTCTACCCTTGAATCCCACTATTTTAATTGTCAACCAATCTTAATTTGTGTAAGGTTTAACTTATTGATCTTTCAAATAATAATTATAAACCGTGAACATCTCTCCCTAACAAGTTCAACTTATTGATCTTTAAAATAATAATTATAAACCGTGAACATCTCTCCCTAACATGTTTTGGCAAAGAAAAATAGAATAACGGACTTACCCACTCAATTTCTTCATGATAGTTCATATTCAGGATGTAATTTTTATTCAGAAACATGTGAGTTAGAAACATGTGAGATTTCGCCCACGGATAGGGTGTTCAATATACAAATACCTTTTTGTTCCGGGTATTGAAATTATTTTTGTTCCAGGTATTCGAATTATTTTTAAGTAAATAAAGACTATAAAAAGATTCAAGATGAGGAACTATTTTTTTCCTATAAGGAGTGTATAAATTTTCGTATATATTCGCTGAATATATTTTCAGTGACAAATTATTTAGTAGTCGTAACTACTACTTAATTTTTCTCTTATATTTATGAATATATTGTAGGTGACAAATTATTCAGTAGTTCTTCGGACGTTATAGTTCATAGACCAGTTACACTCAAAATGTTTCTTTTTGCTTGAAATAAATCGCATGATGTCCTAACCCTGAACTACTTCTATAAATTTTGTTATATATTTACACTTTAATGTAAGAGAAGATTGTGTGATTTAGCATGTTTTTTTATAAATGTATACGTGGAAGTTGCAATATAATGAAAAAATACAATCAAGCAGTTACGCTGCTTATGGCCAACACCGGTTCCAAATACTTGCGAAGCCCAAATCAAGTTGGGAGGAGAAGAAAAAGGAAAGGACATTGATTGCAGCTGTCATGGACTTGTTAACAGCTACCTCATGCCAAATGATTTTCTTTTATTTCTCTGGCTTGTTCCCATACAACCTACAATGGGCCCTCTTCCCCTCCCGTATTTCAATAAAATTACGCGTGAAAACAAAATTACCCCAGAAACATCGCAGTGATGCCATGGGTTACACAGACTAAGCTTAAATCGAATCCCCTTGCTTCCAAAATAATTCAATGCAAACCATGCAAATAACGTGTGAGTTTCTCCTTTGTCTTTCAATTCGAGATTACATTACATTTTGATAATCACTGATACTTTGGATTCTCGTTTTTATATATAATCAATGAATAATAAAATATCTTTATAGTTACGGGAAAGGATGAAGTTAAATGTGGCTAATGCATATTCAGGAAATAATTTAATATGGAAATATAAATGATTTTTAATTCAGATGTAAACTTTTTGTTTTATTCATTTAAAAAAAGACGAGAATTATTATTTTTTTGTTCAAAAATAAAAAATTTAAAAGAGAATCTATATTCAAGTGGGTTGATAATTAGTATTTAACTAAATATTAAAATAAAATCTGATAAACATTTTTATTTGTACTCAAGAATTATATTTTTTTTATAAATGTAAATATTTGTCTCTTTTTTTTTTATAGATTGTTATTTGATTCATCAAGAGCATGAGGGATGAGAGTAATGGAGAAGATTAATATTTTACTTAAAATAAAAATGTAGATTAAATATTTTATTGTTATATTGTTAATTTTGTAAGGGATGAGAGTAATGGAGAAGATTAAATATTTTACTTAAAAAAAATGTAAATTAAATATTTTACTTTTATATTGTTAATTTTGGAATTAATAAAGTATTAATAAATTCTTTTAATTTTCAAAGTGATTAACGTTAATTATTTCATTATAACTACATTTTTTTATTTTTTTCAAATTGTTTAATCATAGATTTTGTTAAAATTAATTTTTATGGATTCAGCTATATTTGAATGTGATTATATGGAAAAATACACCTAAGAGTTTTGTGTTGGATTCACTGATACTTGAATGTGGTTTTATGTTAAAATACAAGTGAGAGGTTTATAGAAGTTTTTGACTACAAAAGGCATTTCTTTCTGGGAGAAAAGAAAAAATGCATGGAACTTAGATATTTCTTAATTTCTTTGAGTAAAGAGATTTTCAAAATAAAAAATTATTCTTTTCAAGTTCATGTCAAACACTATAGAGTCTAACATGCTTTTTATATTAGAAAACAAATACCACAAAAAATAGTAATAAAAGTTATATAATATACATATATATCAAAAATACCATATTCAAGCCTCAAAATGACAAAATTTACTCCATTCGTATACCTTTGAAACTAGCATTAAAAATGAAAAATATCCTACATTGTTTAAAAAGGTAAAGCATTGATTTTGCAAAATTTGGGTGTCTATCAACTTAGTTTTTTATTTTCTTTGATGTTTTAGAATTTTGCGAGTTGTAATAATCTTTTTATTAGAAAGTTGGATAATGTTTATTTTATTTTAATTATTTAAATATGTGTAGTTTGATTTTACTATTAAGTTTATTGTGATGAGGAGCTTAGTGTGGTGTGGAACAGATGGTGAAAGGTTACATTACATAAACATTTTGACTCCGTAAAATTACAAAAGAAAAATTAAATTTAAAATTTAAAAAATTGAAATAAACAAATTTAGTAATTCTAATTGGTAATTATTAATGTGGGCTCTATAATTTTGATCCTTAAGAAATCTGAAGTTAAGATGGATCTAAGTTGGTTATGTATTAAGACTAATAATTTTTTTATAGATGTAACTATTTTCCTCAATTTACATCAAAAAAGATATTAATTCATTTCCATACATATACAAAAAATATGAATTGTAAATGAATTTAAATTGATTCTCTATGTAGAATTTAGATTAAATATTCTACTTAAACTTAAATTCTTTTTTAATATTAGAATTATTGAAGTATTATTAAATCTTTTTATTTTTCAAAGTGATTAAGCCTAGATTGAACTAAAACTATTTTTTTTGGATTTCTTGATACCCTAAATGTGGTGGAATTATGACTAAAAAAGACATTAGGTTCACTAAAAAGGCATTCCCTTTACGCCACTAGGAAAAGTGCAAGGAAATTAGATGTTTCTCAAATGTGAAGGTGATGGGTAAGTAAGTATGTCTTCAACTTGAAGTTCACATGTGTCCTTCTTAAAATAAAAATTAAAAAAATTTCTAAATAGAAAACAATGCTTGTGATAACAACAATAAAAAAATATGCTTATATGGCCTAATATAATTTCAAGTAAAGTAATTAAACGTAAAAAAAAATATGTGAGTAATATGTTTAAGTGTTATACTTTTCAAAAATATTATATCATGTTATTTAAATAAATTATTTGAATATTTTGCTTAACTAATTTATATGAATGTCAATTTCATATATATCTATATATAGAAAAAGAATGTTAAAAGAAAATATTTTAATGTTGTATATAATAAAATATTTGTAGGTTATGAATAAAATATTTTAATATGAATTAATATTGACTTCTACTTAAAAATATATAACATTCAATAATACAATTTAAACAATGAAAAATTACACATTATCTTTTGCACTCTAAAATAAGTTTGCACCTGAGATTTGATCCTTCTTGACTCATGTTAGATCCTTACTTAAGATGGATCTATGTTGATTTTTATTTTTTGAATTGGGTTGTTATTCTTCATATAATTCTAGTGCAACTTAGGGTTCTTAAAAAGAAAAATATCCATAAAGTTAGTAGGGAGGTCAATTGATAGATTTTCAATAAACTAACACAAAGAATTCGAAAATTAACCAAAAACTTTAGAAATAGATGCAACATTTGACTCAAATTTAAATTTAATAATAACATTTATAATTAACAATAATATTTAAATTATTTAATTAAATATATTTAAATTTTGTTCTAAATTTATAACTCAATAATAATAATGAAAATTTTCATTCATGAGGAAAAAATATGAAACATACATATCTCAAAATCAAAAGACATGTAATCACACTTTTTCATAAATCAACAATATTGGACTTACATGCTTTTAGTGTGCCCCATAGAAACCCACAAGATCCCAATACATCTAATACATTTGGCTGGAAAAATGATTCGTTATGGTACAAAGATCGGTTATACCTATGTAAGAACTCCCAACTCAAACAAAAGATTGTTATGGAATTGCACACTTCTCCCTTAGGAGGGCACTGGATTTTTAAAAACTTACCACAGGGTTAAGAAGGAATTTTTTTGGGATGGCCTTAAATCAGATATTCAAAATTTTGTGGCGAAATGTTCGGTTTGCCAACAAAATAAAGTTGAAACAATTAATACCCAGGTCTATTACAACCTTTATCCATTCCAAGCCAACGTTGGGAGGAGGTTTCAATGGATTTTATCATAGGTTTACCCAAGTCCAAAGCAAAGAGTGTTATCATGGTTGTAGTTGACAGACTTACCAAGTGTGCACACTTTTGTGCATTATCACACCCATTTAAAGCCAGTACAGTTTCTACCACATTTATGGAAACAATTCAAAAGCTACATGGAAACCCGAAGATTATTGGAAGCGACAAAGATCCCATTTTCACTGGAAATTTTTGGACATAATTATTTTCTTGTCTCAGTACTCAGTTAGCTCATAGCTCATCTTATCATCCTCAATCTAATGGGAAAACTGAGATAGTAAACAAATGTTTGGAAGTATATCTTCGTTGCTTTGTATTTGATAAACAAACACAATGGGTCAAATGGTTGCCTCTAGTTGAATGGTGGTATAACACTTCCTTCCATACTGCAGCAAAAATGACCCCATTTATGGCACTTTATGGATATCATCCACCATCCATCACATCATATTTAAGAGAAAATTCTAAGGTTCAAGCAGTGGAACATCACATCGAGCATCAACAACAAGTTCTCCAACTCTTAAAGGGTAACCTCATGTTGGCATAGAATAGAATGAAACAATAGGCAAATCAACATCATAGTGAAAGAAGTTTTGATGTAGGTGACTGGGTATTCCTATGGCTACAACCATATAAACAAATGTCCCTGAAGCAAGCTAAGAAGGATAATAAATTATCACCAAAGTGTTATGGTCCGTATAAGGTGTTGCAAAAGATTTGTACTATGACATACAAATTGGAGCTTCATGCAGCTTCCCGAATGCACCGAGTTTTCCATGTTTCATGTTTAAAGAAGGTTATAGGTGACAAGCTACTAGTTCAAACAATATTTCCATAACTTTACGAGGAAGGAAAAATCATATTGGAACTGGAAACAGTCACAGAAACAAGAACTCAACAGCTACGAAATTGATCAATTTCGGAGCATCTCATCAAGTGGAAGAACTTATCCATTGAAGATTCCACATGGGAGGATGAGAATTTTATATAGAAGCATCCAGAATTACTCAGGCATTGAGGACAATGCTTTTCAAAAGGAGTGGGGCATGTTAGGTCCCTATAATACTAGTGATTCCCCCATTACTATTGTCATTGTATCCCTTATTGTTTTTCTTCTTTTTTGTGTTGAAGCAAGTATGGATCCTTCTATATCATTGAGTCAAAGAATAGTGTACACTATAAACAAACGTCCACCCAACATCAAAGAAACAGAAAAGGAATAAAGGCTTTAGCCTCCAAGGGCTACACCGTATAGCTTTACCTCTTTAAATTCAAACCTATGAAAAAACTAACAAGACTCCCGACTAACCCTCGGAAAGCCCGCAAACTTTTACACCGCCTCCCTCCGGTAAACCCCCAACTAAAGAACCGACCCATCAAAATGATAAGATCGATGGCAGAGGAGGAAGCCACCTAGCTAAAGAGCCCGAAGTTTAACCGTCCTGCCCCACTAGTTTGCTCTTCCCCAGACAACCGTTCATTCGCACCGCGAGAATCTAACAGCTGAGATAGATTTCACGTAGGACAAGAAGGAGGAATGTTAAACTATGATAGAGGGTGGTTTTCATAACCCTCGCCCTGCCACGTGTCGCAGGATGTATGGGATCGCTGTGAAAAGGCCAAAACCATTACCACTCTTAGGGTAGCGCGATCGGTCGAAAACCGCCTGGGAGGTGGTTTTGCAATCTAGACCCCAAAATCTAAAACCACCCGTTGCCGTATGATTTGAATCCAATTGCAAAATTAAAACTTCCTCGCCCTGGTTGGGATAATGTATGGGTGAGAGTGTACCATCGAGCAAAGACGTATGGGAAATATCTGAGATCTTCATCATGCTTGCACCTTGAGTCTGGGCTACCAGACATGGTTCTCTTCTTATCAGCAAAATATGCCCAAAAGGAATACACATCCAGGGGGAATTCAAATTGAACTAGTCTCCATGGTTTTGAGTCTAAACACATCCCTGTCTTCTTCCACTTGTTCGCAACAGAGAGCTCTCAGTCTACTTGGACTTAACTCTTGCCACTTCATTAACACATTAATCTCTATGCAGCTAACTCCCGGGTTGGCCAGAAGATCCGCCAGCTTATTTGCCTTTCTGCGAACATGGTGGAAACTAATAGTGCGCAGGCCCTGAAGATGGCTTTGAATTCTTTGGAAGACCCTAATTAGATTCCAATGCTTAGAGACTTTATCCGGTGCAGTTCTGTTATGAATTTTTTGCACTAAGTTGATAATTAACTCTGAATTTGCCTTTATCATGACGTTTAGACTGTTGTTCTAATTCAGTGAATCTAGGCATTGTTCCATAGCCATTAGTTTAGCCATGTTATTTGTGGCTATGCCTAGGTGGCAATGAAAAATGAAAACGATACTTCCCTCTACATTTCTGAGGACACCTCCATACCTTGCAGTTCCCGAGTTCCCTTTTGAAGCCCCATCAATGTTGTATTTTAAATATCCCTCCAGAGGAGGATGACAAAAATCCTTCTCCGTATCCGATGTAGTGATCTTCTTGTCAAGGCCAAGAAGGGTGAGCCCATTCATCCCCAGCTGCCTAAGAATATTTAAATCTGTTTCTGAGGAGGCGTTTTTACGGAGGTTGCGAATAGTGGTTCTCATAGTCTCCTTGAGCTGTTTCAGGATTATCTCCAGCAGGTGTTGAGGGTGCCTTTTTTCCTCAAAAATTCTTTTGTTCCTCTCCTTCCACATGTTCCATATGATGAAGCTTGGTGTAAGAGCCCACACTGAGTTAATAATTTCATTATCTGAAACAATTTTCCTCCAGTTGATGGGGGTGCTAATGGTGCTACCTCTATCTCTATCAGATTGTTGAAAAATTATAGCAAATAAGTCCCAAAACCAGGATGTGAAAATGCAGTTGTTGAGTAAATGTTCCAAGGTTTCTTCTTGTGTTTCACAGAGCGGGCATCTTGAAGGCCCCTATACACCTCTCTTCCTTATGTTATCCCAAGTTAGGATTTTTTTGTGATACACAACCCACATGAAGAGTTTGATTTTCATCCACCCTTGATGCCTCCAAAGATTTTGCTAGAATTTGTCTGAAACCCGGGGATCTAGCTCAAGGAGAATGCTTTTTGCTTCCTTAAGAATAGAGGTGCCCTCTTTGTTATTTCCCCATCTCAATTGGTCTTGTCCCTTTTCCGCTAAGATCTTTCTTTTCCCTACTATTTTCTTTAGCTCCTCTGCTTTAGTTTTCAGGAGATTGTTATTTCTGCACTCTATGTTCCTCCAGATTCTCCACTTATCCATAGAATGAGAATGTATCCAGAAATCCTTAACCTTTATTAAACCTTGGGAATCTGACTCCTGTTTAAGATCGAGGAAGTCTTCTTTAACTAGAATTGATTCTTGCTGCCACTTGTCTTCCCAGAAAAGAGCAAGTTTTCCTTCTTTGATTTTTGAAAAGCTATTCTCTTGTACTAGTCTTCTATTCTCCCAGGCTTTTTTCTAAATATAAGAACCCTTTATATTTCCTAACATTCTTATAAGATCACTGTTCTGCCAGGAACTAGCATATTTTTATTTCCAGATATCTGCCCATTGAGTCTCTGGATGCTGGACCCAGCACCACCAAAGTTTGGCCCCTAGAGCCTTACTGAGAATCTCTTGATCATCCAATCCAAGTCCTCCATGGTTCTGGGGCTTACAAATTTTATCCCAAGACACCAAGGCCCATTTCCTGTTAGTATCCTCCTTGCCCCAAAGGAATTTTCTTTGAATATTTCTAACTTGCTGAAGGACCCCTTTTGGAGCTAGGAGGGCTGATAACATGAAAATAGGGATTGCTTGAAGCACTACTTTTGTAAGAACTAACCTGCCAACAAGGTTTAAAGATCTGATGGTCCATTTACTAACTTTGTCCTGCAACTTGTTGATCAAAGGTTCCCATATACTTTTGAGAATTGGTTTTGCAGTTAAAGGGACTCCTAAATATTTTAAAGGAAGGAAATCCCTTTGAAAGCCAAAAATTCTGGAGATGTTTTTCTGAATAGCAATATTGGTATTGAAGAAGAAGATTTTAAATTTGGAGAGATTAACTTCCATACCTGAAGCTGAGGCAAAATGATTCAGAAATTTTTTGTAGTTAGAAGATTCTTGGACTATGGGGAGTCCCTGTAGCATGTATCATCTACAAATTGTTGGTGAGTCAGGGCCTGCCCATTGTCAGTAAGCTGCAGACCTTTGATCTTTCCTAATGATTTCACCTACTTTATAGCTCTCCCCAGTCCTTCCATCATGATGATAAAAAGAAAGGGGGAGAGCGTGTCACCTTGTTTGAGGCCTCTTGAGTGGCTGAAAATCTTTGAGGGAGAGCCATTCACCAATATAGAAAAACTAGAGGAGGTTACCAACACCATTACACATCTGACCCAGCTGTGAACAAATCTAAAAGAAATCAGCATTTTCTTAAGGTAGACCCAATTTACCTTGTCATAAGCTTTGGCAATATCTAATTGCATGATCATACCCGCCTGCTTCATGCTAGTTAAAGAGTGCACCACTTCTTGCACTTGAATGATGTTATCCAGAATTTGTCTTCCTTCCACATAACCTGATTGCTCTCCTGATATCAGGACCGGAAGTAAAGGTTTGAGTTTGTTAGCCACAACCTTCGATATAATCTTATAGATTACGTTGTAAAGGGCTATGGGTTTGTATTTATCCGGTGTCTGAGCAATTTCCTGTTTAGGGATCAGGGCGATGAAGGATGTATTGAGGGCTTTCAGAATGGTTTTATTTCACCTGGAATCCTCCACAACCTTCAAAATGTCCTGCTTAACAATATTCCAGCAAGATTTGAGAATGTCCACATTGAAACCATCCGGTCCCATTTCTTTGCCATTTTGCATGTCTTTGAGGACATCACTTAGCTCCCCTTCCGTTACTAGTCTATTAAGGTTGAAGTTGTCCTCTCTAGATACCATTTTTGGTACATTAGTAGTTATTTACCTGATGGATTGCTCTATATCTAAATTGTTCTCTTGTGTTATACCTTGAAAGTGGTGGACTAACACCGCTTCAATAGCTTTATGGGAGATCTATAGTTCTCCTACTTCATTCTTGATCGAAAAGATGTTGTTGTGAGCTCTATTGGCCATGGTGGTTCTATGGAAAAAATTAGTGTTGCGCTCTCCTTCTTTTAGCCATTGAACTCTGGAAATTTGTCTCCAAAATATTTCCTCTTGTTTACATATATTCTCCCATTCTGATAATGTTTATCTGCTTGCTTATTGACATCTTTGTCAAAGCCTTCCTTGATTATAGCTTGGTTGAGAACCAACATTTTTTTTTCAACTACTCTCTCTTCTTCAAAAATATTACCAAAATCCTTCTTGCTCCATTCCTTAAACTAGAATTTGATGTGTTTTAGTCTTTTGTGAAGAAGATACATACTGGTCCCCTGAATCTGCAAGTCCTCTGTCCACCATTTCTCAATGTTGCTTATGAAGTCTGGGTGTGACAGCCAGATATTTTCAAATCTGAAAGGTTTGTTTCTAGGAGTGCCTATACCCTTGATTTCCAATTGAATTTGCCAATAGTCTGAGCCTCCAAAGGGAAGAACTCACATTGTTACCTCTATACCTTCCAGCATAAGATTCTCAGAGATGAAGAATTTGTCTAGCTTTGAGGCAACAAGGGCCTCTCCTCCCCTCCTATTATTCTAGGTAAAGAGTCCAGTATTACAATTAGTATAAACCAGATTTATGTTATTAGAAAAATGTTTGGAAAGCGATGGAGTCTTTACTTAGAGATCTTGTTCCTCCTTTTTTCTCTAAAAGGGATTTAATGATGTTGAAATCCCCTCCCATGATCTAGGGTATGTCTGCATGTCTGTTCCTGAGATCCATCAAGGTATCCAGAAACTTTAGTTTGTCATATATTCTCTGAGGACCATAAACATTTGTGACCAGAAAGGTGTCCCTTTCTCCTACCAGTTAAATAACAACCGATAAGTAATTTCTAGAAGCCTCAGCTTCCAGAATGCCAATTTTGTGGGGATTCCATAGAGTGAGTATGCCCCCTGCTGTACTTTCTGCTTTTACTTCTAGGAACTCATAGCTACTAAGCCATTTACTGTGGATTTGTCTTACCTTTTGAATGGAACATTTCGTTTCTTGGATGAACATTATATCCGACGTTTCTTGCTTCATTCTGTTGCTAAGCATTCTCTGCTTTCTCTTACTTTGTAGACCTTTAATATTCCAAGATATCAACTTCATTATAAAATATTTGTAAAGGAGTAACTGGCGAGTTCTTTTCTTGCCTGGGTTTCTTGCAGCTAATCCCGGCGTAGCTTTCATCGTTTTCACCCCTCGGTTGTCCTGCTTATCTATGTTGTTCCCTCTCTCTATCTTCACAGCTTGCGTTTTCCATAGAAACAGCTGTTGTATTCTGCTAGTTTCTTCTTGTGGTAGTGAATCTACTCCCCCTATAGTACCCTACCTCAAGAATCCTTCTAGGTCTAGGTTTTCATTATCAAGAATTTCTAGTAGTTCATGGTCCTCTGGGTCCATATCATTTTGGGTCATTTCCTGATCCATTTCTTGTTCAGCATCGCTCATAGCGACTTCCTTTTGGGACTCATTATTTTGTGTTTGTTCTAGGTTTCTTTCCTTCTCCTTTTCTACAGAACTCCCTTCCATTAATTGATCTTCTATAGTTATCTTTTCCCCTTCCTAGAGCACCTGAAACCTATTCTACTTGAACTGTTGTCCTTCGCTCTACTGATTTTTCGGTCCTCTTTTACTTCCTTTGGCTCAGTTAACCACTTTCTGGAAGCTATCTAATTCTTTCATTGTGTTGATTCCTCTTTTGTTTATTTCTCTGTTGAGCAGACAATCTCTAAAAAGATTTCCATGTTCATGGCATTTATGACATCTGAATGGAATGTGCTCATAATCTACTATTTGCACCCATTCTTCATAAAAAACTTCCAAGATTATCTCCTCTGGTAGAGCTCCTGATAGATCCATGTCTACACATATTCTAGTAAAGTATATTTTCCCCTTCTAGTGGCTTTAGAGGCTTTAACATAGAGGCCTAATTTATTTCCTATGGCTACTAATTATTCATTTTGCCAATAATCAAGAGGTAGAGAGTAGAGCCTTACCTAGACCGGCATTGAAGTAAAAGTTTCCTTCTTTGGAACAAAGTTCATCATCCATGGTCTCATGTAGAGCCCCGTAGTAGCATAGAAGTAAGGCCCTCCTTCAAATATTCTATCCTTGTCTTCAATATTAGTGAACACCACCGTAAAGAAACCCGTCGACCCAAGATGAAGATCTATGCTCCCTTTAGGTTTCCAGTGGTATTTAATCCACGACTGTAGAGCTTTTTCAGTGGGCCACAGTCCCATGAACTTACAAATGATGGCATATTTCCTCATGCGCTCCCTGTGCACCTGCAGCTCTAGATTATTTAAAATAACCTTGGGAGTTGTGTCTGTTTTGGGTTTGTAGGGTCCCTTACTTTTCTTGTCTTTAGTTTCCTATTTTTTGTCTTCTACCTCTATGTCTTTTGTGCTATGTGGACCCTGTTCTGTGGGTTTTTCTGTTCCCTCTTCCGTGCTTCTTTTACCTTCCCCCCCGTTTCCCTATCATTTTCTAGAGGCTTCTTGCCTCTGCTAGCCACGGCCACCTTATAGGAGGGAGTGGAGCCCCCTCCTCTACTGCCCTTCATAGAGCCCTTTGATTGCCCCTGTTTGCGATGGATGCTGATCGCTCTTCACTATTCCACCAAATGTAATTTGAGAACAATCTTGTACTTACATGCTTTTAGTGTGCCCCATAGAAACCCACTATTGTTATTGTTATTAGTGTGATCGGGAAGGATGACTAACAACAATTTAAAATCTAGAAGAGATAGACTACTCGTGTATTAATTATTTATATCTAGGAAATGGTATAATTAAATTTGATTTTCTTTATAATAATAGTTACATATTCTACCTTATTAATGGGAAAATGAATATGTTTTGGGTTTATATCGGGTGTTTGAGAGGAATGTTTATTATCTTCTTCAACAATATTCAATTCCCACCATTGACACGATGAAAATTGATTCCCAAAATACCATGAGATGATTTTCCAAAATATTTATCATAGTAATGTTTTTCAAACTAGAAATAAAAGGCTAAAACATTCTAAATAATCTTTTACCTAATAAAATATATAAAAAATATTAAAAGATAAAAAATATATAATATAAATTCACAAACATAATAATTATAATATAATATATTATATGAAAAATATAATTATAATAATTAAATGAGTCTATCCTAAATTTTTAGAGAATTTAATGTTCTCCCTTTTATATATATGTTTTCAAATTTCTATCATATTTAACCTATAATAAAATAATACATTATTTTAATTAATTTTAAAACAACTAAATTTTATTCTCGATTGAGGTGTGAAACAGTTGGAGGCCTACTTGGGTTTCATTGATATGACAGAGAATTTAGTGCTTTGGGATGTTGGGTTGTATGCCGCATGCCCTCACACACTTATTCACTGTGATAACATGAAGCGTTGCAGATCAGAGGAAGATCCATGACGTGAAGGTTTGTAATTGTCAGTGCATAAAGGTGGTAGGAGTGGAGGTGGAGTTAAGACCATTTGTGTGGGGTATATACTCAAACCCTCAGGTTCTTAGCGAGCTTGAGTTTGATGTTTACAGATTCACGACACCAAGAACACGAGAGGTATACCCATCTATTGCTTGTCTCAGTTCGAGGTTGGTGTATAAAGTATGGTATGTTATAACGCTATCTCTATATCCTAGGTTGGGGGCTGCTACTGGTGACAAGCCACACATCTAGAGGGGAAAGGAAACACTGGTTAAATTAGAAATTTCTATGACTAGCAATATTGGCCTTCTCGGTTATGTAATGTTGATTTCTATCTTTTTTGGCAAAATTCTTTCTCACATGGGCATGTTTAATGGTTTCTCATTTTTTCTCATGATGTTTCCTTTGCATCTTGATAATTGTGTTCCCTATTTTAATCTTGAATTGTCGAGGAAACCCTGTGGAGAGTAAGGGTTCTGGTAAATTATCAGGGTTGAGTCTATGGGTTGAGGGTTCAAGGGTGCATGGGGCCCACCGTTTTTATTCAGGTGGTACCTCCCACTCTTGGAGGGTTAATGTTTATGTCTCCTTGCTAGCTCGAGTAGTGGAATTCTGAAGGGACGTAGTGTTGTCAAAATTCATTTGTTTTTCTGTCCATACATGAAATTAATGCTTGTCTTTTGGGTGGTTCTTTATACAAATCATATTCCAGTTCTGTTTACATTATATCCTCTTCCCGCTTCTGTACATTAGGTATGTTTACAAGCATGGGAAGGTGGGTGAAGGGTGAATAAAGGGGGCCTGGCCTTAGAAGATATGTTGAAGTCTCAGCCTTGCAGTGGAGCCTCAGGCTGAGGCAGAAGGGGCCGCAGACACTAAGAAGGGAAATGAAAAGAAGTTGGTTTGTCTTTTCGTCGGACTGCACGACAGAGGATGCGGCAGAGGACAACGAAGGGACCCCGACATAGATGAAACAATTGATCACGACCTTGAAGGCAGAGTTGAATCTAAAAGCTGAGATTGAATCACCAGCCGAAGATTAGGGGAAGCTAATCACATACCCTGGATACACTCGCGGTCGTCTCGCGCTGTTTAGAGAGTCCATTCATTTCTACTAGTTGATGAAATTCATAGTGGCCAAAGCAATGGATTCGACCACCAACATCAGAACAAAGTGAAGTCGAGTAGGGCCTCCAAGAAATTCGAAAAGAGCTTCAGCTTACTCTCTTTCAATTGCAGAATTGGAACACTCCTCTAGCCTGCATTAAGTAGCATATCACATGCATGCTGCAATCTAAATTGCCAGGATCATGTGCTAAGTATCCTGCTCCGGTGGAGTCGCCAATGGTTAGTTGATCGAAGTTATGCTTGTTAACATTGGCTTAATTTTGGTTGTATATGTTGGGTAGCATTTATGTTTTCAATGTTATGATTACTAGTTGGTTTCCAGACTATCAGCGTTATAAGACTTGATTAAATAGACTTAAACTATTCATGTTTTGGATGACTTATAATGTGATTCGTTGACCAACATACTCATTTCAATTAAACATGTTAAAGCTACCAAAAGATTTATATATTTGTAACTTGCCTATTTATAAATGAATAAATAAAAAATACTCTTAAATTTACATTAAAAAACAATTAAATTTTAAAAATAGGATTAACGTTGGTTGAGTTGATACTGTGAAAAATGAAAATGAAAATGAAAAATGAAGAAAGATGATAAATGTGTGTGCCTCCATTGCGTTATGATATGACATAGGCCACCTGTTTGTTTGACAAGATTGCGTTATGATATGACATAGGCCACCTGTTTGTTTGACAAGATTTCCGTTTCATATTTGGCCGTTTCTGCTTGAAGACTTGCTACTTCGTATTAGTGTAGTCATCATTCTATTGGATGCCATTCATTGATTTTTCATGAAATTCTTATCTCACACTAAGAGGTGAGAGGCTTATTTTACAAAGTAATATAAAGATGTGTAAGTTTGTTTATTTATTTATAGAGTTGATAAGTGACTTTTAAAAAAAATATAATTAAGTTATGGGATGTGTAAGGTCTGAGTTGATAGATGAACCTTTAAAATATAAATAAATTAGGTTTTAAATAGAAAATATCATATATAAAAAGTATTCCATATGAGTTGTTAATAAATTATTTTAACATAAATTAGTATTAACATATAATTAATATATTAATAATATAAAAATCACTGATTTAATGTAGAATGTTCATGTAAATATTTTAATATCAATTATATATATTAATATTATTACAAAAATATTTTTATGGTTGAAAGTTTTATTTAGTCTTATATATAGTTTATATAGTATTTAAATATACAATTAAATACTTAAAAAACATTTTATTTTGTAAAATAAAAAATTTACAACTCAAAAGATTTGATATTTCCTAGTGATTTTTTTAATTTATCCATTAATATGAAGTTTTCCTAATGAACATAATACATCCTCAAAATTTGACAATTTTTTTTTATGTCTGATCCCTCAAATTTAATATTGAAAGTTTTATCTTTTCATTTTTTACATAAATTAAGTATTTCCAAAATATATATATATATATATATATATATCCTGTAATATATCTATCATTAAATACGGTACAAATTCCCGTAAAAAAATTTAAATTTGCAAAAGAATAATATTTATTTTAGTTGGAGTCAAGAATTTATTGGTCATTTTACGCGGTTTATCTTGCAGTTTTAATTTATATATAATTAAAGGAAATAGGTTTTTTGTATGCGTCTCTAAATACTAGTGAACGCTTTGCGCTCTTGGATAGAGTTATTCTGCTTCAAATAGTTTTTGGTTTGGGTTTTCGCGAGTGGAAGATTGCGTAGACTTAATGGTGGTCAATGGTCTCACCAGTATCGAATCATTGCACCTGCATTTAACATGGAGAAGCTTCAGTCTCTACAGAGAGCATTTTGAAAGATAATTAAGTAACGCAGCCTTTATTCGAAAAACAAAATGTGTTTATTCGCTAGTCTTCGAAATGATTATGTGATTATTTTTGCACACATAAATTAGTTATTTTATTCGGAAAAGAACACATATTTAGATGCATAGAAAACAATAGATAGTTATATTGGTTTCTGTAAAAAGGGAGGACATTCTCATATATAACAGAAATAGTTAGATTTTTAAGGAGAAATATGTGTATTGTAAATTAAGTAATGGTTATTATAATAACTTGTTGCAGGCGTAAAAACAAGAATTAAATTTGATAAGTTATTTTTGAGAAGAAAAATCTCTGTTTGTATGTTTTAATTGTGTTAAAGTTAAGGATATTTTTTCATAGAAGCATGGTAAAAGTAAAAATTATTATATTGTTTTTCTGTGAAAGAATGCACTTAATTATCATTTGCAGAAAAAAAAACAATGTATATGATTATCATTTGCAGAAAATATTAGCCATGTTATTCTAGAAACATTTCATGGTCAAAGATAAATTAGTGGTGCTAATTGTTTGGAAAGAAAAAGATATGAATTCTTGTGCATTAAACAATAACAACCAGAGTATTTTCTTGGAAATGTAGGTTTTAACACTCTACAGAAACTACCTGCAAACAAATTATTAAAAACATAAAATATACAATGACTCAAACATAAAACAAACATACACAAATATTTTCCTATCAATCCCAAAACGGGGACTACTAGATTGATTTTTCATTATGATCATTTCAATGTTACAATACATATATATAGATGTTGAAACATTAATAAACCCCATCCATTAACCCTAAATTAGAACATAACCTTAGTTCCCTTGACACGATCTACAAAATACCATGGGAAGAAAACCATCATCCCCAAAACCATGCACAAAACCATGGGTAGGTCAGCCCACTATCTTTTGGGTTTGCCATCCATCCTTGAGTCTGCATATATATAAGAAAACAATTCCCGAGGCACTGCTCCGGACCCTGTGCACGGGGCTACCACCCCTTGTAAACCCCCCAACAGCGGGGCTGACCCCCCACCCGATGACCCCCCTACTGCGCCTGATGCAATGAACATAGGGAACTATCTCCCCCCTGTCGTGTGATTACTCATGGAAATAATATAACACACACCCAACATTCTCTCACTTGTTGTTTTTTTCCACACAGGAGGTCACAGATGAGCTTATGCATTGGTCTAACCCTGCAATGCCCATTGTTTCTCTAGACTAATTAAACTTCTCAGTGCCCATAGACTTTTTCAATGCATTTGAAACATTCTTCAAAGTGTCCACCATTACCAGAAAGACATTTTGTCCTCAACCATATCCCTCACAAAGTGATAATTGAACATCGATGTTCTTTGTCTTTGAATGATAAAAAGGGTGCTTTATCGAAAAAATTACACTTTGATTGTCACAATCTATCTTTATAGCTCATTGTACCAACCCCATATTTGAACACAATCTCTCCAACGAAACTACTTTCTTGCTTGCATGAGTGGTTATCATGTATTTTGTCTTTGTAGTTGAAAGTGCCACTACAGAATGTCTCTTTCTCATCCAACTGACTGCTCCTCCAAATAGGTTAATCACATACTCACATGTAGATCTTCTCTCATCTAGATCTCAAGCCCACTCTGCATCAATAATGCCGTGAATGTCCAAAACTCTTTCCAATCCTGGTCTTCATTGGTAGCGCATGTGACTAGTCATGGAAAGAACATAACACATTCCCAACAGGAAACTTGCTTATGAAACATGTGCATATAGAAAACTCCTTTGTTGGTTCTAAAAAACTATTGTGTTTGTATGTGTTAAAGGAATGTTGATTGTGTTAAAAGAACACATGTTTCATGCACACAAATATATAAGATGTCATGCTATTTTTCATAAAGAATGCATACGATCTTTTCTTGAGAAAATAAAATGAAATTGAGTTATTTTATTAAAAATAATTGCATGGAATTATGTGTGGGAAGTTAGACTATTAATTCCTTTGAAGTTATTCACATTATTCCTATGCATTAGATTCCTAAAGGGAACCACTAGATCTTTAGAAACGAATATGTGTTTATTTTATTATATTTTCTTCATGAGAAATATGCACAAAAAAACTATTAAGTTTGACATTTCGTGAGAGGAAATAAGTTCTTTGCATGCACTAAAATAGAACTATTATTCTAGACATTTCTTGAGAGGAAATGAATTATTTGTGTGCACAAAATAGAACTACTATTCTTAATATTTCTTGAGAGGAAATAAGTTATATGCATGCACAAAATAGAAATACTATATTTCATATTTCTTCAAAACAAATATGTTATTTGTTTCCACGAAAAAAAAGAAATATTGTGTTTAATCTCTTAAAGAAATATGGTTTCTACATCCATGAAAAGTACATCTATGATATTGGATTCTTTGAAAAGAAATATGCATGCAAAAAATATAATTATTGTGTTAGACCTTCTGAGGGGAAACAATAATTTGCTTGGAGAAAAGAATAATTACTATGTTAGACCTTGGAAATGAAAACAAGTAATTGCATTCAATAATTGCATTTGATTTCCTTTGGGAAAATACATATATCTGCACGCAATAAACAATAACTAACACATTAGTTTTATTTTAGAATAAAGCATGTATTTTTGTGTACATTAAACTTTATAGATATCTCTATCCTGAAAAATATGGTTTTGGAAAAGGGACCTGCACTTCTATGCACGATAATAGTATCTATTCTGTTAGATTTCCCATAGAAGGGGGCATGCATTTACATGCGTAATAGTAGTAGTAGTAATAATAATAACAATAATAACAACAACAATATCTATTGTATTGAAAACATCACTTAGTTACATGCACAAAAAAAAAGTTGAGGGGCTAAATTTATTTTAATAAGTTTTATCTAATTACATGCACAGAAGTCAAAGCTTAGATGTCGGTGTCGTTAAATGCAAATAGATGGTTATAGTGGTTTTCCTTTGGAAAATAACGCGTGTTTGTGTGAGGAATATCATTAATGTGCTATTTATTTTGACATGATTTGATAATTATTTCGTTATAATTAATGGATGAGCAGTGTGCTTAGAAGAAGCCTGTTGCAATATTTTATTTACATTTCATGTATGCACATGAATAGATGTTGAAGAATGACTATTAAAGATTGATTATTACTTGATTACTACTTTATGTAATCATGATATCAAGGTTGTTGATGAAAACAATGGCAAGAAATGATGGTGATTTATGCAAAAGATATATTATGTCTAACATTATAGCAGGTAAATAACTGATGGACCATGCAGATAAGTGCAAGCTGTAGGATGGTCCACTCGTGGAACAACTAGGACACAAAGATATAAAGAATGAAGATTTGTGGGTAAATGATATAATGATTATTGTAATAGATTTTAGCTAGATATGTTATATTTAAATGATATTTTCTTGTAAGATTTTATGACCTAGATTAAAGGATGGACTCCCTTATAAGCTACTGGGTGAGGGGTGAACATCCTCACGAGCGTTTAATAATAAAAAAATGTTCTCCAGTTTTCCCGTATAAAGTTTCGAGGGTATATCAATGTTTAATGATGTGATTTCTTATCGTGTTAGTTTGATGATGTTGATTCCTTTCATGTTGTGCTGTTTATAATACCAAATATGTGATTCAGTAATATTGTTAAATGAGTCATGAAAATGATGCAAAGTTACATCATAAAGTTTATGTTAATATGCTACAATAGTAATTGTTAATGGTCATTTAACTTACTATTTTTTTTACTAAAGTTACTCTATGTAATGATGAAGATTCTATCTAATGACTAATGAGGAATCTGGAATAGTGATTTGGATTATTACTCGTGGGTAAATTGTGTAAAAAAATTCAAAGTCCATGCATTTTCATGCAAGGTTACGGGGAGATGTTACAAGTGGTATCAAAGCAGAAGGTTGCGACACTGGTACCGTTTAGGAATTGTTAATTAGAAAAGAAATTGAGGTATGCCACTAGTAGACATCATCCCAAGTATGAGTCTAACAATTGATATATCGACATATATAGTAGACTACTTTTCACATGAGATGCATGATTCATGTTTATAACCGCATTTAAAAGTAGTAAGTAATAAAGTTTGTTGCAAAACTATATTCATGACATTTGAATCCCGATGATGATAAAAGATAATAAAACCTCTGTTACACCTATATATAATTATGAACAATCACTAATGAAAATGAGAATCAAATACAAACCTTTGCAAATATGAAAATATTAATGATAAATCCAATGCACATAACTAAAGTTACAATGCGCTACTTATAATGAGAGAATGCATTAATGTAAAATATGGAAAATGTCTTTTAAAATGACGATAGAGTGTTTTAAAAGGACACTGGAAGAACCCCTTTAGATGTTAAAAATAAACAATGAGTTGAGTAGTGAGAGTTAACTGTAATAGCTAGTTGTTGATTGAGTCTTATCATGGCTGCATTAAGAAGGTTGGTAGCATTGGTTAGTTAGTGTTGCATGAATAGCTATTAAAAATTACATGCATGAATTGGATTTGATTTAATCTTATTTCAAGTTATAAACAAGTGATTATGGTAGTTACTTGATGTGTCGGTCTATTGGAAATAATACATTTTGGGAATTAGAAATGTTTGGATTTGTACTCTAACTATTATTGAAATTTACATATGAAACTAAAATAATTACGAAAGTGAAAAATTGTTTAAACAACACATATCTATGACTAACGTTGTTGATGGGGATTAAGCAGGAGTAGCTTAATGACAACATGAGAATTTGTTTGTTGCAATGTGAATTGTAACTGTAAATGAGAAAGTATAATGTTATGATATGCATGATCATGTTATTTGGAAAATCAGAATCTATACCACATGTATGTCAATTACGTTTCCTATCTAGATATTATGGACTCATGTTGGGGGTCAAGTATGAATGCATTATGTACAAAAATGTTTCTTTTGTTTTAATGATAATATGCATATGGTTCCTTATGTAAATTACTATGGTAAAATGTGCTAAAAGAGAATTTCACATATTAGATAGTTGTGAAAGTCCAGGAGGCCTTGGGTTGATAGAAGTTTCTTACCCGGATGGGTTAATGATGGCTGCTTGCCCGAAAGACATCTCCCTAGAGATAGATGATCTCAGTAAGGGAAAAGAGTTGGCTAAGATGGTCAAGAGAGGAAAATTCCTGAGGAAATTTTGTAGATTTTGGAGCCTATTGGAGGAGGCCCAAAATTCCTCATAGACAGGACAATGTTAGAGGAATAGTGTTAGGTTCCAACCCTAACCGATTTACTCATGTAATAAGCCCAATAGGTCAAGTTAGAGTCATATTTAGTTAGAAAGTTAATAAAGGCTACATTAATAATTGTAAGTGGTTGACTCGCATTAGAGAAATGGGACCACAGTTAGTTGTAAGTGGGCCATAGTTAATAAATAAAGTGGTTAACCTGTGTTATGCAAGGGACCACTAATAGTTAGGTTTTTGGATGTCATTTAGCTATAAAGACTCATAGTTAGTAAGGGAAATATCATTGAATCTTATTGTAATCGAGCTCTGCTCTGCTGGAGGTTGCCCCCTCGAAGAGGCAAGTGAACATTGAATCTCATTCTAAATAATAAACTACTTTATAGTTTTTCTCATTTCATGTGATAATTTTGTGTTCTCAAGTATATTTCTTTGTATTTATTGTATTATTGATTTCTCACAAGTCAAGAGCATAACAAGTGGTATTAGATCACTTTCGAGGGCCAATTGTAACTCCAATTTTAACAATTTTTTTTAGGCTAGAGACATGTTCCAATGTCTTTAAACCATGGGTTTGTCATTGAGTGCATAAAACTGCAGACTTAGGGAGGCATGCAGGTAGGAACTACAAGAGGTGTTCACACTTTTTGGACTCCCTAGTAACTCTTATGGATGCCCCTTCGAGTGGTAGTGCATTTGAAAAAACCACGCACAAAATGCACTTCCACGTATCCTTGGGTATATCAGAAGCCCCCTAGGGTCACCTAAAACCTAACCTTAGATAAGTTGTAGCCCATCTGCCTGCTACAGTACACTGAGAAAATCATTCAGGGAGATTACTCGCATGTACAATAGGATAGTCAGGTAGTATCGCTAAGGGTACAATCGATCCTCCTTAGTTAGCGCCTTGGAATATTGGGTTGAGTAGTATTGTTGGACCCCTACGTATATCATGATCTATAGCACTTGACACTCCTTTGTGAACATAGTTCCATCTACTATCTAAAGAGCACCCTCTACCTTATCTTCTAGATTAGATCTAGCATTTGCGGTTCTGCCGCTGTCGTACAACTCAGATTCAATAGTTGGGATTTTCACAGTGCAGATCACGATGCTTCTGTAGTGAGGGTTTTGGCCGTCGTAGTCTAGGTTAGGTTGTCATAGCACACTCGGTAGGAAAAAGAACTTGGGATTCTGTTGCTACAGTCTAGGCTCGATTTTTGTAGGATATTGTGCAGTATCAAGCTTTCTGAAATTCGGCCACTACAATATTGATCAATAGGGAGTAAAACTCATTTGGGAGTAAAAAAAGCAAAAGATAAAAAATAGTCTGATACCATCCTGGGATGCTTGCTAGAGACTTAACCCATCAACTTCAAGATGAGGAGTTGGTCGCAGTGGTACCATTCACTAGTAAGTCCCAAATTTTCTAGCAGTTCCAAATTTCTTTTTTGATGTGACTTCAAGTGACCCACACCATTAGACTCCCTGTCTCACCCTATTTCTAAGAAGACTACTCTTGTGTAATTGATCGAGGTGGTGAATTCTAGGTACCATATCTCAAGTTATGGCTTCTGAGAGGATCAACAACCTTGAAAAAAGGTTCGAACAATTCAGGAACAATATGGAAAATATTGAAAAAAATCTCTCACAACTAATAGAACTTATGACAAATTCTCCTCGGGAGTTTTCGAGTGTTGATGCACACATAGAAAGGAGAATCTATCCATCACATTTAATTTGATGTAAATGAACACCATTCCAACCACCGGACACCCAAGTTGGACATGTACAAATTTCATGGTTCTAATCATGTAGTATGGGTAACACAAATGGAACAATATTTCTCCCTTAATGACATACGCAAGGATGAAACTAAACTACATGTGGGAGTTCTTTACATTTTCTCAAAAGCCTTATGTGATTGCTTTGATCAAGAATCTATCCTTTTCGGCCATCTCACTAAGCTTCGAAAAAAGGTACAGTAAAGGAATAGATTGCAACCTTTGTGAAATTGGCCATAAGAACTGACGGTCTAGGATATGACTCCTACTTTGAGTGTTTCATTAGTGACCTAAAAGAAGCCATCCAAGCCCATGTCTACATGCACCATCCAACTACTTGGTTGGACTCATGCAGGAAGGCCTTAGACGTGGAAATCGACTTAAATTCTTAGTCCCATCGTTCAAATTTTGTCACCAAGGTATGTCCCACCGAAACACTTAAGGTTCAAAAGGTGTCACTAGCAGAAATGGCTGAAAGAAGAAAACAAGGATTATGTTACAACCATGATGAGAATTATTCCCATGGACATAAATGAAAGGAACCAAAATTGTCTCAAATTGATGCTACTGATAACAACTCAGCAGAGGAAACTCCATCCCTTGAGGTGCTCGAGATGAAGTTGAGTAAACCCCAACCGATAATGATCTAAAATCTACGCTAAATTAGCTAGTTATATCACTACATGCCTTGGCTAGAATTTCTTCACCTCAAACTCTCAAAATTAGAGGCTTTATTAAACATTGACCAGTAGTGGTATTCATTGATAGTAGAAGCACTCATAACTTTATCCATAAGAGACTTGCAAAAGCTGGTCATTGCTTTGTGTAGGCAGTATCTAATTTCCAAATCCTTATCGTTGATGGGGACACCATGAAATGTGAAGGTTGCTGTGAAAATATTAAGCTTCAAATGGGAGACTACCATTGAAAGACCCACATGTTTTCTATTCAAATGGGTGGTTGTGAAATTGTCCTGCATGCTGAATGGCTTCACACACTAGGCACTATCACAATGGACTTCCAGGAGCTATATATGAGCTTTAATCATAATGACCACATTCATACATTAAGGGAACTCCAAGTAGGTCCTCCTACTATCATTAGCTCACATCGAATGGAGAATATTTTAAAAAAGGGCCATCGTGGAGTAATCACCCAATTTAATGCCATCTAGAACATTAAATCCACTACTCCTCATATTCATCCTCAGATGCAACAGGTCTTATATCACAACCAGTGGGTCTTTGAAAAACTTAAAGGGCTCCCACCCTCTAGGGGTGAACGTGATCATAGCATCCCTTTGGTCCCATGGTCCCAACCGCCTAATTTCCACCCATATCGATATCCTTTTTCCCAAAAGAATGAAATTGAAAAAATCATCAAGAAACTCCTAGAAGCCAATGTTATTTGTCCCAACATGAGTCCTTATTCATCTCCAGTGGTCATGGTTCTATAGAAATATGGACAATGGTGCATGTGTCTGGACTTTTGGACCCTCAAAAATCTCACTATCAAGGAAAAATTTCCTATTCCAATTGTTGATGATCGTCTTGATGAACTTCATGGTCCTCAATTTTTTACCAAGCTAGACCTCCGCTCTGACTATCAGCAAATATGCATGAAGGAAGTAAACATTCCCATGACTTCCTTCCAAACTCATGAAGGCCATTATGAGTTCCTAGTCATACCATTTCATCTTTGTAATACTCCATCTACTTTTCAAAGCCTCATGAACCACCTCCTGGAACCATATCTCCAAAAATTTGTCCTGGTCTTCTTCGATGACATTCTCATCTACAACATAACTTGGGACAAACATCTTCAACATGTAGACAAGATATTGCAACTACTTCGAGATCACAAATTACTTTTCAAATTATCCAAGTGCTCATTTGGAGTGGAAGAAGTCGAGCATTTGGGACACATTAAGGGTTGATCCAAAAAATATTCATGTAATGCAAGATTGACCCAAACCGAAAACCTTGAAGGTTTTGAGGGGATTCTTGGGTCTCACTCAATACTATCACAAATTTATCCGCAATTATGGGCGCATTTCTATAACCCTCACTAATCTTCTTAAGAAAAAATCATTTCTCTGGAATGATGCAGCTCAATAGGACTTCTTGGCTGTCAAAGAGGCCATGTACTCCAATTCATTTTTAGCCCTTCTAGACTTCATAGAAACTTTTGTGATTGAATTTCATGCTTCTAGTACCGGTATTGGTGTTATATTAATGAAGGAAGGTAGACCAGTGGCTTTCACCAGCTAACAACTCAGTGGATAAAATATGGGTCAATCTACTAATGAGAAGGAAATTATGGCCACTTACATGCAATAGACACCTGGCGGCCATACTTGTTGGGGCAACATTTCCAAATATTCACGGACCATCAAAGCCTAAAATATTTTTTGGAGCAGTGTCTATCATCACTAGAACAAAATAAATGGTTTACCAAAATGCTAGGATATTATTATGAAATAATTTACAAGAAATAGTAGCTGATGTTTTATCGTGCCAATTTAAGGATGAGAGCACCCTAATATCAATCTATCTACCCATACCATATTGGATTGAAGATGCCTACAAGGAATAGTTCTCCCACCCCTCTCTTTCCCAATTTGTTAACAACTTGAGAGAAAATCTTAATTCCTCAACCCACTACTCTGGGAAGGATGATATTCTTCACTACAAGGATCGAGTAGTTAGATCACCGACATCCACCAACAAACCCTGCATCCTAAACGAGTTGCACTCATCTCCAATTTCAAGACATTCATGCTTTTAGAATACTTATATTCATGCATTTTGTTCTTTCTTTTGGACTGGAATTAAAAATGACATTCTTACTTTTGTAGCTAAATGCAATGTGTGCCAATGAAACAAAGGGGAAAGAGTCAAGTTACCAGGAACGTTACAACCATGGGCACTCCCTGCCTCTGTCTAGACATATGTTTCTATAGATTTCATCACTAGTCTCCCAAATTCATGGAACAAATAAATCATCACAGTGGTTGTGGACAAAACTTCTAAATATGCTTAGTTTTGTGCTCTACCACACCCATTTACCCCCACTTTGGTGCCTCAATTTTTCTTAGACAAGATCTTCAAACTACATGGCATGCCAACTTCCATTGTGTCTGATTGCGACCCCACTTTCACAAGAAAATTTGGCAAGAAATTTTAAAGCTATAGGGCACGCAACTCCAACAAAGTACTGCTTATCATCCCCAAACCGATGGTCAGATAGAAGCAGTCAAAAAATGTTTGGAGACACTTCTAAGGTGCTTCACTTCATCAAAGAAGCATCAATGGGTGCAATGGATAGCTTTAGATGAATGGTGGTATAATGCTAACTATCATGAAGCCACCAAGATAACTCCATATGAGGTAGTGTATGACCAACTTCCACCTTCACCTATTTATTATATCCCTATATTTTTTAAAGTACAGGTAGTTGATCAACTCCTACATAAATGTGTCATCATGACAGCTCATCTCAAAGATAATATACACCATGTTTAGAACTGAATGAAGCAACAGGTTGACCAACATCATTTCGAGCACGCATTTCAAGAAGGGATCAAGTATTCCTGTGACTCCAAACATATAAGCTAACATATTTTAAAGAAAATGGCTTTAGAAACTAGCACCAAAATTTTATGGACCCTATTAGATACTTCCGCACATAGGAGAAGTCGCCTACAAAGTGGCCTTTCCACCTACAAAAATCATCCGGTCTTGTTGGGTTGTGTTATATTCTTTCCATGACTAGCTCCCCTAGTTAACTCGGAAGTTAGAGGGGGAGTGGAGCCCCCCCTTCATTGCGTCGATTTTGCAGTGGGGGGGGTCATAAGGGGCTTGAGTGGGGCGAGTACCCCCCTCTACGGGGTCTGAGGCAACTTTGTGGGGAATTCTTTTTGGGACCCTATATTAGGTGGGCGTACCTACCTATGGTTTTGTGCATGCCTGATCTAAAGTCAAAATTTCTTTCTTTGAAGAAATTTTTTTATCAGCTTTATAGGCCTCCTCTTTTACACTAGTCAACTTACCAGAAAGTTTTGAAATTGAATCTTCTACACTAGTCGCAGTGAATGCTTTTCTATATCTTCATCCTCTTCCTCTTTATCCCAAGAGTTGGGAGTGCTCATATCAATGGTGAACTTTGGAATTTCTTTAGCCCTTTTCTTCTATTTTCTTCTTTCTATTTTTTCTATGGCAGCTTTCTTAGACTATTGTTCTTCATAGAGTAGCCTAAGATTAGCGTTTATCAAATCTATTTGCCTACCCAAATCATCAAGGACATCTTTAGTGTATGCACACCAGGTAGTCAGATAGTTTCCTATTTGATAGATCTGGTAAAGATCATTAGGATTTTGGGAATTATGTTCAAGTAGTGGTGCACAATTAGCTCTAGTGGGTGGTTGTTTGGATTGAGAAGAAGAAGTACAAAACTTGGCTTTTGGTGTCCATTTTCCACCTTTGACATATCTATGATTTGCAAATTGGAATTCTTCTACAGGGGAGAAACTAGATACATATGTTCTAAACATCTTATTAATAGCAAGAAATGGCTTTTCTTCAGGAATATATAGCTGATATGACAGAATAGATACAGTGGTTTCTTGTGATGGATGGGTATATACATTTCGTGAAAAATATTTACGACTGCTGGTCGATGGTAACTTGGATTCTGGAATGGTTGGTAAAACATGTTTCTATGGCATGAAAATAGGTCTAGGTATGGATGATCTATTAGGTAATATTTGAACACGACCATCACTTAGAGAAATTCTTCTTGTTTTGTGTCTTGGAGTGTCTCTTGATGCTAGAGATTTGTACTGAATATAACAGTCACTTGGAAGGACTTCTTTGTCAGAAGGAACTCCTTCAACTTGAGCATTACTGACTCCTACGGGTACACAATCTTTTAACACTGGTTGCTTTATCTTTGGATGTACAGTGTTCATGAGTTGGAAAGATGTTTGGACTAACACAGAAAGATATTCACTATCTTCAACCATTTCTAAACCTTGGACACCGACTAATAATTTCCAACAGTCTTTTAAATGAACATCTGATAGACTGATTGAATAGTCTGGGTAAATGGTACCATACTAACAACCTGAAGACAGATTTCCCAATATGGTCCCAATATGGGCATGGTCATAGTTCTAGTGCTGGGTGTTATCACTCAGGTTGTCCTTAAAGCTCCTTAAAGGATACGGCCGAGGTAACCACAATCCAATCTTTGGATTGTAGGTCCTAGCCTACCTACAATCAGAGAGGGCTCTCTCTTTATAATTTAGCTTTGTTTTGGGTTGATTTCAGGCTACTTATGATTTCCTTGGGTTTTGTTTTGATTTTGGTGGGATGGAGGATTCTTTCAAATAGAGTTGGGATGCATAGTGTGAGAAGTTCAAACCATTGGGCATGGAGTCGTGGATTAGGCTTGTTGTTACGTTTTCTTGGTCACAAGAGGAATACAGAGCAGGATAGCTACACATAAAACAATATCTAGCTAGAATAAAGATGGAACGAAGGTCAGTGAATGAAAGGCAACTAAGTAGCTCTCATTATGCTAACAGAGGGAAGGTGAATGAACATTTATATAGGAGCAATCAAGGATTCCTAAACAACATTCATATATGAAGGAACTAGTGTGAATATGAGAAAATTAGTATTCATATTCAGGACTAATTCAGAGGAAAACATAGATAAATCACAGAAATTGAGAACAAAATACAACTAAGTGAGCTCTGAACTATTCTTTCTTTCTGCTATTTAGATAATGAAACAATGATGGCATAAAACATACAAACTGTAAACAGAGATAAGAAACACTTATTGGGCTATATAGAAGCGTTAGGATTCCATAGTCACTCTTCATACATTAAAACACAACAGTCAGTTCATCTCCCAAACATTCCAGCGATCTTTGATTATAGAGACTCTCAGAAAATACAATGCAAGTCTAGAGGAAGTTATTGACCAACCAACCCTTAAAACAGTGCAGAGGGTGGTTTAAATAGAAAATATTTACAAACATCCCTTGAACAGGTGTCAAGGGAGAAAATATCTCAAAATATCTATCAAAACAGAGCCAAAAGGGATCTGTGCAATAACTGCTTCTAATGCTAAGTTGTGCTGGAAATAAATGCAATAAAATATCTAAAACAGCTGCACATAAGCCAACAACCTCATCAAAATGGCTCTTTAGGGCTGCACAAGGTCCTGCAACTTCAAAAATGGACTGAAAGAGTGCGTTGAGCCACGCGCTGTCCTCTGTGTGATAACTGCGCAATTAAGGAAGCATCGCTGCTCCAAAAATATGACTGGGAACAATGTCTCTGCAATAACTCTGCCTTGAAAGCCTTCATCTATGCCTTTAGGTGGCTTTAAAGCAACAAAAGAAGTGTTGGTGAGCCTTAATGGCTGAATGATGCTTTGTTGACTTTGCTGGCTTGCTTTGCTTTCATCTGCTTTGAAAAAACTGGACTGATACTCTTTGCTGCATCTTGATACACTTTGGCACTGAATCTGGGCCTTTTCTCACCGCTGATACTCTTTAAACTGTCCCATCGCCCCCTTCTGCCTTTTAATGCAAAAATAACTGCTGCTAATGTCCTCCGTGGCCTTTGGGTGCAATCGGCACTTAGCCGATCAAAAATAGCATTAAACCTAGCAAAAAATGCCGCAAAAAGGAGGATTTGTATGTTGCTGACTGTACCGAGGCCGAAACTGGCTATCTGAAGCAAAACTGGGCCTTGGAGCGATCTCAGAAAGCTTAGGGATGCATGAATTCCCTTATTGGGAGCCGGGCGCGGGCATATATGTGAAAATATGAATAAATGCCGCCTTTTCGTTTACACAGAAAAAAGACCAATTTCTATGTAAAATTCGCGAAAAACATAGGCGGGAGCGGCACTGTAGCGGAGATTAAATCCCGGCCGTTGGATCGCGCGAAGGCAGATCCAACGGCTGGCTCTAACTTGCATCGGGGCAGACCATTGGTCCCAACACATAAAACCTCTGAATAGCGATGAACCTGGCAGACCCAAAATGCTTATATGCCCTTTCTTTATGGAGATCGGGTCCGGTCCGTCGGCGATTTCATATCGGCGAATTTTAACAAAATCAATATGCGGACCCGAAATCCTTTAAAACTGCCCTTTAATATTTTTCGGCTCCGGGATATAGGAGCACACAGTGTGGACCCTTTCGAACCCGATATGCATTTTTGCCACGCCTTATTACTTTTCGGCTCCGCTGGTCGGAGCCATATAGGAGTGATGCGATTAAATATGGGCCGTTGATCTCTGGGCCTGAATGGGCGGCTGAGATTAACTCGGCAATTCGCTATCGGTGGGGTCATGGGGTTGCCACATAGAAATGCCGAAACCCATTGGACCCGATAAGTTATACAGGCCCTCTTTATTTTATTTCGGGTCCGACCCATTGGTGGAACCCAAATCGGCGGTTTTAATAGTGGAATGGGTCCGCGGACCCGAAAACCCTTAACACTGCATTTGATAACTCATCGGCTCTGCCAAATCGGAGCAGTATATGGGGCGATGCGAAGTGGGGGGCCGCGCGACAAGATCTGGACCGTCAGATCTGGGGCCCGATCCAACGGTCCTGGATCCGTCAGTGAATCGGCAGTCGGAGGGACCAGAGGGCGGCACATATGGGATCACCGAACTGCGCGGACCCGATGTACTATTACCGGTCCACTTTATATGTTTTTGGGTCCGGCCCATCGGCACTATGCCCCATGCCTTGAGACTTAGCCATTTTCGCTTATATATGTCACTGTGCCCTCCCGATAGCGATATCGCATCGGAGGGGGTCCAAATGAAACTTTATTACATCGGACCCATGTTTTTGTGAATTGCCAAGCCTTTTGGGAAATCGGAAGGGTTCCTTTATAGTTTGGCATGGATTCTAAGGCATCAGAAGGGGTCCGATAGCCAAAAAAGGGAGGATTTTATCCTTTTTTGAAGGTTTTTCATGGTTTTTGCATGGTTTTTGTATTCTTATGCCTTGGAAGGAGTCCAAAGGCACTTAGGGGGAAAGTGATGTGGTTTTGAGAGGGGTTTAGTGGCCAAAGAGGGTTTCATGCCTTATAAAGGCAAACCAAGGCCAAAGAGATGATTTTTATACATATGAAGGGAAACTATGCAAAGGAATGAGTCCTTGTGCATTTGGAAGATGGTCAGAGGGGTCAATGAGGGTTCTTGCTGAGTTTCAGATAAACTTAGCAATTCCCAAGGATGTATATGGTTATTTTTCAACCATGGGGAGGGGATAAGTATATAGGGGAGTTATAGAGATAGTTTTAGTAGGGGAAGGGAAAAGAGATAGGGAGTTACATAATAAAGTTAGTAGTTAATATGATAATGATGAGAAAAAGCGCTAAGAATGAAGTCTGAGGCTATCAATGGGGGAAAATGACTGATAGAAGAAGTGTGAACATTCCTTTAGTGAAGCAGATCTTCACCAAGGCAGATGATATGGAGAATGATGAATCTAAGAGGTATCAAGCAGATCTTAACCTCTTTAGGGGAAGTTAGTGAGTGATTTGGGAAAGAGGGAGAAGGGGAAGTTAGACATGCATTTCTTGAAGTCCTCCAACTGAAAAATCACCTTCAACTTGTTATATGATAGATATAACACTTGACAATATGAAATGGATCACAAGCCATGATTCTGCAACCACAAAGCTACCTACCTGACCTATTGACCTAGCATTTTCTCTTCTTTTTGGTTTGGGTGCACTTGAACTAGCATACCCAGCTTTTTGTTCTTTTCTTCTTGCTGTCCTCCTATCTACAACTACACTTATTGCATCGAGGGGCTCAGATTAAGTTGTTGAGCACCCTTGTTTCTCTACCTATCTACAAATCTGCCAAGATTAAGCTGTTTGGACAAATATTTATTCTCTATATTCTACAACAAGAAATTGAAACCTAGGGAGGCCAAGATTAAGCTGTTTGGACCTCCCTTAGCTGAAAACTGATAAAAAATGGATCAACCCATCAAAAATGGAACACAACAGTGGCATTTAGACTAGCACACTCTCATGGATACTTCTCTAGCCATCTGTAGCAAATATGGAGCATTGCAGCAAGCAAAGTATGACATATTTGGCATGTAAAAATGTCGATCATGAAAGATGATTAACCTGCTGTAGCAGGAGGCTAACAATGGCTCCACTTGGGGATGGCTATTCCTTGTGACAAGCCAAGAACAGCAGGTCAGAATGCCTTGATCCTCTGTAGTTGCTGTTAATTGAAAATCTCTTCCGTGCTAACTGCTGAATGACTAGAACTTTAACTTCTGAATGCAGCACTCCTCCTTATCTGAAACACTATGAAAAATAAAGCATCGCCTGTTTTCTTCTGCGTGCTTGATATTGCATACACTTTTGCTTGAGCACTGCCTTGTGAAATAAACACAAAAAGGGAATAAAACTGGAGCTCTTCTTTTCTTGTCTTTGAACGGGTGCTGAAGTAAACTGAAAATCCTCCTTTCTTTTTGATACTGTTGACTTGAAGACTACAAGCTGCAAACAGCTTCTCTTTAACATAAATCGCTGTGATATGATAGCGTTGCTCTTGCTGTTTTGCTGAGATTATTGCAGAGACATAGATTAAAAATAGAGGACTTGCATTGGCTATGTCTTCACAAACTTTGTTGCTGCTCCTCTGACAATTGGACTGTTTATAAAAATAAAGACAAAAGTGCTAATATATACAAATATCAATGTATAAAAGATATATACAAAGCTGCGTTATGTTCAACAAAAGGGATCATGATAATGCTTTAGCATACGGCCATTTACAGGGCCTTCTTCGGTAGTGCTGCCCTCTACAGATTTGAGGAAATATGTGTTATTTCCCTGAACAGCAGAAATAACAAATGGCCCTCTCCAAAGGAAATCAAATTTTGCATGTTTTCCCTTGTCTTCCCTTCGTGAGTCCCACCTTAGAACTTTGTTGCCAACACAAAAATTCTCAGCCTTAGTCCTCTTATCAAACATCCTTTTTAGCTTCTCTTACATAATTTGAGCTCTGTCATAGACCTGCTCTCTTGTCTGCTGCAAATGAATTGTTTGGTTTATCCTCCTTTGTATATCATTTGGCTCAGCTTGAATCTCTTGTAGCAGCTTGATAATAGGAATGCCCAGTGATGAAGGAAACCTGGCCTCCATGCCATATACTAGCTCATAAGGCCTCATCCCAATGGATTTCTTGGTTGATAATCTATCTGCCCATAGGGCATTTGTGAGATTTCTATGCCAGTTCTTCTTGTTTTCTTCTAAGAACTTCTTGATAATACTGATCAGGCTCTTGTTAGATGACTCAGACAAGCCATTACCTTGAGGGTAATAGGCTGTGGAATGGCCTAAAGTGATATGGAATTTATGGCAAAAATTGATCATCTTTTTGGATTTGAAAGCAGCGGCATTGTCAGTGATGATCTTCTCAGGGCAGCCAAATCTAGAAAGGATATTGCACTCAAGGAATTGGATAATGGTGGTGTCATTGGCTTGCCTACATGGGATGGCCTCAATCCATTTAGTGAAATAGTCGGTAGCTGTTAAGATCCACTTATGTTGGCCTGAGGAAGAGGGATGGATTTCTCCAATGAAGCCAAGACCCCATTGTTGAAAAGGCTTCTCGGTTGAGATGGGTTTAAGAGGCAAAGGGAGCAATTTTCTCTTGCCCTCAAAGATTTGGCATTTGTGACATGAGAGAGCAAACTTCTTTACATCTGCAAACAAAGAGGGCCAATAGAAACCAACCCTGAAAATTTTATCAGCAGTGGACTTCCAGTATAGATGTCCTCCACAGTCCCCTGCATGGAATTATTTCATGACATTATTAGTTTCATTCATGGTCAAACAATTAAGCAATATGCCTTCATGATTCTTCCAAAATAAAGCACCATCTAAGACACAAAATTTCAAAGCCTTCATTCTTAAAAATCTCTTCTTGGTCCTGGACAATCCTGGGGGAGCAAATAGGTTTAACAATACAAAGCATATATCAGCATACCATGGGGATTGCAGAAAGGTGTCACTGATCTGTGGAGTCGCCAGCTCCTGTTCATTGTCCAGTTGGTTGATGTCTAAGGCTTGAAAGTTTGTTTCGGACATCAGTTTGGCTAAACCTTGTCCCTTTATTAGCTTGGTTGGTTTTATTTCTATGTCATACTCAAGAATGTTAGCAATCCACTTGCCTCTTTTGCCTTCTAATCCTTCTTGGGTTAATATGTCTTTTACAACAACATTTGGGACATAGGCAATCATGTGTGAATATAAAATGTAAATTCTGAAGTCTTTGATTGCTTTAACAAGGGCATAGGCCTGCTTCTCCATGATTTGGTACTTCAGGGGTGCATCTCTTAAGGCTCAACTGAAAAAAGAAATTGGCTTTTCATTTCCTTGGTCATCCTTTTGCAATAGGACAACAGCTATGGTATTATCATATGCAAATGAAAATATGATAAAGTCCCTATCAAATTGAGGACTTGTGAGGACTGGGGCTTGAGTTAAGGCAACTTTGATACTTTCAAATGCTTGCTTGGTTTCAAGAGACCATTTTACCTTGGTATCCTTCTTTAACATGTTGCTCAACAGTCTTATCAGCTCGGCTAGATTTGGGATAAATATCGTTAGGAAATTGATCTTTCCTAGGAATGCTTGCAGCTCTTTTATGTTTCTTGGATATGGGATTTGGAGAATGGCCTGGATCCTTTCCGGATCAATTCTAATCCCGTCTTTTGAAATGATATGTCCAAGTAATTTGTCTTCTTCAAGGAAAAATAAAGACTTCTTGGGGTTCAAGGAAATGCCATATTTCCTACATGTTAGGAACACTTGTCTCAAATGTCTTAGGTGCTCTTGATCAGATTTGGAGAAAGGGGTAAGATCATCAAGATAGACAACCAAGAAATCATGGATTTCCTTGGCAAATGCAATGTCCATGGCCCTTTGAAAGGTGACACCTGCGTTCTTTAGGCCGAAAGGCATTTTCACATATTTAAATGTTGCCCACGGTGTTGTCAAGGTTGTCTTGTCTTGATCATCTGGGTGAACCAGTATCTGATTAAAACCTGAAAAGCCATCTAGCAAAGAGATTCTAGATGACCCCACTACTCTTTGTAGGATGTGGTCCATTTTGGGCAATGGGTAGTGGTCTTTAAGGGAGACTTGGTATAGGTTTCTCAAATCTACACAAAGCCTAATCTCACCTGTTTTCTTTCTTGTGGGAACAAGATTGGATACCCATTCAGAAAATCTAATGGGTGCTATGATACCTGTTTCAAACATTCTTTTCACTTCTTTCTCAATTAAAGGGAGAAGCACAGGATTGATTCTCCTCAGTTTCTGTTTGAAGGGCTTTTGATTTGGCTTTAAGGGAATGGTATGTTGAATAATTGAGGTGTCATAGGACTTCAAGTCCTCATAACTCCAAGCAAATACATCTTGGAATTCTTTGAACAAATCAACATATTTGGGCTTTTGATCAGGTGGCAAAGATTGAGATAGTTTGATCATTTTGGGCTTCTCTGCTGTCCCAATGTTGTGTTCTTCTATGGCAGTGTTTATAGGATGCATTTTTGGCTTTTTGGGCACATCATTTGCATCAAACATGTCTTCTAGTGGAGTGAGGCCAACCAGGAGAAAATTGTCCTTTAGATCAATGATTTCGGCCTCTGTTTTGGCTATTTCCTCCAAATGCATCTATTTCAGCTCTTCTATGTTTTCTTCATCAAAGATGGTTGGCTGTAGCAATTTTCTATCTGTTTGAGTTGTTACAGTTTGCTGGATTTGGTTTATTGCTTGCAGTGGATCATCCATGGCATCCATATCAATGTTTAGACCTGAAAACTCATGCTGTAAGGTAAGAAAATTGTTGATTTGAGCATCATCCTCAAACACTTGCCAATCCTTAACATTGTTAGGGACAGAAGACCTGTGCTTTATCTCAGCAGTAAAGTGGTGATTGGGCTCAAAAGGAAGCTTGCAAGTGCTAGCTAAAGTAGCTAGGCTGTGAGAATGCATGTTATTGTTTCTAGAAATCTTAGCAAGTTTGGATTCAGTGAAGGTATCAAGTATTGCAGTGGTAGCAGTCCTATAAGCTCTTAGCCTTCTATCATTGGTGACGAAGTTGCCTTTCATTTGTTGGATTACTAGGTCTGAGTCACCTAGAATGGAAACTTTGGCAGCTCCTAAAGCTTTGAGCAGCTTTAGGTCTAAAAGGAGAGCTTCATACTCTGCCATGTTGTTGGTGCATTTGAAATTCAGTCTGTAAGCATGACCCTCTGCATGGTTGTTATGTGTATTGTGAATCCATATTCCTGCCCCTGCTCCTAACTTGTTAACAGAACCATCAAACTCTAAATACCATGTGATTTCTTGCTTGTGGTTAATATTAAGAGTTTCAGTCATTTTAGGATTGGGTAGACCTAGGTTTTGTGCTTCATGTGGTTCTTCTTCTGTGCTGGTTGCACTGACTGTTTTGACAGTTTCCTGGGTATGGGCAACCGATTCTTGATTGATGCATGTTTCTTGTTCTAAAGGCAGAGGCCTCTCATTAGTTGGAGGACTTGTTTCATCATTAAACAAAATAAAAGAATCCATATCAGAATGGATTAAATAGATAGGGAAATTCTGGGGCTTTTCCTCACTACTTACCACATACTTCATCAGTGTTTCTCTATACAGTCTCTTTGGTTGCCCAAAGACTGAAATAGTGGCGTAGGAGAGGTCTAATTGGAGAGATCCTTGGAGTTTTTCCCCCCAAGATCTTGACAACAGCATGCCATACTTTGGTGGGATGTTAGCAACCACCACATCCATGAGGATTGTCTTGTTTGGGTATTGGACTAAGGAGACACACAAGTCTTTGATAAGGCCTAAACATTTGACCTGACTTGAGTCAAAGGAGAATAGATCTTTGTAGGGTCTTGTGACATCAAGGTTTAACTTCTCCATTACAGCTTTGGGAATAAGGTTGTGTGAGGCACCTGAGTCAAACATTGCATTATGTAAAACTTTATCATGTATGTGCAGACTGACATAAAAGGGTAGAACAGCTCCATGTGCTGATTTTCCATCAACTTCTGGACCAAAAAGCAACTCAGGTGTATCATCTAAAACATTCACATCATCCCTATTCTCTGGCATTTGCATTGATCTTTGGATTTTTTGCCTATACACATCATGCTTTGCAAGTTCAGATAAGGGGATGGAAATCTTAAGTTTGCTTATTTCTTCTTCTAAGTTGAATGTTTTCTCCAATGGAGTCTTTGTGTTGGCAATAGAAGATTTCCCCTTTTCAAGTGTATTTTCTGCGTTTTCCTCTTGATTATCAGTGTTATGGTGAGTGATACCTTGCGGTATTTCTATTTTGGGAAGGCTTTTAGGAGTGCTGTTCAAGTTCTCTTTCGAGGAAGAAGGTGGCAGAGGCTGATCAATAGAAGGCTGTATGTTTGTTATGTCCTCTACATTCACTTGGTGCGGGTTTGGGACAGTTATATCAGCTATTTCTGTTATAATAGCCTTGCCTCTAATCTGGTTGGGCTGTTTGCCCTCCTTTGGTTTAACTCTTTCGGGTACATCTATGGTTCTTGTCCTCAGCTTATGCTGTTTGTGGACTTCATAAACAGCTGAATCATAACCTTGTTTAAAGTCAAAAGACTCACCAGACTTAGTCTGAAATTGATTTATCTCATGGTCATCTTGGTCTTGTTGGGTTAGAAAAATTTGTTGCTCACCCTTCAAATCTATTAAGTTCATGTGAGTGTCTTCTATGGCATCACTAGATGTGGATGCTCCTGTATAGTTTTCTTGGAAAGGAGGTCTTATATCATGGTCTGGGCTAGACCTACCAGCGTTTGGATTTTACGTTTTCCTGAAATTTGGGTTCCTTATGGTATTGGGCTGTTGCCCTTCCCATGATGATTTCCTCTCAACACTCTCTACTCTGTCTCCCAGCCTGTGCATGCCATTGATAATAGCATCTAGCTTTTGATCTAAGGCTGAGGGTTCTTCTTTGAAGGTGGTTCTTCTCTCAGTTCTAGCTCTGTTTCTTTTGGCAATTAAATTTTCCTCCACAGTGACAGCCACATTTTGCATGTCTGCAAGGCTGTTATGGGCTCTTTCTTTTAATTGGTAGGCCATATCTGGGTCGAATCCATCAGGGAATTTATATAAGGCAAGGTCAGGTGGGGGCCTTAAGTTTTGTGGGATAGCATTATAAACGCTATTGAACATTGCACAATAGTCCAAGACTGTTTCTTGTGGACCTCTTTTGATTGTATCGTATTCAGCTAGTATGTGCAGGGGATCTTTCTTTTTCTCCCATCTGTTGATAAATGACTGGTATAAGGCTTCTGGGTCTGTTATGGAATTGGCTGGTAGTGCTCTAAACCAAGTCCTGACATCACCTGACAAACTTTGGACAAAAATCTTCATTCTCACACCATCATCGTCAAACTCATAGCTTTCAAAGTAATCTTGCATTTTCTTTGTATGCTGAAGGGCTGTGCAGGCACTTGTGCCATCAAAATATGTGATTTTAGTTTGGTAATCCTGAGGCATAGCCCCGGGATTTGCAAGTAATTGCAAAGGTGCATATTTGTTAGCCATATTCACAGGGATAAGAGGGACAATAGGAACCACTGGGATAATAGGAGTAGTAGTGGTAGTATGTGTAGTGAATGGAGGTGTGGAAGGAGTGCTTTGAGACGTGGATGATGAACAAGGGGAACTAGGGGTTGAAAAAAATAGAACTTTGACAAGTGTTGGGCCACAGTTTGGCTGAACTATCATAGGAGTAGAATCAGCAAAATCCTCCTTTAGCTCTAATTTCCTGAGGTTTCTTTGGATCAAATTCGGATTTTCAAAGGCAGCTGTAGGATTTGGGTCTGGATTTAACCTTGTATAACGTGAATTATTCCTGGGAGCTAGCTTCTGGCTTGTTTTTTGGGGATTTTCTAAGAATGTAAGGGTTAGAAAGAAACTTTTGAAGGTCTGGTTCCTTCCTAGTGGAGCTTTCCAACTTGATTTGTGAAATTATCTGAGGATTTTCCCCAGTGGAGTCGCCATTATGTTATCACTCAGGTTGTCCTTAAATCTCCTTAAAGGATACGGCCGAGGTAACCACAAACCAATCTTTGGACTGCAGGTCCTAGCCTACCTGCAATCTGAGAGGGCTCTCTCTTTATAATTTAGCTTTGTTTTGGGTTGATTTTAGGCTAGTTATGATTTTCTTAGGTTTTGTTTTGATTTTGGTAGGATGGAGTATTCTTTCAAACAGAGTTGGGATGCATAGTGTGAGAAGTTCAAACCATTGGGCATGGAGTCGTGGATTAGACTTGCTGTTGCGTTTTCTTGGCCACAAGAGGAATACAGAGCAGGATAGCTACACATAAAACAATATCTAGCTAGAATAGAGATGGAACGAAGGTCAGTGAATGAAAGGCAACTAAGTAGCTCTCATTATGCTAACAGAGGGAAGGTGAATGAACATTTATATAGGAGCAATCAAGGATTCCTAAACAACATTCATATATGAAGGAACTAGTGTGAATATGAGAAAATCAGTATTCATATTCAGGACTAATTCAGAGGAAAACATAGATAAATCACAGAAATTGAGAACAGAATACAACTAAGTGAGCTCTGAACTATTCTTTCTTTCTGCTATTTAGATAGTGAAACAATGATGGCATAAAACATACAAACTGTAAACAGAGATAAGAAACACTTATTGGGCTATGTAGAAGCGTTAGTATTCCATAGTCACTCTTCAGACATTAAAACACAACAGTCATTTCATCTCCCAAACATTCCAGCGATCTTTGATTATAGAGACTCTCAGAAAATACAATGCAAGTCTAGAGGAAGTTATCGACCAACCAACCCTTAAAACAGTGCAGAGGGTGGTTTAAATAGAAAATATAAATAGACATCCCTTGAACAGGTGTCAAGGGAGAAAATATCTCAAAATATCTATCAAAACAGAGCCAAAAGAGATCTCTGCAATAACTGCTTCTAATGCTAAGTTGTGCCAGAAATAAATGCAATAAAATATCTAAAACAGTTGCACATAAGGTAGCAACCTCATCAAAATGGCTCTTTAGGGCTGCACAGGGTCCTGCAGCTTCAAAAATGGACTGAAAGAGTGCCTTGAGCCACGCGCTGTCCTCTGTGTGATAACTACGCAATTAAGGAAGCAGTGCTGCTCCAAAAATATGACTGGGAACAATGTCTCTGCAATAACTCTGCCTTGAAAGCCTTCATCTATGCCTTTAGGTGGCTTTAAAGCAACAAAAGAAGTGTTGGTGAGCCTTAATGGCTGAATGATGCTTTGTTGACTTTGCTGGGCTTTCTTTGCTTTCATCTGCTTTGAAAAAACTGGACTGATACTCTTTGCCGCATCCTGATACACTTTGGCACTGAATCTGGGCCTTTTCTCACCGCTGATACTCTTTAAACTATCCCATCACCCCCTTCTACCTTTTAATGCAAAAATAACTGCTGCTAATGTCCGTCGCGGCCTTTGGGTGCAATCGGCACTTGGCCGATCAAAAATAGCATTAAACCTTGCAAAAAATGCCGCAAAAAGGAGGATTTGTATGTTGCTGACTGTACCGAGGCCGAAACTCGCTATCTGAAGCAAAACTGGGCCTTGGAGCGATCTTAGAAAGCTTAGGGATGCATGAATTCCCTTATCGGGAGGTGGGTGTGGGCATATATGTGAAAATATGAATAAATGCCGCCTTTTCTTTTACACAGAAAAAAGACCAATTTCTATGTAAAATTCGCGAAAAACATAGGCGGGAGCGGCACTGTAGCGGAGATTAAATCCTGGCCGTTGGATCACGTGAAGGCAGATCCAACGGCTGGCGCTAACTCGCATTGGGGCGGACCATTGGTCCCAACACATAAAACCTCCGAATAGCGATGAACCTGGCGGACCCGAAATGCTTATATTCCCTTTCTTTATGGAGATTGGGTCCGGTCCATCGGCGTTTTCATATCGGCGGATTTTAACAAAATCAATATGCGGACCCAAAATCCTTTAAAACTGCCCTTTAATATTTTTCGGCTTCGGGATATAGGAGCACACAGTGCGGACCCTTTCGCACCCGATATGCTTTTATGCCGCGCTTTATTACTTTTCGGCTCCGCTGGTGGGAGCCATATAGGAGTGATGCGATTAAATATGGGTCGTTGATCTCTGGGCCTGAATGGGCGGCTGAGATTAACTCGACAATTCGCTATCGGCGAGGTCATGGGGTTGCCACGTAGAAACACCGAAACCCATCGGACCCGATAAGTTATACAGGCCGTCTTTATTTTATTTCGGGTCCGACCCATCGGCGGAACCCAAATCGGCGGTCTTAATAGTGGAATGGGTCTACGGACCCGAAAACCCTTAACACTACATTTGATAACTCATTGGCTCCGCCAAATCGGAGCAGTATATGGGGCGATGCGAAGTGGGGGGCCGCGCGACAAGATCTGGACCGTCAGATCTGGGGCCCGATCCAACGGTCCTGGATCCATCGGCGAATCGGCAGTCGGAGGGACCAGAGGGCGGCACATATGGGATCTCCGAACTACGCGTACCCAATATACTATTACCGGTCCACTTTATATGTTTTGGGTCCGGCCCATCGGCACTATGCCCCATGCCTTGAGACTTAGCCATTTTCGCTTATATATGCCACTGCCCCCTCTCGATAGCGATATCGCATCGGAAGGGGTCCAAATGAAACTTGATTACATCAGACCCATGTTTTTGTGAACTGCCAACCCTTTTGGGAAATCGGAAGGGTTCCTTTATAGTTTGGCATGGATTCTAAAGCATTAGAAGGGGTCCGATAGCCAAAAAAGGGAGGATTTTATCCTTTTTTGAAGGTTTTTCATGGTTTTTGCATGGTTTTTGTATTCTTATGCCTTGGAAGGAGTCCAAAGGCACTTAAGGGGAAAGTGATGTGGTTTTTAGAGGGGTTTAGTGGCCAAAGAGGGTTTCATGCCTTATAAAGAGAAACCAAGGCCAAAGAGATGATTTTTATACATATGAAGGGAAACTATGCAAAGGAATGAGTCCTTATGCATTTGGAAGATGGTCAGAAAGGTGAATGAGGGTTCTTGCTGAGTTTCAGATAAACTTAGCAATTCCCAAGGATGTATATGGTTATTTTTCAACCAAGGGGAGGGGATAAGTATATAGGGGAGTTATAGAGATAGTTTTAGTAGGGGAAGGGAAAAGAGATAGGGAGTTACATAATAAAGTTAGTAGTTAATATGATAATGATGAGAAAAAGTGCTAAGAATGATGTCTGAGGCTATCAATGGGGGAAAATGACTTATAGAAGAAGTGTGAACATTCCTTTAGTGAAGCAGATCTTCACCAAGGCAGATGATATGGAGAATGATGAATCTAAGAGGTATCAAGCAGATCTTGACCTCTTTAGGGGAAGTTAGTGAGTGATTTGGGAAAGAGGGAGAAGGGGAAGTTAGACATGCATTTCTTGAAGTCCTCCAACTGAAAAATCACCTTCAACTTGTGATATGATAGATATAACACTTGACAATATGAAATGGATCACAAGCCATGATTCTGCAACCACAAAGCTACCTACCCGGCCTATTGACCTAGCATTTTCTCTTCTTTTTGGTTTGGGTGCACTTGAACTAGCATACCCAGCTTTTTGTTCTTTTCTTCTTGTTGTCCTCCTATCTACAACTAAAATTATTGCATCGAGGGGCTTAGATTAAGTTGTTGAGCACCCTTGTTTCTCTACCTATCTACAAATCTGCCAAGATTAAGTTGTTTGGACATATATTTATTCTCTATATTCTACAACAAGAAATTGAAACCTAGGGAGGCCAAGATTAAGCTGTTTGGACCTCCCTTAGCTGAAATCTCATCAAAAATGGATCAACCCATAAAAAATGGAACACAGCAGTGGCATTTAGACTAGCACACTCTCATGGATACTTCTCTGGCCATCTGTAGCAAATATGGAGCATTGCAGCAAGAAAAGTATGACATATTTGGCATGTAAAAATGTCGATCATGAAAGATGATTAACCTCCTGCAGCAGGAGGCTAACACTGGGTATCAAAAACTTCAGATATGCATGGAGTATTAAGACCATGGTGAAATAGTGTGGCTAATCCTATCCTTATCCCTCCAAAATGCAAATAAGCAAACTTTTTCTCTTGGACATATTTTTTAAATTTTTAGATTTCATCATCAGAAAATAAACTCAAACCAACTATCTGTACAGACGGACCAGAAATCTTAATCTTCAATTAAACTTCCTTAAGCCAATTTTTTCTTTATAGACTAAATAGAGATGGAATCGGATAAATTTCTTTCGAACTTAAGACTGGGGGGTTCCAATTTTCAGGATCTTCAACTTTCTCATTTTCAATAGTATCACTTCCTATAGATCGAGAATCGACTTCAGAAACAGTTCGTCTATCTATGTTAGACAATTATCTTAAGAAATTGGCCATGACTCAAATATAAACTAGACCAGAGATTGACCATAGAAGCTTTTATCTAATCAGCAATTGTATAACAAATGCTTTTCGAAGGCTTCCTAGCAGGCCTTAGGCTCTGTCTGTAGTTTATAGCTATAGGACCTGAACGGGGCTCTAATACCAAATCCAATCAGAGTAATGACTTACTTCAAAATCAGTTAGAAGATTCTTGAGCAACAAATCTGAAGCATGGGTTTCCTTCCTCAACCGAACATGCGCGCGCACTATGACCTCTCTCCACGAGTCTTCCAACGCCTTCACCTTATAGTTCCAAGTTCTTTTGGACTACATAAATTATCCTCAGACAAGCGGCGTAGTAGGCTTCGATATTAATTCAAAAAAGATAGATTACAGAGCTTGAAAGAATACAATATAAGAGCAATATTAAGAAGTGCTATGTTCAACCCTGCCACTTCTTTGCCTTCCTCTTTCTTTTGTAACCTTCTAGGATAATCTATATCTATCTAAGACATGACATAAAGAGGAAATAATTGAGGGTCCTGTCCATATTTTCTTTCATCAACGCTGTCTACTCAATCTTTCTAGTACAATAATTACATTAGCTACAACATGTGATCACATTATCACATTACTAGCTAAGTCTAGATTCTTTCGTACAAAGATTCTACCAGTATCCTTTTGGACTTCGGTCAGAATCGTAATCATCATCACTATCATCAGAGGAAAAATTTCATTCAAATGCCTTCTTTTCAAGACTCATGAGGTAGTTATATTGCATCAAATTTGAGTATTCTTTGTCCCAACTGAAATCATGCGGATCCTATGTGTCTGGATAGCTGTCCTGAAAGGCCTCAAAAGTAGACTCCTCAACTTTACTTTTTCTTTTAGCATCTGCTGGTATTGTTTCGTTGTTATATGTAGATGCTTTTGATGTTTGTCCTTGATCCTGATTTACTTTTATTTTGTGAAGATTCAGTTGTTGTGGGGTAAACATCACCTCTTGTTTTTCCCACTTGTTTAGAAATGATACGGGACTGATATCAATGTCTAGAAAGGAATCTTTAAAAACTTTTCGGAACAATGGAGAAGGCTGAACTGCTAACTCAATGCCATCTAGAAGCTCCCACTTGAAGATCTGGAACATATTAGTGGAAGTTTCAATTGCATGTTGCACCCATAATCTACAATTTTCATTAATTAATGCTTTTGATTGCCATCCCAATTCGAAAATCATTGAAGTACAAATTTTGTTTGACAACAATAAACTGATAAGATGAAGGACATTATTATTCCAGTTTCCTGAAATACTAATGATTGTAACGTTGTTTAATTAATCATAAAGCGTAAAACTTTTGGTTCGCCTTGAAGTTCATCCAATTGCTTCAACACCTGTCATTTCTCGATTAGCTTCAACATCGCAAAATCTTTCAACTAAGGAGCAAGTTGTTTAATTCTTTCGATATTATTACTCGTCTCAATTTCTCCTATAATTTCATGACACAAAACCTACGAAAAAGGATTTGGGGAAATATCTTCTCTGAGTCATAAACTCTAATAATCCCAAGGAGATGAGAAAGTCCTTAGGTATTGTAGAGTTCTCTGGATGCACTGGGATGTCCTAGTAGATGGAATTTTTCTACAAAATCCTCCCTTGATTTCCTAATTAGCAAAATTTTCAAAAATTCCATATTGAGGGAAAGTATCATTCGGGGCATAGTTTTCATCATTTCTCTGTAAAAAGGATGCTTCTAGTTCTTCAAAAATATTAGGAATCCTTAGCGACAGAAGATATTTCTCTAGGTCTTCTTTGATTGGAATGGCTTCTAAATCTAGCATTTGGGCTCTTGTATATATACTTAATGCAAAATCTACTCCTCCAATAAACTGATAATAATTTAATACCTTTAAGATCCAAATCATATATTCAGTGAACTGAGAAAACCACATATCTGATAGGCTTTTAAAATAAATCTTCACCTACATGTTGGGAAAAGGATAATTTTTTTCCAAACTAGCATCTAGTCCCAAGGATATGCCAACATTTTTAGACTGCCATGCTCGACATCGTCAAATCCACTAATTTGTCCTTAATCTCAGACCTACAACATTCATGATTTCTTCTTTCAAATGATTTGCATGAATTTTAAGGAGTCTGAATCTATCGACAAAAGTGATGAAATTATCATCTTGGGGTCCTTTTCCTAGTATTATAAAAAAGCTTCCTGGAATTGTGACAAAAGCTTCATTCATATCTCTAGTTAAAGAATCTGCTAAAAAATTAGAGTTGCCAGGTATCCATTCAATATCAAAGTCAAATTGCCGAAACCAAATTTTCCATGAGATTAATCTTCCTCTAGAAAGTTGCATTGAAGTTTTGGCAGATAAGAAATATTTGAAGTTCGTAGAGTTAGTCCTTATAAGAAAATTCACTGGCGCCGGATATAATTCAAATTTCTATATTCCATTAAAGACTGCTAAATTTTCCTTTTCGGCAATATAATAATTCTTTTCGCTAGGAGAGAATTCACTTGATGCATATGCACAAATTATTTCTTCTTCCTTTCCATATTCATTCTTCCTTTTCTCAAAAAGAAAAACTACCCAAAAATTATCAAAAGCATCAGTTTGTAAAATCAGAATGCCATCACCTGGTGGTTGTAGCTTTGGAAGTTGCTGACATTGTGCTTTGAGCTCTTTAGCTGCTGCAGTGGATTCTGTTGACCATCCTTATCTAAGGTGTTTTCTAATTGGGGCCGTCTTCTCTGTCAATCTAGGAATATATCTGTGCACATAACTTAAGACACCTAAAAATCTCTGAATTGTTTTAGTGTCTTTTAATTCATCTGGAAATTGAGACAGTTTTGTAAGAATATGGGGTTGCATTTGAATTTTTCCATTGACAACATTAATCCCAAAAAAATCTATACTATCTTGAAACAGAGTCATTTTCTTCAAAGAAAGGACTATACGATGCTTTTGAACTTTAGTCAGAAAAATCTCTAAGTGCTTGAAATGTGTTTCAAGATCTGGACTATGTACAAGAATATCATCAATATATGTTACAATAAAATCATATTTCCCAAAAATAAAATCCATTCTTCTTTGGAAGAATGCGGGGGCATTTTTGAGGCCAAATGGAACCAGCTTCCACTCATAGAAACCTGCAGGGCATGTGAAGGCAGTTTTGTGTCTATCTTCTTCTTGGATCTGTATTTGGTAGTATCCACATTTCATGTCGAAATTATTGAATACTTTGCTATTTTGAATTTTTTGCATGATTGTTTTTGGTCTTGGTAATGGGTAATGAAAGCCCTGAGTTATGGCATTAAGAGGTTTATAATTTATCACCATTCTAGGTTTACCTCTCACTATTTTTGAGTGATTTCTAACCAAAAACGCTAAAAAGGAGTAATGAGACATGATTGGTTCAATAAGGTTGATACTAATCATCTCACTTATTTGTTTCTTGATTTCTTGTTCATCTGCGGGGGTGCATGGGATTAACTTTCCTTTGATTCCATTGTCATGTAGGGTCACTATTTCTTTTTTTAGATTTTCTACTATTCAAAATTGCTGAGGATTATTTGAACAACTTTTCGGCATTCTATCATGCATAGAGATATGTTCATCAGACCATTTTGGGTTAGTGCAAGCCTTTTTTTTGTTCTTTAACTCCATTTTGTTCTCATATATTTGGAAAAATTCTTGCCAATTATTGGAGTCCTTAAGAGGTTTTCGTGCACCCACTTTCTTTTGGATATTCTCATTTCTTGCCTCAGAATTTGCTATAGATAATCTAGGCACAACAATCACTTTCTTTTTTAAATTGATTATCAACTTATCTTCGCTGATAGTGACTGGAAGCACAGAGTTGATAAAAGGCATGCCAAGCATTAAACTTGTAGATGGATCAAAATGTTGAATAGCAGAAATTTTAACAATACTACCCCCAACTTTCAAAGGAATTTTATCTACATAATGTGTTAACTGATCAAATCCTCCAACGGTTTCAAACACTAGAATGTTTTGGAGTGGCTTGCAGAGAGATTTAAATAAGGAGGGCTGGGCCAGATTATTAGAACCTCCAGTGTCGATGAATGCATCTACATTTATCCATTCATTACGGACTTGAACTTGGACTGGAATGTAGATGAGACTATTTGTTTTTATAATCTTTTTTAATAGAGCATTCTCTTCTACTCTATTAAGTCTTGGGACTTCGAAACTAGTAGAGGTAGCAGTATTCTTTTTATATGGAAAAAAAGAATTGAGTTTAGGCAATTTTTGGATTGGCTGCTTAACTGTTTTCTTTAATCTTTCAGAAAACGATGTAGCATCAAACTCATCTTCAGAAACATCTTTAGTTTTTTATGTTTCCTCTGTTTCTTTTGTTTCACTTACATCTATCTTATCACTATAGTGCAATTCTTCAGAAACATCACTTTCTGAACAATAATTACAAATATTCATTTTTTGTACAGTGGGATGACTATTATCTTCATCTGTTGAAGCTTCTGTCAAAATATATACATTAGAAACTTCATCTTCTGAAGCAAATAAATACCAATCATCTTGAAATTCCTCAATTTCAACACAAGCTTTTAATTTGGAAGAGGAATTATTAGGACATTTGCGTGCAAAGTGGCCTTCTTGCTTACAGATGAAACAACAATTGTTGTTTCTTGGATTCTTTCGCTTTTTCAAAAATTTAAATATTTGGAAAGGCTTCCTGGGGTTTGAAAATCTTTTGGGTCTGAATTTTCCATATCTCTTTGATTTCTTCTTCGTTTTAAAGGGTGTCCAGGGCAGCATTGTTTTGCAGACCTCTGAACTAGGTGTAATATCATGTGCTTTCTTTTGCCAGCAAAGATATTTAACCTTTTTTGCACATCTAAAGAGAAGATCAACACAATATATTTGATCTATTCTTTTGTTCTTTACATCGAGATCTTTCATGATTAGATCTCCCAGATTTCCGGGAAGCTTGGACAAAAATGGAATTTTTTGAGAAATGTCATTGGAAAGATTTGCCTTAAAGACCATTGCCATGAAAACTTTACCAAATTGATCAAGATATTTTAACTCTTTTAATTCCAGACAACTTAAGTCTGTAGGGAGTTTTTTTTTCTCATCTATTGGCTCGGGTACAAATTGTGTTTTCAATAAAAGTTCCAGAGTGGCCAGCCCTGCTTCCATGACTGCTCTTCTTTCTTCATCTGAGGGTCCTATCCACCAATCATATACAATTCCGGCCATTCTTTTCTCTGCTAGGACCATGATAGAAATATTATCTAATTTTTTGGGGACCTGCATTTGATACAAAGCACCAATCCATATCCTAATTGATTCTTCAGGATTGGATGAATTATCTAAATCAAGAATATACCCACTAGAATTTGTAGCATATAAATCTTCTTCAATACGTGGGTATTTTGAGACTTCTTTCAAGACATGAGCTTTGTTTTGATTGTTTATATAGGGTAAGATAAAAGAAGGAAATTTAGAGGCTGCCTGATATAAAGTCATAATTTCTTTCTTTGAAGAAAATTGTTTATCATCTTTATAGGCCTCCTTTTTTACACTAGTCAACTTACCAGAAAGTTTTGAAGTTGACTCTTCTACACTAGTGGCATTAAGATGTTTAGGATATTCAAATTTCTCATGTTTAATAATATCACTTTCTATAGATCGAGAATTGACTTCAAAAACAGTTCGTCTGTCTATGTTAGAGAATGATCTTAAGAAATTGGCCATGACTCAAATATAAACTAGACCAGAGATTGACTAAAGCAGCTTTTATCCAATTAGCAATTGTATAACAAATGCTTTTCGAAGGCTTCCTGGCTAGCTTTAGGCTCTATCTGTAGTTTATAACTATAGGATGTGAACAGGGCTCTGATTACCAAATCCAAGCAGAGTAATGGCTTACTTCAAAAGCAAATCCAAGCAGAGTAATGACTTACTTCAAAATCAATTCGAATATTCTTGAGAAAATCTGAAGCATGGGTTTCCTTCCTCAACCGAACATGCGCGCGCACTATGACCTCTCTCCATTGGTCTTCCAACACCTTCACCTTACAGTTCCTTGTTCTTTTGGACTATAGAAACTGTCCTCAGACAGATGGCCTAGTACGCTTCAATATTATTTCAAAAAGATAGATTACAGAGCTTGAAAGATTACAATACAAGAGCAAGATCAAGAAGCGCTCCGTTCAACCCTGCCACTTCTTTGCCTTCCTCTTTCTTTTATAACCTTCTAGGAGAATCTATATCTATCTAAGACTTTACATAAAGAGGAAATAATTGAGGGTCCTGTCATTATTTTCTTTCACTGAAGGTGTCTACTCAATCTTTCTGATACAATAATTACATTAACTACAACATGTGATCACATTATCATATTGTTAGCTAAGTCTGGATTCTTTTGTACAAAGATTCTACCAATATCCTTTCAGAATTTGGTCAGAATCATAATCATCATAATTATCATCAGAGGGCAATTGTTGTTCAAATTCTTTCTTTCAAGATTCATGAGGTAGTTATATTCCATAAACTTTGAGTATTCTTTGTCCTAACTGAAATCATGCGAATCCTGTGTGTCTGGATAGTTGTCCTGAAAGGCCTGTAAAGAAGATTCCTCAACTTTACTTTTTCCTTTAGCATCTGCTAGTATTGTTTCGTTGTTATCTGTAGATGCTTTTGATGTTTGTCCTTGATCTTGATTTACTTTTATTTTGTGAATATTCGGTTGTTGTGGGGTAAAAATCACCTCTTGTTTTTCCCACTTGTTTAGAAATGATACGGGACTAATATCAATATCTAGAAAGGAATCTTTAAAAACTTTTCGGAACGATGGAGAAGGCTGAACTCCAAACTCAATGCCATCTAGAAGCTCCCACTTGAAGATGTGGAACATATTAGTGGAAGTTTCAATTGCATGTTGCAACCATAATCCACAATTTTCATTAATTAATGCTTTTGATTGCCATCCTAGTTTGAAAATCATTGAAGTGCAAATTTGTTTGACAATAATAAACTGATAAGATGAATGCCATTATTATTCTAGTTTCCTGAAATAATACTGATTGTAATTAATTCTGTTTGATTAATCATCAAGCATAAAACTTTTGTTTCACCTCGAAGTTCATCCAATTGCTGCAACACCTGTCATTTCTTTATTAGCTTCAACATCCCAAAATCTTTGAACCAAAGATCGAGTTGTTTAATTCTTTTGATATTATTACTAGTCTTAATTTCTCCTGTAATTTGATGAGAGAAAACCTGCAAAAAAGGATTTAGGGAAATATCTTCTCTGAGTCGTAAACTCTGATAATCCCAAGGAGATGAGAAAGTCCTTAGGTATTGTAGAGTTCTCTGGACGCACTGGGATGTCCTAGTAGATGGATTTTTTCTACAAAATCCTCCCTTGATCTCCCAATCAGCAAAATTTTCAAAAATTTCATATTGAGGGAAAGTATCATTAGGGGCATAGTTTTCATCATTTCTCTATAAAAAAGATGCTTCTAGTTCTTCAAAAATATCAGGAATCCTTAGAAACAAAAGATATTTTTCTAGGTCTTCTTTGATTGGAATGGCTTCTAAATCTAGCATTTGGGCTCCTATATATATACTTAATGCAAAATCTACTCCTCCAATCAAATAATAATAATTTAATACTTTTAAGATCTAAATCATATTATCAGTGAATTTTGGAGACCACATATCTTATAGGCTTTTAAAATAAATTTTCACCTGCATGTTGGGAAAAGGATAGATTTTTACCAAATCAGCATCTAGTCCCAAGGATATGCCAACATTTTTAGACTGCCATGCTTGACATCCTAGAATCCACTGATTTCTCCTTACTCTCAGACCTACAACTTTCTTGATTTCCTCCATCAAATGATTTGCATGACTTTCAAGGAGTCTGAATCTATCGACAAAAGTGCCGAAATTATCATCTTGGGGTCCTTTTCCTGGTATTATAAAAAATCTTCGTGGAATTGTGAAAAAAGCTTTATTCATATCTCTAGTTAAAGAATCTGCTAAAAATTTATAGTCGCCAAGTATCCATTCAACATCAAAGTCAAATTGCAAAACCAAATCTACCATGAGAGTAATATTCCTCTAACAAGTTGTATTGAAATTTTGGCAGATAAGAAATATTTGATGTTCATAGAGTCAGTCCTTATAAGAAACTTCACTGGTGCCAGATATAATTCAAATTTCTGTATTCCATTAAAGGTTGCTAAAGTTTCCTTTTCAGGAATATAATAATTCTTTTGGCTAGGAGAGAATTCACTTGATGCATATGCACAAAGTATTTCTTCTTCCTTCCCATCTTCATTCTTCCTTTTCTCAAAAAGACCAACTACCCCAAAATTTTCAGAAGCATCAGTTTGTAAAATTAGAAGGCCATCACCTGGTGGTTGTAGTTTTGAAAGTTGCTGACATTTTGTTTTGAGCTCTTTAACTACTGCAGTGGCTTCTGCTGACCATCCTTCTCTAAGATGTTTTCAAATTGGGGTTGTCTTCTCTGTCAATCTAGGAATATATCTATGCACATAATTTAAGACACCTAAAAATGTCTGAATTGTTTTAGTGTCTTTTAATTCTTTTGGAAATTGAGACAATTTTGTAAGAATATGGGGCTGCATTTGAATTTGCCCATTGACAACATTAATCCCCAAAAAATCTATACTTTCTTGAAATAGAGTCATTTTATTCTCAGAAAGGACTATACCATGCTTTTGAACTTCAGCGAGAAAAATCTCTAAGTGCCTGAAATGTGTTTCAAGATCTCGACTATGTACAAGAATATCATCAATATATGTTACAATAAAATCATATTTCCCAAAAGTAAAATCCATTCTTCTTTGGAAGAATGCGGGGGCATTTTTGAGGCCAAATGGAACCACCTTCCATTGATAGAAACCTGAGGGCATGTGAAGGCAGTTTTGTGTCTATCTTCTTCTTGGATCTATATTTAGTAGTATCTAGATTTCATGTCAAACTTACTGAATACTTTTCTATTTTGAATTTTTTGCATGATTGTTTCTGGTCTTGGTAACGGGTAATGAAAACCCTGAGTTATGGCATTCAGAGGTTTATACTTTATCACCGTTCTTGGTTTACCTCTCACTATTTCTGAGTCATTTCTAACCAGAAACGGTGAACAAGAGTAATGAGACATGCTTGGTTCAATAAAGTTCATACTGAGCAGCTCACTTATTTGTTTCTTGATTTCTTGTTCATCTGTGGGGAAGCATGGGATTAACTTTCCTTTGACTCCATTGTCATGTAGAGTCACTATTTATTGTTTTGGACTTTCTTCTGTCCAAAATTACTGAGGATTATTTGAACAACTTTTCAACAATCTCTCATGCATATAGATTTGTTCATCGGACCATTTTTGGTCAGTGCAAGCCTTTTGTTTCTTCTTTAACTCCATTCTATTCTCATATATTTGTAAAAATTCTTGCCAATTATTGGCGTCCTTAAGAGGTTTTCATGCACCAATTTCTTTTGGCTATTCTCATTTCTTGCCTCAGAATTTGCTATAGATAATTTAGGCATAGCAATCGTTTTTCTTTTTAAATTGATTATCAGCTTATCTTTGTTGATAGTGACTGGGAGCACAGAGTTGATAAAAGGCATGCCCCCAACTTTCAAAGGAATGTTATCCACATAATGTGTTAACTGAACAGATCCTCCAATGGTTTTAGAGACTTGAACTTGGACTGGAATGTAGATGAGACTATTTGTTTTTATAATCTTTTTTAATAGAGAATTCTCTTCTACTATATTAAGTGTTGGGATTGTGAAACTAGTAGACGTAGCAGTATTCTTTTTATATGGACAAAAAGAATTGAGTTTAGGAAATTTTTGGATTGGCTAGTTACCTGTTTGCTTTAATCTTTCAGAAACTGATGTAGCATCAAACTCATCTTCAGAAACATCTGTAGTTTCTTCTGTTTCCTCTATTTCTTTTGTTTCACTTACATCTGTCTGATCACTATAGTGCAATTCTTCAGAAACATCACTATCTGAACAATAATTACAAATATTCATTTTTTTACAGTGGTATGACTAATATCTTCATCTTCTGAAGCTTTTGTCAAAATATATACATCAAAAAATTCATCTTCTAAAGCAACTAAAGACCAATCATCTTGGGATTCCTCAATTTCAACACAAGCTTTTAATTTGGAAGAGGAATTATTAAGACATTTGCATGCAAAGTGGCCTTCTTGCTTACAGATGAAACAATTGTTGTTGCTTCTTGGATTCTTTCTCTTTTTCAGAAATTTAAATTTCCGGAAAGGCTTCCTGGGATTGGAAACTCTTTTGGGTTTGAATTTTCCATATCTCTTTGATTTCTTCTTCTTTTGAAAGGGTGTCCAGGGCAACATTGTTTTGAAAACCTCTGAACCAGGTGTAATATCATGTGCTTTCTTTTGCCAGCACATATATTTAACCTTTTTTGTAAATCTAAAGAGAAGATCAACCAAATAGATTTGATCTATTCTTTTGTTCTAGATGTCGAGATCTTTCATGATTAGATCTCCCAGATTACCGGGAAGCTTGGACAAAAATGCAACTTTTTGAGTAATGTCACTGGAAAGATTTGCCTTGAAGTTCTTTGCCATGAAATATTTACCAAATTGATCAAGATATTTTAACTCTTTTATTTCCATACGGCTTAAGTCTATAAGGAGTTGTTTCTTCTCATCCTTTTCATACATGGTTTTGGGTGCGATGGTTTTCAGTCCATGGTATTGGATGCTTTGGCATGTATATATACATATATATATATATATATATGAAAAATCAAGCTGGTAGTCTTGGTTTTTAGATATAGGGGAAAATCTCTATGTATATGTGTTTTATGTGTTATGCTCTTGCTAATGTTTATTTTTGTGTTTTATAATTCATATGAAGGTAATTTATGTATGGGGTTAAAACCTACATTTGGTATCAGAGATGTGTTGGCTTCAAGGGAATGCCATTGTTGCCGAGGGGTTTCACTCAGGCCTATGGTAGACCCTATTTAGTGGGAGCTTTTCAGGATCGATTCTGGTGGTGAAAGAAGATGGTGAGTAGTGGAAAGATAGAGATCAAGAAATTTAATGGTCAGAGCTTTGAGTTGTTGAAACTCAAGATGGAGGATCTGTTGGTGGATAAAGATCAGTGGATCATGGTAGATTTGGGTACTAAACCAACGAGAGTGTTTGATGAAGAATGGAGGAAGTTGGATCAGAAGGCAAAGAACACAATACGATTGTGTGTCTCAAATTCAGTATTGTTGAATGTATCAGGGGAAGCTACGGTGAAGGCTTTGTGGGAGAAGTTAGGGAATTTGTACCAATTTATATCTTTGGTGAATAAAATGTTCCTACGAAGAAAACTATATAACTCGAGGATGAAAGATGGAGACTCAGTGACAGAGCATCTGAACAAATTTAATACTATGGTAAGTCATTTACTTTCTATAGATATTAAAATTTCAGATGAAGATAAGTGCATCAGTTTGTTTTTTTCTCTACCAAATTCGTGCATAGTATGGTTATTGCAATAGGTAGTAATGAAAATTCCTTGAAGTTTGATGAAATAGTGTCATCCTTGCTGACGGAGGAGATGAGATGGAAAAATATGGAGAACTAGAATGGTGATACCTTGTATGTACGAGGACAGTCCCAGAACAGGAACAAAAATAAGTCATCGAGTGGGAGATCTAAATCTCTAGGAAATCCTGTAAAAGTGGTGTGCTGGAAACGCAGAAAGGAAGGGCACTAAAAAGGGGATTGTAAATCTAAAGCTTTTGACAAAGGAAAGGGATCTGGTGATGCTCCTTTTGTAGAGGCAAAAACCACCTCAGATGAAGGTGGGGATGTGTACTTGGCTTCTTCAAGTACACATGTAGATCATGAGGCGTGGTTGATTGACTCAAGTGCATCATTTCACTTCACTCCCCATAGAGAGTGGTTCTACGAGTATGAGAAATATGATGGTGGTGATGTCTTCTTAGGGGATGATAGGAATGCTAGAATCGTTGGTTGCAGAAAAGAAAAGTTGAAGTTACAAGGTGGAAGAGTTAGAACACTTCTAGGTGTTTTGCATATTCCTGCATTGGCCAAAAATTTGATTTTTGTAAGGAAGATGGATGATGTAGGTGTAAAAATAGTGTTCGAGAAATATACCTGCAATATGGTTTGGGGAGCACTGGTATTTATATGGGAGTTTGGATTGGAACTCTGTACAAGCTGCAAGGTAGCAATGTTGTTGATTGGTGCAACAATTCTGTGGTTCCTAAAAGTGGACTATGTATCATTCATAGATGACTTATCAAGGAATACATGGATATATTTCCTCAAGAATAAATCTGAAGTCTTTGACAAGTTTAAAGAATTTAAGGCTCTGGTGGAAAATCAGGCAGAGAAGAAGATAAAGGTGCTGAGGACAGATAATAGTGGAGAGTTTTGCAGCAAGGAATTTGAAGAATTTTGTAAGAATGAACAAGACAATGATGGAAAGGAAAAGAAGCATGATCAGTGGTGCTAGGTTAGGACAAGAATTCTGGGTAGATGAAGTGGAGAAAGCATGTTACTTGGTCAAAAGATCACCTTCATCAGCGTTGGAGGATAAGACTCCACAAGAGTTATGGATTGGTAAGAAACCCTCTCTTTCACATATGAGGGTATTTGGATGTGATGCATATGTACATGTTCCAAAGAAGAAAATAACCAAGTTGGATAGTAAATATGAAAAGTTCATCTTTATTGGGTAGAAGGATGGTTTAAAGGGTTATAAAATTTGGAACCTAGTAATAGGGAAGGTTGTGTACAGTCGATATGTGGTGTTTAGAGAGGTGAAAGATGTTATTAAAAATGAAGTCCCATTAAAGGAACCTGAGAAGATAGAGTTTGAGCTAGAGGAGGAAGAATCAGACTCTGCCACAAAAGAGGAATCAGAAGATGAAGAACCACAAACTCTGGTTGTGAGAAGATCAATTCGAGAAAGAAGGCAGGCAAAAAGATATAGTCCATCTGCTTTTTGTTCAAATTTTTCTTTATCTATTGCTGATGAAAATCCCCGAACTGTGAAGGAAGCAGTAGATTTAGAGGATGGAAAACTTTGGAAAGAGGCCATGGTTGATGAAATGGAATCTTTGCACAAAAATGAGGCTTGGGATCTGGTGGAGTTGCTGGCTAGAAGGAAACCCATTGGCAGCAAATGGGTGTTCAAGAAGAAGAAAAATGCAGAAGGAAAGGTGGAGAAATACAAAGCTCGGTTGGTAGAAAAAGGTTATTCCCAGGTGCCGAGAATTGATTTTGGTGATATTTTGTCTCCTATTTCCATGGTAGCTTCTATTATACTACTTTTATCTGTTGTTGTTGCTTTTGATTTTGAGGTGGAACAGATGGATGTGAAAACAACATTTCTCCATGGGGATCTAGAAGAGGAGATCTACATGAAACAACTTGAAGGCTTTGTGGTGAAGGGTAAGAAACAACTAGTATGCAAGTTAAAGAAGTCTTTGTATGGGCTAAAACAATCACCAAGGATGTGGTATCATAAATTTGATACATTTATACGGGTACTTGGCTTCACCAGAAGCAAAGAAAATCATTGTGTGTATTTTAAATTAATTGGTGACTATGTTATTTATTTGGTCTTGTATGTGGATGACATGTTGGTGGTTGGAAATGACAAAGAAATTATCCAGGATTTGAAGACCCGATTCTCCTCCAAATTCAACATGAAAGATCTTGGTGCTACAAACTATATTTTTTGCATGGAAATAAAGGAGATCAGGAAAAGAGGAAGCTCTGATTAAACCATAGGAAGTATGTCGAGACAATATTGCAAAGGTTTAATATGCAAGATAGTAAATCGATGAAGGTTCATATTCCTGTAGGTGTAAAGTTATCTGTTGAACAGTGCCCCAAGACACAAGAAGAGCAAGAGGACATTTATTGTGTCCCATATGCAAGTGCATTCAGTAGCCTGATGTATGCGATGGTCTGTACTAGACCAGACATTGCACATGCAGTGGGAGTATTGAGCAAGTTTATGTCAAAACCAGGGAAGGAGCATTGGACATCAGTGAAGCGGGTTTTCAGGTATTTGTGTGGCACTAGTGATTATGGTTTGTGCTACCATGGAAGACCAAGATTGGACAGAGTGTTGGATATTCATGGCTTTGTTGATGCAGAATGGGTTGGAGATCTAGATCAAATAAGATATACAAGTGGGTATGTGCTTAACCTATTTGGAGGTGCAGTCAGTTAGATGAGTAAGAAACAATCTGTAGTGGCACTATCAACTACAAAGGTAGAATACATGGCAGCCACTCATGCAAGCAAGGAAGAAATTTGGTTGCAGAGATTATGTTCAAGTATGGGGTTAGTACAGGGAGATATAAGGATACACTATGATAGCCAAAGTGCAATTTTCTTGGAAAGGAACCCTTCTTATCATTCAAAGACAAAGCACATTGATGCTCAGTATCACTTTGTGAGGGATATGATAGAAGACAAAAAGGTGGACACTTTGAAGAATACTGTAGCTGCATTGACAAAATCTCTGAGCTCTGAGAAGTTCTCTTGGAGTAAAGAAACAATGGGCATTGTAGGGTTGGATAAATGACTAAGGTGTCCTGTGGCCCCCTATGGAAAGAAAACAACAAGTGGGAGAATGTTGGGTTGTGTTATATTCTTTCCACGACTAGCTCCACTAGTTAATCGAGGGGTTAGAGACGGGCGTAGCACCCCCTTTGTTGTAGCGATTGCGCAGCGAAGGGGTCATAGGGAGTTTGAGGGGAGTGAGTAGCCCCCCTCTACGGTGTCTGGGGCAGTGCCCCGGGGAAATTTTTTGGGACCCTATATTAGGTGGGAGGACCTAATTCTGGGTTTGTGCATGGTTTTCCCACATGGTTTTGGGCACGATGGTTTTTGTTCCATGGTATTGGATGTTTTGGAATGTATATATATGTATTGTAACATTGAAAGGAACATAATGAAAAATCAAGCTGGTAGTCCTAGTTTTGGAATCCAGGGGAAAATCTCTGTGTATATGTGTTTTATATGTTATGCTCTCGCTATTATTTATTTTATGTTTTAGAATTTGTATGCAGGTAATTTCTATATGGGGCTAAAACTTAGATGTCTTGCATTTATCATGCCTCAAGAAAGTGGAGGGGAACAATTGCAAAGTTCAAATGTTGGGTCCCTATAATACTAGTGATTACCCCGTTACTATTGGAGTTATACCCCTTATTTATATTGTTGTGCCCCCATTGCCCCCATATTGTTATTAATGTGCCCATAGAATCCCTCTATTGTTATTTTTGTGGCTTTATATTATTATTGTTAGGTCGGCTGGATTATATTGTGACTCCATAGACTCCTATATATAGAAAGGAGGTTTTGTCATTTGAATCATCCAAGAATTGTTCATTTATGTCATGTAAAGGAGGTTGCCCCCTCAAAGAGGCTGAATTCTAAGTTGTTGATCTATCTTTTCTATCTTTTCTTGAGCTGGTTTCATAACATTTGGTATCAGAGCTTTGGATTTTAGGGTTTCACTGCTCCAAACAGGTCATCGTGGCATTTTCGCTATAACTTTTTTTCTATGACGTTTCAGAAGTCACAAAAAAAACCCATTTGAGAAGAAATCGCACTGAACCTTGGGTCCGAATTTCAGAGCTTTTCGCACGACATTTTCGGAGATATGATCTGAGGAAGTTGGTCTTTTTGCAGACTCCTGAATTACACTCAAAACAGGTGACCTGGGGAAAATCGTCATAACTTTCTTTCTGAGCATCGGATTGAAATTTCGTAAGAAGGTCACTGCGGGAGATTGTGCATAACTCTTTCTTGGAGAATCCAATTTGGATCAGACTGGTGGCATTGGAAAGAGGACATAGAAGGCTACTACAGATCACAATTTCAGAACTGGATTATTCGAAATTACAGAGATACTTCAGATTCAATATCAGGCTTCTACAAAGTAAAAAAAAGGTGTGTAGTTTTTATTTTTTATTTTTACATAAGCTTGGTTTGAAGGAATTCAAAGGGCATAGTAAAGCATTATTATCGGTAACTGATGCCCCGAGGAAAGAAAATGCAAACACCTAGTAAGGAACCTGAAAGCTCTAACATGACTCATGAAGAAGAGGAAGAAATGCTACATGATATATCAAAATTACAAGAACAAGTGCAACAAATGTCACGCTCACAAAAGTTAACAGATGCTAAGATAAATGCCGTGGAATCTAAGATAAAGGGCATGGAAGCTAAGATGGATGATCTGAAGACAGATTTGAGGACAGATTTGAAGACAGACATGGCAGGTTTGAAGACAGATTTGACAAATTTTCTACAAGAAATACTTACTAATGGTGAAAATGTTGTAAAGGAAACTCATGATGTGAACAAAAGAAATGTTAATCATGATTCCATAGACTCTAATGTTGGATCGAAGACCCACCATATTCCAAAAATCGATATGAGGAAGTTTGATGGCAAGGATCCCGCCACATGGATATTACAGATGGAGCAATTCTTCGATCTCAATAATGTGCAAAACACACAAAAGGTACGTATGGAAACTTTATATTTGGAACCAAATCAATTTGTATGGTATCAATGGCTTTGCTCTCGTAAACAATTTATCACTTGGGCAATTTTTACAGAAGAATTGATAGCACATTATGAGGATACAAAAAGCAACACTTTTTTTAGCCAATTGATAAGTCTCAAACAGAAGGGTTCAATAATGGAGCACATTGAGGAGTTCCAAAAATTGAACATAAGGGTAAAAGATATTCCAGAGCAGCATAGGATTGATGTGTTCGTAGGGTCTTTAAAGGATAATATCCAACATGATGTTCGACTTTGGGAACCTGATTCATTAGAGAAGACATTCAGGTTAGCAAGAAAAATGGAAAGCAAAATTATGGCAACCAGGAAGCATACCACTCACAACTATAAAGACGGAAGTGCAGTTGCCCCTAGTCTTCCACAACCTATAAGGTTGACACCACAACAATTGGAAGAAAAAAGAGCTAAAGGGCTTTGTTATAGTTGTGATAGCAAATACACTAAAGGTCATAAGTGTGCTGAGAAGAAATTATTCTACATAGATTGTGAAGAGGAAGAAGAAAAGGAGCAAGAAAGGTCAAAAGAACAGGATATGCTCCAAGAACAAAGCCTATATGAAGAACAAATAAATCCGACCATATCTTGTAATGCATTAGTGGGAATTACCACTCCTCAAACCATCAAGATAGAAGGACAAATCAAGAAGAAAAAGGTGATAGTGTTGATTGACTCAGGAAGCACCCACAATTTTATTCATTGTAGGGTAGCAAAAGAATTGAATTGCTTCCTATATCCAGCACCAGAGTGTCAAGTGATGATTGCAAATGGAGGAACAATAAATTGCTCTGGAAAGTGCCATAATATCAAGCTATCCATGGGAGAATATGTATTGACTAGCCCAATGCTTTCCATTCCAATGGGAGGTGTTGATGTTGTACTAGGAGTCCAATGGCTACAATCCTTGGGTACAATAGCTTTTAATTTTCAAGAACTTTTCATCAAATTTTCTGTGGAAGGAAAGGAAGTTGAATTAAGGGGTATTGCAGGGAAACTAGGAAAGATAATCAGCTCTAATGGTATGACAAATCTTCTAAAAAAGGAGCAAAGGGGTGTAATTGCACAATTATGTTCGCTAGATGTTTCCACATTAGAATCATCTATTTCTCCAGATCTCCAAAAAGTCCTGGACAATCATTCCAAGGTATTTGAGACTCCCAAAGGTCTCCCACCTATGCGTGCTCATGATCATGCTATTCATCTGATTCCAGGAAGTGTTCCTCCAAACATCAGGCCGTACAGATATCCCTATGTCCAAAAAAGCAAAATTGAACGTATGGTTGCAGAAATGCTAGAGGCTGGTATAATTCAACCGAGTCAAAGTTCTTTCTCTGCTCCAATATTATTGGTGCACAAGAAGGATGGATCATGGCGCATGTGTCCGGATTATAGGGAGCTCAACAAGCTCACTATTAAAGATAAGTTCCCCATTCCTGTCATTGATGAATTACTGGATGAATTGCATGGATCAATTTACTTCACCAAGTTGGATCTTCGTTCAGGATATCATCAAATCAGAATGAAGATTGAAGACATTCCGAAAACGGCATTTAGAACTCATGAGGGTCATTATGAATTTTTGGACATGCCTTTTGGCCTTACCAATGCACCTTCAACATTTCAAGGTTTGATGAATTCAATTTTCAAACCATTCCTTAGAAAATTTGTGTTAGTATTTTTTGATGATATACTTATCTACAGCAAGTCTTGGAAGGGTCATGTTGAACATGTTGACAGGGTGCTACAACTATTGGAGGAGAAACAATTATATGCCAAAAGATCCAAATGTTTCTTTGGAGTCCAGGAGGTGGAATATTGGGGTCATATTGTATCTCATGAAGGAGTTAAGGTAGACCCTACCAAAATTAAAGCCATTAAGGAATGGAAAATCCCCACATCCATAAAGCATTTGCGCGGATTTCTTGGGTTGACAGGTTATTATCGCAAGTTTGTTAAGAATTATGGGAGAATAGCAGCACCTCTAACGACATTATTGAAGAAAGATGCATTTTCATGGACTCTAGAAGCAACAAAGGCCTTTGAACATCTTAAATAGGCAATGTACCAAGCACCGGTCTTAGCTACACCGGGCTTCACAAAAACCTTTATTGTGGAATGTGATGCTTCAGGAAATGGAATTGGTGCTGTTCTAATGCAAGATGAAAGACCCATTTCTTTTGAAAGTCGTCCAATCAAGGGAAAGTTTCTAAGAAAAGCTATTTATGAGAAGGAAATGTTGGCAATACTCCACGCACTTAAGAAATGGCGACCCTACCTAATGGGAAGACACTTCAAGGTAAAAACAGATCATGATAGCCTTAAATAATTTTTAGAACAAAGATTATCCTCTGAAGAGCAACAAAAATGGGTCACAAAGATGTTGGGTTATGACTTTGAAATCATCTACAAAAAAGGGAAGCAAAATGTGGTGGCAGATGCACTCTCTAGGAAGGATGAGGATGTGGAAGCATTATTGTGCACTATTTCTATCATCCAACCAGATTGGATAAATGAAGCAAGGGAGGAATGGAAGAATGACGAAGAAGTGTGGGAACTTATTCGAAAGCTACAACAAGACTCCAGTATGTCTGATACATTTAGTTGGAAAAATGATTCATTATGGTACAATGATCGCTTATACCTCTGTAAGAATTCCCAGCTAAAACAAAATATTCTTATGGAATTGCACACTTCTGCCTTAGGAGGGCACTCAGGATTTTTAAAAACTTACCACAGGGTTAAAAAGGAATATTTTTGGGATGGCCTTAAATCAGATATTCAAAAGTTTGTGGTAGAATGTTTGGTTTGCCAACAAAATAAAGTTGAAACAATTAAGACACCGGGTCTATTACAACCTTTATCCATTCCAAGCCAACGTTGGGAGGAGGTATCAATGGATTTTATCACAGGTTTACCCAAGTCTGAGGGAAAGTGTGTCATCATGGTGGTAGTTGACAAACTTACCAAGTATGCACACTTTTGTGCATTATCACATCCATTTAAAGCCAGTACAATTTCTACTGCATTTATGGAAACAATTCAAAAGCTACATGGAAACCCAAAGATTATTGTAAGTGACAGAGATCCCATTTTCACTGGAAATTTTTGGACACAATTATTTTCTTGTCTTGGTACTCAGTTAGCTCATAGCTCATCTTATCATCCTCAATCTGATGGGCAAACTGAGATAGTAGACAAATGTTTGGAAGGATATCTTCGTTGCTTTGTATCTGATAAACAGACACAATGGGTCAAATGGTTGCCTCTGGCTGAATGGTGGTATAAAACTTCCTTTCATACAGCAACAAAAATGACCCCATTTATGGCACTTTATGGGTATCAACCACCATCCATCACATCATATTTAAGAGAAAATTCTAAGGTTCAGGCAGTGGAACATCACATCGAACATCAACAACAAGTCCTCCAACTCTTAAAGGATAATCGCGTGTTGGCACAGAATAGAATGAAACAACAGGCAGATCAACATCGCAGTGAAAGAAATTTTGATGTAGGTGATTGGGTATTCCTACGGCTACAACCATATAAGAAAATGTCCCTCAAGCAAGCTAAGAAGGATAATAAATTATCACCAAAGTATTATGGTCCGTACAAGGTGTTGCAAAAGATTGGTACTATGGTATACAAATTGGAGCTTCCTGCAGCTTCTCGATTGCACCCAGTTTTCCATGTTTCATGCTTAAAGAAGGTTATAGGTGACAAGCTCCCAGTTCAAACAATATTGCCAGAACTTGACGAGGAAGGAAAAATTATATTGGAACCGGAAGCAGTTATAGAAACAAGAACTCGACAACTACGAAATCGATCAATTTCAGAGTACCTTATCAAGTGGAAGAACTTATCCACTGAAGATTCCACATGGGAGGATGAGAATTTTATGTAGAAGTATCCAGAACTACTCAAGCGTTGAGGACAACACTTTTTTGAAGGAGAGGGTCATGCTGGGTCCCTATAATACTAGTGATTACCCCATTACTATTGTAGTTATACCCCTTATTTATATTGTTGTGCCCCCATTGCCCCCATATTGTTATTAATGTGCGCATAGAATCCCTCTATTGTTATTTTTTTGGCTTTATATTATTATTGTTAGGTCGGCTGGATTATACTGTGACTCCATAGACTCCTATATATAGAAAGGAGGTTTTTTCATTTGAATCATCCAAGAATTGTTCATTTATGTAATGTAAAGGAGGTTGCCCCCTCGAAGAGGCTGAATTCTAAGGCGTTGATCTATCTTTTCTTGAGCTGGTTTCATAACATCAAACAAGTCTACTTGAATTAGATGAGGAAGGCTCACTTTGGCTCTGAGTAGAACATGCCCTAAATACCCTTGAGAGATATCTCCACGGACGCATGATCAAGGAAGTCCTCATCAAGTGGAAAGACACCTCTATAGAAGATGCAACCTGGGAACCAACCACTATGCTTCAATAGTTTCTGCAGCTCTAGCCTCGAGGACAAGGCTACTTTTGACGGGGGAGAGCATGTTAGGGTCCAACCCTAACCACTTTATTTATGTAATAAGTTCAATGGGTTGGGTCACAGTCATATTTAGTTAGAAATTCAGTAAATCCCGCTTTAATAATTGTAGGTGGTTGACCCGCATTAGAGAAAAGGTACCACAATTAGTTGTAAACGAACCATAGTTAAGAAATAAAGTGGTTAACTTGTGTTATGTAAGGGACTACTAGTAGTTAGGGTTTTGGATGTAATTTAGCCATAAAGAGTCATAGTTAGTAAGGGAAAGATGACCAAATCTTATTGTAATCCAACTTTTCTCTATTAGAGGTTGCCCCCTCGAAGAGGTAAGTGAACACAGAATTAGTTTCTGAATAATAAAATAATTTGTAGTTTTTCTCATTTCATGTGATAATTCTGTGTTTTAGGCTACATTTGTTTTGTATTTCTAGTATTCTGGATTTCTCGCAGATGAAGAGCATAACAAATAGGCAGGACAATGTCAAGAGGAATCATGTATTAGATCCTGTGTAGTCATTGGAATTCTTGAGATGGTTGACGAGTGGACTTCTAGAATGGACCTAGTATGGTCTCTGTCAAAGAACCATCTTGATGTGGAAATGGCTCAATCTAGTTATAGAAACTAGTTCCCATTGATCAAGAGGATCATTCTTCTGCCACTGTGGTTCTCATAGATTTTATTTCTCAACTAATGAGTTATATGTTGTGTTAAAAATGAATTTTATATATAATTGTGAAAGAATTTTATGTCTATTTTCACATGAAAGGAGCCTAGTGCTCAGAAAGGAATTACTCGAAGTGTAAGTTCCTTTATTCTATTACTAATATTGTGAATGTCTTAGCATGGGTTAATATAGTATGCACTTGGTGCATTTATTGATCATTTTGATGATGAGAGATCTAGGTGCTCTCTGAGCACTTGTAGAATTACTATATGGATGTCTTTAGCATGGGGCTAAGACAATATGCATTTGATGTAGTTATTGATCATTTTTATGATTGAAGAGGTAGGTGCTCTCTGAGTACTTGTAAAAGTTTGTGATTAAAATATCACTTCAAATTTTATAAATAAATGATAGTTATAAATATTTCATTTGATTGTAAATGTTTTGACTAATGCAATTATGTTGGATTTGTTGATCATATAGTACAAGGTGCTTGTTGTTGGGTTTTCAAACCATTAGAGTGCTACCATAAAAGTGACCATAATTTCGAAGAGTAATTTATAAGTAATGGTAAGTTGGTATAGAGATTTTTGTTTATTTCTATGAATTTGAATAATGGCTAAGTGATGGAAAGTAGAAATTGCTTACTTTTGTAGTTGTAAATTCGTACGACTATAGATAAATCATTAATGTTTTTTCTTAATGCTATTTCCTAGAAATAAAATCCTTCATTTTGAAGGGAAAGGATTCCCTTTTAGTTTGTTTAAATTATTATATCATGAGTAAAAGTTAAACTGCAACGAGAGATGAACACCAAGGATGATGTTCCATTTAAGGGGGGAGTATGTAATATCCCTATCATAAAATATTGTAGAAATTCTTGTAAAAATCATAAATTTCAAAAATAATAATATTTATCTTAGTTGGTCATAAACCAAGAATTCATTGGGGCTTTCAAATGATTTATCTTGCATGTTTAATTTACATATAACAAAAGGGAATGGGTTATTCATCTGCAGTTGTAAAGAAAAAAGAGGAAGAATGGCAACGAAAATGGTGGAACTACACTGCAATACGTACCTTGGAAAATCTTGGGAAGAGGAAGTTAATGGTCGAAATTCAATTTATTTTCTTACTGGAAAAAGATTTTTTATTACCATGTCTCTTTTGGAAATATAGGTGAACAATATGGGCTCTTGGATAGAGTTATTCTATAGGTTCCAATCATTTTGAAACATAAGATTCAAATAGCTTTTGGTATGGGTTTTCTAGAGTGGAAGAGCGCGTAGTGTTAATGGTTGATAGTGGTCTCACCAGTGTTGAATCATTGCACATTCATTAAGAAGGAGAAGATCGAGTCACTGGAGAGAGTCAGCCTTTTGAAAGATACATAACAAAGAAATTATTGGAAAAAGGAAATGTGTTTATTCACTAGTCCTTGAAATGATTATGTGTTTATTTTTGCACACATAAACTAGTTATTTTATTTGGGAGAGAACACATATTTTGATGCAAGGAAAGCAATAGTTAAGTACATCAATTTCTTTTTGGAAAAGGGGGAGACATTATCATATATAATAGAAATAGCTATATCCTCTTAAAGCGAAATATGTATTACCTACATTAAAGAATGGCTATTATGATAAGTTCTTTCAGGCATAAGAACAATAACGAAATATGATAGGTTATTTTTGGAAAATAAAAACATGTGTTTGTGTTTTCTAATTGTGTTAAAGTTAAGGATATTCTTCCATACAAGCATGGTAAAAGTAAAACTGATTATACGGGTCCTCGGTAAAATAATGAACATAATTATCATTTGCATAAAATATTAGCCGTGTTATTTTAGTACTACTGCATGTTAAAAGATAAATTAGCTGTGCTAATTCTTTGGAAAGAAAAGTATATGACTTCTTTTGGATTAAACAATAAGAATCAAGATTATTTTCTTGAAAAATTGTTTATGAATTATGTGCATATAGAAAAGAACCCTGGTTAGTTGTTAGAAAGGATTGTGTGTTTGTACGCGTACAAGGAATGGTTATTGTGTTAAAAGAACACATGTTTCATGCATAAAAATATTTAAGATGTCATGCTATTTTTCATAAAGAATTCATGTGATCTTTGATTGAGAAAAAATAAAGAAACTAAGTTATTTTATTAAAGAATATTGCATGGAATTATGTGTGGGAAGTTACACTAATAATTCCTTTGAAGTTATTCACATGATTCCTATGCATTAGATCCCTAAAGAGAACCATTGGACCTTGAAAGAGAAATATGTGTTTATTTTATTATATTTTCTTCATCATAAATATGCAAAAAAAAAAAAAAAAAAAAAAACTATTAAGTTTGATATTTCTTGAGATGAAATAAGTTATTTGCATGCACTAAATAAAACAATTATGCCATATATTTCTTGAGAGGGAATAAGTTATTTGTGTGCAAAATATAGTATTATGCTTGATATTTCCTTAGAGGAAATAAGTAATTTGAATGCACAAAATAGAAATGCTATGTTCCATATTTCTTCGAAAGAAATATGTTATTTGTTTCCATGAAAAATAGAAATATTTTGTTTGCTCTCTTGAGAGGAAATATAATCTTTGCATCCATGAAAAATACACCTATGATGTTGGATTCTTTGAAAAGAAATATGCATGGAAATAAAATAATTAATGTGTTAGAACTTTTGAAGAGAAACACAAATTTGCATGCAGAAAAAATAATTACTATGTTATACCTTCGAAAGGAAAACAAGCAATAAATGCATTAGCTTTCCTTTGAAAAAAGTATATATATTTTCACACAAGAAATAATAACTAATACATTAGTTTTCTTTTAGAAGAGAGCATGTATTTACATGTATGGTAGACTTCGTAAATGGTTCTATCTTAGGAAATATGGTTTTGGAAAAGGGACCTGATTTGCATACACGATAAGAATATCTATTATGTTAGCTTTCTTTTAGAAGGGGACATTCTTTTCATGCATGCATAATAATAATAATAATATCTACAGTATTGGAAAATTTACTTAGTTACATGCATAAAGAAAAAATATGAGGGACTAACTTTCTTTGAATAAGTTGTATACAATTACATGCACATAAATCAAGGCTAAGATTGTAGTATCGTTAAAAGAAAAAATATTGTTATAGTGGTCTTTCTTCATAAAAGAATTTGTGCTTGTGTGAGAAGGATCATAGTAATGTATTACTTATTTTGACATGTTTTGATACTATTTTCTTATAATTAATGCATGAGAAATTTTGTTAGAAGAAACATGTTGTGATATTTTATTTACAATTCATGTATGCACATGAATAGATGTTGAATAATGGTCATTAAGAATTAATTATTAGTTGATTAATACTTTATGAAATCATGATCTCAAAGTTTGTTGATGACAAGAATGGTATAAATGGATGATGACTTATGCAAAAGATAGATTATGTTTAACATTGTGGCAGGTAAAGAACTAATGGACCATGCAAATGACTGCGAGCTGTAGGATGGTCCACTGGTGGAACAACCAGGCCATAAAGATATAGAGATTGAAGATTTGTGGGTAAATGATACCATGATGATTATAATATCTTTTAGCTATATATGTTGTATTTAAATGATATTTCATTGTAATATTTTATAGCAATAGTTAATGGATGGATTCCTTTATAAGAAATTGAGTGAGAGGTGAACACCCTCATGAGCGTTTAATAATAAAATTAAACATTTGGTGGTTTTCACCCTACATGGTTTACAAGGTATATTAGTGTTCAATGATGTGATTGGTTATTGTACTAATCTGATGATGTTGATTCCTTTCACAATGTGAAGTGTATAATATCAAATATGTGATTAACTAATCTTGTTAAATGAATCATGAAAATTATGCAAGTTTACATATGAAAGTTTACATTAATATGCTACAACAATGGTTGTTAATAGCTATCTGACTTACTATTCTATTACAAAAATTAATGAGAAATATGGAATAGTAATGTAGATAATTACCCATAAGTAAATTGCGTAAAATATTTCTAACTCCATATATTTTCACCAGAGATTACACAAATATTAATATTTTTCACAACTAAAAATACATATTAATGGAAAATATATTTTAATTTAGACTAACACACAATGTTTTCAAAGTTAACCTCTTTAAATCGTTAGAATTTTGATTTAATATTATTTAAAATTTATTAATTTTTATATTAAATTTTAAATAATATTATTAAAATAACTGATTTTTCAAAATTAATTAAATTGTTATAAGAAAATAGATTTAATACATATTAATGGAAAAAATATTTTAATTTAGATTAACACACAATGTTTTCAAAGTTAATATATTTAAATTGTTAGAATTTTGATTTAATATTATTTAAAACTTATTAATTTTTATATTAAATTTTAAATAATATTATTAAAATAATTGATTTTTCAAAATTTATTAAATTGTTATAAGAAAATAGATTCATAAAAATGATCCAATAAGAAAAATAAGCTAATATAATATTTTATATAAAAATGATATATATGTGATTTATAGTGAAGAATATAATATTTCCTTTTGAGGTGATTAATTAAAAGAATGGAATTTTAAATTTCGTATCAATATAAATATTAATTATATATATATATATATATGAATGATTTCAAACTGAGATCTTAAAATAATATAAAGGTATTACAAACTCATGTGCAGGAAAATGTCTATATTACCTAATGCAATGGATGGAAAAGATTGTAAATAATATAGACAATGAGCAGTTAAAAAACATAATAGGCACACATCTCCTAGCTACATCTCCTAGTCTAGCTTTCAGTGGTGATCTCTCTATTAAGTATTTAAGAACATAATATCACAAGTGTGAGCTCATCCCGAGCCTCAACACACAGGCAGTGATATTACACAGGGATACTCGAAAGCCTCGAGTCTAAAGAGTGCACAGACTCCTCCTCTTAGTGCCTCTGATCAACTGTTCTGTCTCAATCTGTCTCTGACCTCTAACTTCCTCTGTAGCTCTCTAGTTGTGTTTGTTCTATCATCAGATGGCCTTTTAAGCCTATCGACATTGTTAGCTTGCATTCCTTTCTTGGGCTTTCTGACTCCCGACCTCGGTCCGTTCATCTCCATTTCGAGCGTTAAACAATCATTGCTAAACACCCTAAAGTATGGTGGCCACCCATTTGTAACGGAAAGAACCACTGGCGTAGGTGAAATCCCAAAAGTCGTTTCTCTATTTACACAGAGAAATACGCAGAAAACACTGAAAAATCCGACAAATCCATTTCTATCAGACTTCAATTAATATTGAATCTGCCCTATAATCCCTATCGGGTCTATATTATATCATTGTCAGAAGCCCACCGTTGATCTGCATGATCTCCGATCCAACGGCTAGCATCCGTTTCGGGTGGCTTATGTGCACGGAGATTACCTGCCAGAAAAGGCGATTTTCTCTCTCCTATGCCAAGCCACGTGTCGGCCAGTGTATGGGATCGGGCGGAGCCCATCGAATACCACTTACTGCTTGAGGCCCACCTGAAATCCCGGTTATTATGGAACTCAAATAATATAAAGTTGAGTCTAAAATTCCTTTCGGGTCCTACTTTATTGCTTCGGGTCACTTCCTTTGTATTTCAGTTTTTATTCAGAAATGTGCTAATACACAGAAAATCCTGGCAAATCCCTTTATATCAGAACTGAAAACTTATAGAGTTGCGTTTATAAAAACCGTCAGGTCCGGCTATCACAAGTCACATATTGTATTGGCTCCACTCCTTTGTATCATTGCGATGTGATATATCGCAATTTCATATCACATGGTCTTTGGGCCTTTGGTAAGTCCTCCCTTGTGTTTTAGCGATGTGATATTGGGAGTTAATCTGGGTCGTTGATCTACGTGCTCAATCAACGGTCCTCGTTAAATCGTGCTGATCACTATCATAATTTCCATAGGGCAACCTCCGATGTTCTTCGCTAACTTCTCCCGATTGCAATATCCCAATTTCATCTGGACCATTGATCGGTCCGATCCAATGGCTCCTGTGCAGCGTTACTTGCACCTTTGCTTAGCTCTGTTTTCCGCTATTCTTTCATTGTTTTCCCTTGTGATAGTGTTTCTGATAGTTACTATATATGAAGATTTAGAGGTTTTAGGATCCATTTCGGATATATATATATATGTAAGTTTTTATTGCTTTATATATATCTTAGTAAATTTTTCTTTGATATTTTTAAATACAATATATATGGATAGAAATAAGTTAATATAATATTTTATAAAAAAAAATGACATATATGTGATTTATTGTGAAGAATATAATATTTCCGTTTGAAGTGAATTTACAATAGATGCTTAATTAAAAAAATGGAATTTTAAATATCTTGTTAATATAAATGTTAATAATATATATATTCCTTGTCAATATAAATGTTTATATATATATATAAAATTTTTATTCTTTTGATATTTTTAAATACTATATATATATATAGATAGTTAAATAATCGAATTAAATTAAAGCAAATTTATTAGATATAATTTTTAAGATTAATTAAATAAAATAAATTATGAATTGAGGATAATATTGATGAATACTAATTATAATTTATTATTATTTTTCTAATTTGTAAATAATTTATTTAATAAGATGATGTTGATAAAAACGAAAAAGTAACTTTAAAATTAATGAAATGAATTATATAACCATAATAGTTGTTTTGACCTAGTTAAGTTTATTTTGAGTGGTTGAGAGAAATGTTTGTTATTTTCTCCACAAAAGTTTAATTATTGCAAATGATATCTTGATCTTATGTTGAGTATATTGTTGCAATGAATTTGAATCTTATTGACTGGCATTGTGCCTAGAAGATTCTAGGGTTTAACTTTTATAGTCTCAAGGGGGCATCCCAATTGGTGATCCAATTAAGGGATAGGAGATGAAGCGTGATCCCAATTGTTGATGAAAGTAATGTGCTGAAAAGAAATTACTTTTGAGACTCTACATAGTTACTTTTGAGACTTTATATAGTAAACATTATTATTAAGTTGATTATGTTGAGTATTAATATAAATATTGATTTTTAAAATATTTGTGTATAAAGACTTAATGTTAAACGTAGAAGTGTAAAAACTAAGATAAGCATGGCTAAAATAACTACCAATTTTTATCAGTTTCATATTGTTCAGCTTCCAAAACACTAATGAAAGAGTTATCACATTTTTTTACATTACAAGGATTGAGAATGGAAAGCAATCTCTCTTAGATAGTCTAGTTTATACTTATATTAGATGTAAACTAAGACAACAATATAAATTAAATGTTGGGTAAATAGGGAAGGGCATGAATATATACTAAAGATCAAAACACTTCATCATAATACATTGAAGGTTTTTAAAATTTAAAAAGCCATAAAAAATAACTAAATTATAACATTATTTTAAATTATTTTTATTAACAATATTAAAAAAAAGAGTTTATATATCTATATATATATATATATATATATATATATATAGGATAATATTTTTATCTATAGAGATTTATTCTATTTTATGAGAAAATACTATAGTTCATCAATACTACATGCCCAAAAAAATATTCAAATTATTTTTTGTATTACCAATTTTTCCACCTTTAAGTAAAAAAAGGAAATCTTGAAGTGTTTTCTTATATGTTTTTGAAACACAAAAATAAAATGCTTAAAAAATCTAAATAATTATTTACCATTTAAAAATTTGATAAATAATTTTTCATAACTATCATCATCAATTTTTATAAATATAAATTGAAAGATAATGAAAATATTAAAATATTGAAAATATTATTTAAAGATTCCCAATTTCATACCACCAAATTCCAACACTATAATAAATATGCCAATTTTCATACTACCAAATTCCAACACTATACTAAATATGGCAATTAATAAATTAATCTTTAAATTTTTTAATATTAAATTAGTTTCAATTAATATTTGTTAGGGAAATACATTTTTCTCCAATTTTTAGTGAAAAAGAATTCATTCATATAATATCATTCAAATTTACATTCTATATATAAATAGATGTGTATTCATTAACGGCCCCATAAATAACAACCATTTAGCAAAAAAAGCTCACAGAAAAAAAGTGAGATCTATGAACTAAATAACAAAACAGCAAAAAGGAAACGGTTGATAACTGTTAGCAGGGTGGTAGAAACAGTGCAGCCCAAAAGATCATAAAGATGTTGAAAGTAAGAATCTGTAATGACAGACATAAAAAGAGTTGATAACTGTTGGCAGAGTGATAGAAACAGTGAAGCCCAAAAGACCATAAAGAAGTTGACAGTAAGAACCTGTAATCATAGACATAAAAATACAACATGCCCAAACAGAATATAATTAAATAATTTTTTATTTTTAATTAAATATTTAATTCTTAAAATAAATTTATCGACCTATTAGAATAATTCTTTCTTTCTTTTCTGAGTATGTGATTCTTTCTTTTCTGATTATTTTATCAATATCATGGCACCCACTGCCATGATGCTGGTCCAATTGAATGACAACCAACATCCAACATATTAATAGAATATATGAACATTAAAATACAACCTCATAAAGCGAACTGAACCAGAAGCATCATGGATATAGATTCATATGAACTGAAAATTTAATAAAATTCAAATGAATGAAATCCATATGAATACATAAACAAGAATAAGAATAGATAATGTTTGAATCTTTAAAAAGAGAAGTTCAGAAGACGTTTAGAAGTGAAAGTTATCTTTATTGTCTAGATTTTTAAAATACTTTAAAATTTAATTGGAAGTAACCAGATTAATTTGTTGCATATTCCAAAAATATGCTGAAATTCCATAAATTAACCTCACTGCTATGCATTGAATTTGGAAATATTTTGAAATCTACAATCTGAATAAGTTCAGCTCACCCCGCAACCTGCCAGCTAAATATGAAATGGAAATTAACCTCACTGCTATCCATTGAATTTGGAAATATTTTGAAATCTACCATCTGAATAAGTTCAGCTCACCCCGCAACTTGCCAGCTAAATATGAAATGGAAATTAACCTCACTGCTATCCATTGAATTTGGAAATATTTTGAAATCTACCATCTGAACAAGTTCAGCTCACCCCGCAACCTGCCAGCTAAATATGAAATGGAAATTTTGAATCAACATATACTACAGAACGCAACCGCACACATAAATTTCTTGTCACCCCTCATTTTCTTCATTCATAGAATCGACAAACGATTATTCCAATTACCATTGATTAAAAAAATTCATAGTATCAACGAAACCTAATCCTCCGGTCTTATCCAAAAGAGAATAATAAATAATAATGTGGCATGACGTATATGCTAACGATATTATGAAATCAACTTCACTGGTCAAAATTTTGATCTAGAAACATGCGCAGCGAGCAGTTTTGTATGGTGTACCATTAAATATAATAATCAATAAATTTAAACTTTCTATATTGTGCTCTTAAATTAACGCCTTGTGATTTGAGGGCACGGGTAGTTATGTGGAGCATGTGCACCGCTTGGAAAAAAATCACAACACAATTAGCTTCAACCCAACTCACACTTGCTTGTCGTTATGCGTACGGGCAAAAGTACTGCAGAAGCGAATCGAGGAAAACAGGCCATGCTAAGTACTGTATAGTCATAATTTTCTCTGGTAAATATCTAGGAATAAACAAAATATCAAGTGACCATACTCCTTTTTGTGAAAGCTAATATCGTTGGGTTTCGGTACTTAACCATACCCATGGAACACACAAAATGGCCAACATGAGTTTGTCTCGGTAGACGAACAATTTCATTTGCTATGAATTGAAGTCTCTTCCGTATGATATCGGGATATTGGGGATTTCTCCAAAACACATCTTTGACAAAAAGATTATGTTCAATCCAATATGAACCTCGGAGATTAACCCCGAATCCAACATGAAACCTTTCAGATCGAACCCTGAATTGCTGCGATTTTGGGAGTTCAAAATACTTGGTAATTGAGAATTCAGATATGAAATAACTGAATTTTAGAGTTTTGGGAAATTAATGAAAAACACCTTTTCATTACGAGATAGGATATATGTTTGTTTACCAATTTAAGTAACAAATTTTTTCTAGTGAATTGGACTTCAATTTTTCTAGTGAAATGGACTTCAATTTTTCTAGTGAAATGGACTTTCTTGGGTTTGATATGTGTAATTAACAAAAAATTTATGGTAAAGAGAAAAATAAATTATATGAATATATGTAAATATATTACAATTAATTTATAGGGAAATCTAGATCTTAAAAAGCTGGATTTATGATTGGTACAGGATACAACTAAAACTCATACACATAGGAAACAACCATTTCTAGAATAACACATGAGAATTCTCACTATCACAACCTATAAATCACATAACATACCTGAAAACATTGCTTCCAACACCCTCTCCTAATGCTTACTTGTAATAAATATTGAAAACACACATTACATAATAAATGAATATATGTCACATTTATGTGAACGGTCATCACTATTATTCACATCCACTCTTAAATCTCACTATTTCTGCTCTTTTCTTCACCACACTTTCTAGCTTCCCACTTGATCCATTTAAGACATAATCACTTGAGACCATCCTTGATGTATTTTGCAACTTCTCCACCTCTCAAAGGACAATCTTGATACTAAACCATCCCATAAAAGTGCTACCATTTGTTGAATCCACAACCCTCCATAGCATTCATGAGTTGTCTAGGATAGAATTATGGGTACATAATCTGCTCAACACTGAATTCTACAACTTGAACTCGAATAAAATAACCTATATTGATGCTTAGGGAGCACAAAGGGTCACAATAGCTTGACCTTATTAAGAACTGCATGTAACTAATGCTCCCGAAACACGACTTGTTACATTAATTTATTCAATAGTTGGCATGTTCTTTGTAGTTTTCATCATTTGTAAAATCTCATTGACACAACAACCATAACACTGAAAACAACACCATTCAACACACATGATCCACACATTCAACTCAGAACTTTTGCTTAGACTCTAGATCTATACACAAGAACAAATCTACATATGATAATAAAAACAATATTTTACTACCAAAAAGCTAATTGCAACTATGGCATCTCTAGGGCTCTAACATATTGGACACCATGGACAGGAGGGACGTCCATGTGGATGCCAAGTTAACTATATTTGCGATTTCTTTTCCCACTTGCAAAGTGCATCATGAACTCAACAAGCTCATAAATGGATTAGATTTCACATAGCAGATTTAATTCCCAACTTCTACGTCAATCACAAAACTCAAGCACATCCACGTGACAATCAAATCCAACTATCTTAACTAAAAAACATATTCAAACCATCTAATTGAAATATTAATTTCAATCTATGGATATGGGCTTCATGAAGCTTGTACGTTTTTTCGTGATCTCCCTACAATGGTCTTTCCTTCTCGTTGCAACAACAAAACCTCTTGTTTAGCAATTTCTTTTCACTAATGCAGCAAAACCAAAACAATGGGTTATAAACTCACACACACTCTAGAAAATAAAAAACATTTTACACTGTCCTTGGCTAGCTTATGTACATAGAAGTATCATGGTTAAAACTAGATGATCTCAACACCTAAAATCGGCTAGCTTATGTACATAGAAGTATCATGGTTAAAACTAGATGATCTCAACACCTAAAATCAAGGTCAGTTGAACCATACCATGTTATAAGAACATAGAGAGTCTAGAAAGATTGCCGATAAAACACAAAACCACACTATTTTTACTCACCCCACAAAATTTACATATATAAAAATATAAATCACTTACTTCTACAACGGTAAATCCTAAAAAAATAAATAGATCTATGAATAAAACATGACACAACTATAATTTATACACATAAAAAATAACTATTTCAAAAAACAACTAAAAGCTATTACGATCACAATTTATAAAATACATGACACATAAAAATATTACTTCCAACCGATCCAAATATACTATCAATTCGATTCTACAAAAATTTGTCTCTTTTACAAAGTACATTTCAATGTCTGCCATTTAGAGTAAATTCACGTGATATATGTGAATAAACTATTCGTACCTTTATATTTCTTTTTCCTGACGTAACCTTAGAATACTACGTGATCCTCAATATGACTTTGTAAATGCTTTTTCATTTAACTATAAATTATACTTCGCATATTTTACTCGATTAGCTCAGCTTAGCTTTACTGGTACGCATCAACGACAACCAAATTGTGTTGTGAATTCTTTTCATTCTCTCAAATCACACGGGGATCCATATAGGTAGCTATTCGTTTATTAATGAGTGGGATAGTGTAGGTAATGACTTTTATTTAACCATGGAATAGGTATATATATATATATACCCCATAGATATATATTACCCCATCCATTAATAAATCACATTGACATATCTGCATCAAAAGTCTTGACCAGTGAAATTGAGTTCATATTCATATTCATATTCATGTGTCGCGCCATATTCATGTGTCTTGGTCGATGGGAGCAGCATTAACGTGTGTTGAAATTATGAACGAGGGGGTGTGTGCGCCATTGCTTTATGATATGACATTTACGACCAGTTTGTTTGACAGAGATTTACATTTCATATTTCGTTGCTTCTACTTTAACCCTTGTGACTTCGTATTAGCGTATTCTATCGTTTTATTGGATGTCATTCATTGAACTTTTAAGAACTTGTCACCTCACAATAATTTTAATTTATCAATGGTTATGAGGTATTTAATTTATCCATGATTTATTCATGGTTATGAGGTTTTTAAACATATCCATGGTTATGAGGTTGTTCTTTCATACACGTATACTCTATTTATAATATGTTCATAAATTTAGTGTTTTTAAAATTGAATTATAAAAAATAATTTATAATTTTAAATAATATTATCCAAAAATAATTCATATTTGTTTTATTAATATTAATTAATAATTAAATAAATAAATAAATTATAATCTATTTTTTATTCCAACTTTAAAAATAATTTGTAAATCAATTTTTTTATTTAAATTTTACAAAAGAAAACATTATTTATAAATCAATTTCTCTATTTGAACTTTACCATGGATAAACCTTTTACTTATATAACATATTCTCATATTTCAGACAACTATCTTGATAGTTCAGTAAAGCAATATAATACATCTTCAAAATTTAAACAATTATTTTATGTGGATTAAGTTAAGTTTAATATTTGAACTTTAAGCTTTCTCCTTTCAAGCTCAATAAGTATTTTAGTTATATTTATATATTAAATAAAATTAAAATTTTATGATGATGATGGTTAACGTCCATTGAGACCAAATTGGTTTGTCGGACCTATAATTTTCTTAGTTTTTAATTATCTGGCTCCTCGTCTTTCTTGGCAAGATTGGTGCTGTAACTTTTTTTTTTTCTCTATGGTCTTCCAACTTTCCTTATCTTGCATCTCCTTCATCTCTTCTGGTTCTTGGGACATTGGTGTCTTAGCTTCGCAATCCATTGTGTTCGTCCTTTTGAAGGTAGTCGGAGGAGAATTTTGGTCTAGGAGATCTGTTTTGTTGTTAAATAAAGATTTATTTTGCGCAATATTCGAATCCTCATCACTGTAGATGCTTGACGGGTCGTCGAGTTCACTTTTTTGTTGTTGGGTGGGGCTTTCTCCCTGCTTGTCTTGAGAGTTGTTTCTTTCTTGCTAAGATGTTATATTACTATTAATGGTTTTGTATTCAAAATTATAAATATATATAAATAAAAAATATATTTTGGTTTGCTTAATTTTTTCTTATAGTAATATAGGATTATCTTAATCTATTATATAAAGAGTATCAATTTTTAATAATAAGAATATCTATATATATATATATAGATAGAGAGAGAGAGAGAGAGAGAGAGAGAGAGAGAGAGAGAAAATTCACATTGAAATATTTTACTTAATATACACATTAATATATTTCATTTAAAAACTACATTGTCATACTAAAATATTATTATTTTATTAATATATTTTTATTATTATTAATATTTTTTGAATTTCACGTATCAATTTTATATTAAAAATTGAATGAATTACACATCTCCTCTCTTATTAGGAAAGAACTTGAATTATTTTATTTTTAATTATTTTTTCCTAATAATAGAAATATTTTACTAAGACCAATACATGTGTTTGTATGTGTGTTTACATATAAGAAGTCTATATTGAAATATATTAGTTAACATGAATATTCAAACTTTTATTATGTTCAATACTGAAATATTTATAACGTAAATACTAGATTATTATTATTATTATTATTAACTTTTAATTACATGTAATCTCTTAGAGTTGATATAAAATATAGACATCCCCCATATTTGGGTGCTCGTGGGAGGCCAGACACACCTTCCTAGCTCAATCGGTGACACTCAACACATGGTGTATGTCACTCAACAAATGACACTCATGAAGATTAAATATCCCTGTACTTATTCTCTAGCATTGTACTCTACTCTCGAGTGTGTCAAATTTGGTAGTAAAATCCCAAGGGACATGGCATCCCAACATTTTCTCCCCCTAGTGTTTCTTCTCAAGGGATCCTTCACCCCTTCCGCTACTACTCCATGTTGTTTGACCTCTTCCATCGAAACATCAATAATGATAGAGGTAGGGGACGATACCCTGATAGAGGCAAGGGTCGTTGACGTCCTCCCACTACCTTTGATGAAGCATCCATTGCTTCTCTTTTCGACTACACCATTCTAGATCATATAAGGAGAAAGGTGATTGTGATGGAGGAGAAAGAGACTCGCAGAGGTCATCTAATGCTTTGGGTCCTACATAAACTCCTCATTCACCAGATCAAGGAGAGGGAGCATCTTAAATCGAAGGCCACTAAATGGATTGCACATATCTCTACCTACCATAGCCACTCCTCCTTGCTCAAGCATCTTTCTAGAGACCTCAAAATTAAATATACCGATAGCATCTCTTCCTCCATCACCCCACTCTGTCCCACTCACACTGACCTACAATTGACCCGTCCTCTCTGACTCTCAATAGAGCTATGAATCCTCCTTCTCCCAGTGCACACTTCCCCTCCCTTTTGGTGGCTGATGCCCCCCCCCTACCCCCATCTCAATCCCTTTGGATGTTACATCTTCGAAAAAGTTCTAGCAGCCTCTGGCAATGTGCAGGATCATAGAAGTTCCTAAGTTTATGACGACTCCAACACGACTTCAATGTGGCTTCAGTGTAGTAGGTGCTAACCTCTTGGGCATCATGGCACACAACAGGCTGGTCAACTTCAATTTGGTTTGGCTCATTGGCAACTGTCATTTTGGATTGGTCTATGAGAACTTGGTATGGAGGCATGAGGCTCACAGTCTCAATTTTTTCGTTATCAACACTAGCTTGTAGGCAAGCGACACGGAGCCTCTAGGCTCAATGCTTCAATTTTTGCTCATCGTCAACATGTTTTTAACAGTAAACTACCTCAAAAACATGAACTCTGGTTTCCCCATCAAGGGGTAGAGAATTTTTGGTTTCTTTCTTTGGTTTCCTTGCTCAGAGGCCGCTCTCACGGTTGTACATTATGTATTTTTTTCTCTCTTAAGATAATGTAGATATGTTTTCTTACCAAAAAAAAAATATATAAAACATAGACATCAAAATATTTTATTTATGGCTCTCATGGTGAAAGTGAAATATTTTTACCACATCTCCTTCATACTAGGTTGAAATATAATAAATAAATAAATAGAGCTAGCATAATAAAAATGAGATTATTAATATTTTAAATTAAATTAATTAAATTTAAAAATAAATTCACCAAATTTATTCAATTAGTAAAAAGTTGATTCACACAATATTTTATAAGAAGAATTTCATGAATTTCATATTGGTCAATTTCTAAAACAATATAGAATAAAAGAGTACCATGATGACACTAAGAGGGTTTATGTAAATTAGCACAATGGTAAAGTTTGAAAAGAAAAAATTATTATATAATAAGAATCAAAATACTTACTTCATAATATATCTAACTTCCCTAAAATTAAAATAATCATGAAATTGCTTCTAACTCTAGAGAAAACCCCTACCTACAGCTCAAGTGAGGTTGGCATAAGGATGCAGTCTTGGTTCAACCATTGGGGGATAAAGGAGGAAATCATATTTAAGAATAAGGATAATACTAAACATACTATTACTTCAAAATTTAAGGATAAGTTGTCAGATGTTAAAGAGTTAGAGGGAAAAAGGAAGCTAAGGTATTATACGGAGGTGATCAACTCGAGTCTTGGTAACTAGAATTATATTTCTGCCTTGACCGCTACTAAGAAGATAATCAAGATTGTGAAGATAAGAACTAATTCTCATGGTCTTTGAAGTGAAATGGGGCATTGATCTATTCCCAAAATACCTTGGGACAAAAGAATATGTCACCTTTGCAATAATAAGATGCTTGAAGATGGAAAAAAATTTCGCTTGGATTTTCGAGCTCTTATCCACATCCTTCCTCATTTCCACATTGCGAACCTTCTTAACCTGTTAAGTCAACAACACTATAGTGATCTAGGAACACTTCTTTCCTTATTTTTTATCATAAAAATAAAATATTGAAGAGTGACAATTAATTTCTTAGTTTCTCAAGGTCCAATGAAACACATTGGTATTAGTGGATGTTAATCATCATCATCAAAATCATTATTATTATTAATTATAAAATGAATTATTATATAAGTAACATATATACATTTCAAAAAACATGGAACAACATTCTTATACATGGAGATTTACCCCTACTTTATTGTGGAGATACTTCACGTTAAATAGGCTTTGTTACAATACCATGGGAAAATACCATGGCTTATCAACACAATATACCAAAAATAACTTTCAAATTATGTTGCATTACCAATGTTTTTGACCTTTTAAGTTAACAAAACTATATCATATTAAGGTGTTTCTCTATATGATTTTCAAACATAGAAATAAAATGCTAGCACATTCTAAGTAATCTTTTACCATTTTTGATAGATTATTTTTCATTGTAATCATCATCATCAATTTTTTTAATTATAAATTAAAAAGAAATGAAAATATTATCTTGTTGTGAATATTTATTTATAATAAATATAAATACAAAATTTTACAATACCAAATTCCAATACTATACTAAATATATTAAATAATAAATTTAATCTTTAAAATTCTCAATACTAAATTAGGCTAGATCAACCATTTTTATTAATAAAAATACATAAATTTTTCCAACTTAATAATTTTTAAAACACATACATATCTATTTTTATTTAAAAAAATATATTTTTAAAATTAAATTTATGCATTTATTAAAATAATTCTTCCTAGATCCTTTTATAAATTTCATGGTACCCGATTCCATGAATCTCATCCATACCATAAATGTGTAAACGAATACGAATTGAATGGCAACCAACATAATAGAATATATGAGCCTGAAAAGAGGAACTGAACCAGAAGCATGGATGGATAGATTCTTATTATGAACTGACAGTTATTCAAATTAATGATATTTTAATAATATTTGATTATTCAAATTAATGATATTTTAATAATATTTGATCTCAGAATTATGTGGTCTATAATGATTTTTTGAAATAACTTTCGGATGGATCATATAAAATTGTTTTTTATTTAAATTTAATTAATTAACTTGTTTGTCACCTTGGTCTTGAAGATGAATTTCATTAGTAGGTTTCAAATTTTATGTAATTAATCTTATTGTAGATTTCAAAAATATTTTAAACAAATCAATTAATTGTAAATTTGAAAAATATACTAAGTTAGAATATTAACTTAGCTACTATTAATTAAATTTCCAGATATTTCCAAAATATATAACTCCAACAGACAAACCAAACATGGGTTGTCAATCCTGAGTTAATGAAACAATTTGTCCATATCGCAATTGTGCACATAAATTTCTCGCCATTCCTCATTTTCTTGAAATTTCATAGAATCGTCAAACGATTATTCCAACTAGCATCGATTGAACATTCATAATATCAATTAATCCTAAACCTACTGCCATGGATAATCCTAATGATTATGTGGCATGAAATATATGATGACGATATAATGAACTCAACTCACTGGTCGAAATTTGATGTAGAAACGTGCACAACGAGAAGATGTGCATAATGTACTCTTAAAGCAATGTTGTGTGATTTGAGGGCTTGGGTAGTCCTCTTAAAACACAATTAATTCCAACTCACAGTTGCTTGTCGTTAATGCGTACCAGTAAAGGTAAACACTGCTTAAGAAAACAAGGAGCCACTGCCGGGATCTACAGGCACATTGCAAGTTAGCTAACAGCAAATGAATTGCATCAAGCAGGAGCTGGACTGAATTGCAGAACTTGGAAAAGTTGGCCTGGCGGAAATTGTCCCAAGTCTGGAGAGGATGGGAGGCAGAGGTCAAGGAATAAATGGACTGTCATTCAATCCTTTTATTACTTCACTTTGCTTCCTAACGCTTGGGCATTCAATGCCCGTGATACCAAGCAAGATTGAAAGGGCTATATGTATGCTTTTTTTGCCTATGTTGGAGGTGGGGGGGCTCCTGCCATTTTCAAACAACATAAATGAAACCATTATGAACTTAAAGAAGCTTTATTTGAATGAAGATGCTAAAAAAAAATGCACAGAATCATTTAGGAATAGGGCTTGGAGATACAAAGTGATCGAATTCAGCCCTTTCAATAATTCTCAACCACAAATAAACATTCTGTTCAATCTTGACTGAAAAATTAATTGCCTAGACTGAAAAATATCTTTAAATCTTAAAACCAATAATTCATATAAATCGATCTTTAAACCTTAAAACTAGTAATTCATATAAGTTGCTCAAGGCAGGCAGGTACTCTCAGCCGTAAATCATTTCATAGTGGATGCAAATATTACATAGTAACAAAATAGCTATGGGGCCAGTTTCTTGACTGGCCTACATGCTGCAGAGCAGCGACCATTTGCATCCATCTGTCCAGGTATGACAAGAACCATTATGAACTTAAAGAAGCTTTATTTGAATGAATATGCTAAACAGAAATGGACAAAATCATTTAGGAACGGGGTTTGGAGATACAAAGTGATCGAATTCAGCCCTTTCAGCCCTTTCAATAATGCTCAACCACAAATAAACATTCTCGATCTTTAAACCTTAAAACCAGTAATTCATATAAGTCGCTGAAGGCAGGCAGGTACTCTCAGCCGTAAATCATTTCACAGTGGATGCAAATATTACATAGTAACAAAATAGCTATGGGGCCAGTTTCTTGACTGGACTATGTCAGAAGCACTTCTTGCTGCATCAGTTGCATTAGCAACAACAATTCCTATGTCTGCCTTCTTTAGCACAAGCACATCATTAAAACTATCACCAGTCATTCCACATATGTGCTTTCTAGCCTGCAATCGTTTAACAATCTCGTACTTATGCTTTGGAATGACCAGTCAAAATTAGGAAGGATATGGAATCAAACACTAATTAAGGAAATGAAAAAATAAAAGCATCTGAGATAAACATTTCCACCTGCAAAATAATAGTTATAATATAAACCATGAAGCATAAAGTTCCATAACCAAGAGAGAAGGGAGTTGGAAATATAAAGAATTGAGTGGGACTCCCAAGAAAAAACATAGAAGTAAAAGATAATTGTCGCTCACCAGGGAAAACACCAGCAAAACCATCAGCCTTCTCTATCAGTTCATCAACTCGCAAAGTTGCAATTGATTCATCTTTGTCCTGACCTAGTAAAGAGGACGATGGATACATGTTTGTACCCATGCCCAGTCGGTGACCTGTCTCCTTGGCAATAGCGAATTGATCTCCTGATGAACATTTGCAAGTAAATAGTTAAATGTCAGCTCGCTGCATTACAAAAAAAGTAGTGAAAATGATGACACCATAACCTCACCACACCTATGATCATTTTGAAATTTACACCAAGATTAAGAGCCCTTCTAATTGTTTCAGCACTGTCATGGCATGGGGGATAAAAAATAGGCATCAATCCAATAAAATGCCAGGGCCCTCGTGGACTCTCCTTCCTGTCCTCTGGAACTTCCTCCAAACATTTTGAGATAGCTATAAAGATATACATAATCAACAAGAAGAACTTACTGGGAAGATTCAGCCCACAGATAAAGCAAAAGAAGCCATATTATTAACCTGATATGCAACTGCAAGAGAGCGAAGTCCTCGTTCAGCAAACTTTTCAATAACTGTATGAACTCGCTGCTCAATTTCTGGCTTATTATGTGCGAGGTTAAGAATCTAGCAGAAAGTATTTGGTTATTTCAGTTTTAATAAAATGTGTACAAATAAGTTTTGAAGCACTTTCTAAACAATACAGCCCATTACCAAGCCTAATGAAGAAGGTCAAACATCCAAAGAACAATACCTACTTTGGAGCACCTTTACTAACTCGATGCATTTTCCCTTCATTGTCAATATAAGTGAGAGCTATCCTCTTGTCAGTTGGATTAAAAGGAAGAAAATGGACCTCTTGAATGCCTGCCCACGCCTTTAACATCCATGGATATTAAAACCCACAACAAAAGATACAAATCAGTAAAATAAGCATAGGCCTGCTTATCAACTAAAATTTAATATGATGACATAAAAAAAATACTTGCCTCCTTAGGATCCGCAAGCATCCCAACAATTGCCGCATCAATGGCATCTTGATTCTCTATTCTGGATGCTCTTGCAGCCATCAGGATAATATAATAAAAAAAGGCAAATGTAAATGACATTTGCACGGAAGTTCTGACATGTTGGCACCGCTATTCACTATTTTCTATTTTCCATGTAATTTTTACAAGTTGTTCTGACTAGAAACCAGGTGGCATCCTCAAGATCTCGCATTTGTAAGTGGTAATCAACTCCAATTCCCATGATTGAATCAAAATATCAAACCATTTGCATATTCCCAGACCTCGCATTTGTACATGGCATTTGGTTTAATTCGCATGACAGAATCAACTGCGAAACCATTTGCATATTGATTTGGTTTTTTTCCTGATTTCTAGAGGTGCTCAGGTTGTATTTTAGCCATAGAGATTTCCTCTGACTGCATTTTGGCCATGCAAAATTAGGAGTATAAGCTTAACCACGATTGCTCGGGTGTTGGACAGACAACTAGCAGATGAAAGATGACAACCAATACACCAGGAAGCAGACCATACCTAGCTAGAACCTGGCTTTCTCCATCGAACCCTTGATCCCACTAGGCGGTGATGTGAAACTAGGGTTGTTGGTGGGTGAGTAAGTTTCATGTTTCAGGCATGCACGAGGGGTCTCGTTTCAGAGTGAAGTGGAGAGCGGCGTGCTTTAGAGGCAAAGAGGTGATTTAGTGGACTGCATGGATATGTTATGTCTCCGACACGAGACAAGTGGCATATCAACCGTACTTTGGATAACATCATATTGCCCCATTATTTTTGCATTGGTTAACGTGAAGGCTGTAATAAGACCCCAATTGTTTTCCGAACCAAAACTTTGCTTAAAAGTTTGTTGAATGAAATTTTGAGCATTAAACTTAGGTTAAAATGCCAAAACACTGAAAAAGAAACGATCAAACTATAAACTAATGCTCGGTCAGCGATCAATCGATCGCTAATAGTCCCAGGAAGGGATTAATAAAGGAAAATATGCGTAGTATAATTTATAGATGTGAAATGAAATTTACTTAATCAAATTGAGGATGATGTGGCACTAATATTCCAAGATTACTTGACGCCAGGGAATATACATGTGCAAATGAATACTATATTCACATATATGACAAATATGAAGTCAATCTTGATGTAATTAACATCCTTTGTCGTGTTCATTGGTTCTCTCTCTTAGAATCTTGTTTTTGTAAATATGTTTCTCCTTAACACATGCTCATGGTGACCTCAAATATTTCCAAATACTCGAAGAAATCATTATGTATGCTTTGTGATTAGACATATTGTTTTCCTTCTATTTAGGAATAAACAAAATGCCAAATGTCAAATGACCATACTCCTTTTCTCATAACTAACATCATTGGGTTTCGTTACTTAACCATACCCATGGAACACATAAAAAATGGGCAACAGGAGTTTGTCTCGGTAGAGGAATAATTTCATGTGTGAGAGACATAAATATTTCTATGAATTCAAGTCCCTTCCCTACGAGATCGGGTATAGGGTATTTCTCCGATACGCAACTTTTACAAAAGTTTAATTCTGATCCAATATGAAAACTTATAGTTGGATCCTTGAAATACTAAGGTTTTGAAAGGTCAAGACACTTAGTAATTGAGAGTTCAAATTCTTGATGATTGAATTTTGGAGTTTTCGGAGATTAGGAAAAACAAATTTTCATGTAAAGGTTAAGTAATAGACTTATTATAGTCAGTTCATGCTTAGGGTAGGGGTTTCCATATATTTAATTTAAAAAAATATATACGAAGACCTAACTTGAGATAGGGAATTTTAGTCTAGGACCTTGTAATGTCAGAAAAAACCCTCATTCAATAGATCATATCTCTTTTATCTAACTACTTGCTTCAAAATTAAATTACACAATCACATGCAAATATGCATAAATTAATTTACAAAGAGATAAGTACGCAAAATCCAAACTCACAGAGAAGAAGCACTAATGTGACTGTAATCAGGAGATCTTCCAATTCTAGAACTTTATTAACTAATCTTTAAAGACATTACATAGTATTCATAGTCACTCCTCCACTGTACACATGACATTGTCATTCTCCCCATATCTATTGTTATCCCCTTTTTTCTACTTTGCGATTTCTCATGATCTTATAAAAAAAACTAAACTATTTGGCCTAACAAATATTTATTCAAATCCTCTAAATTTAAAATTATCTTAACAAACCTCCAATCCCTCATAACATTCCTAACAATCCTACGAAAATAGACTTAATACTTCTTGTCACATACCCCCTCGGCACCACACCACTAACTACCGACTATGCTTTACTTGATCCACAATGTTGATTTTTGGGTTCCCTTAATAGACTTATTTACTACAACAAGAATAAACCCTTTAACATTTCTATGCGTATAGATTACAACTCGGAGGAAAGAATCCATCATGGGAATTCAACATGATGATATTACGCATTCAAAATTTCAGTACTTTGATGACTTCATACAAGCATTAATGGAATCATTAACATAAATACATTGTATCTAGCATTGCCATATATCATTGTCATAATCCTACAGGCATAGTTGAAAGAATACTGACATATATCTTATGCAATACGAGCCTCAGTAGATGCAATTCACTCCATAATGCATAATGCATAACATAGATAAGTTGAACCTTAGGCTATATAATTTCAAGCATTAGAACAAAATTATATATCATATTTATTCACCATCTTAAAAATCGAGATTGCACATAAGTTTTAAGATGTAACAACATAACAATTATTCCATAAAACCCACATGTTATGTTCCTTCGCTGAATTTAACATGGATTACATTTATGTGCCATAATTTTCACATGCATCCATATATTATCAACTCATAAATGCCATTAAAACATGAAAATTTACTCATGCATAGTGGTCACATGCAATTTGTTCAATCATCTGATAACAAGGAAAGCTCAAGAAAATTATCTCATATGTAAATGAATTTACAACATATAGGGTAAGGAACCAACATATAGAAAATACCATGCAAAATAGATTATATGAAAGAATTTCGCTTGGAAAACCGAGCACTGCCACCCAACCTAGAATTGGTTTTCCCCAGTTCACCCCCGAGATGAAAGTTCTTGCCATGGATCAACTGCCTCCTGTTAATCTCTTCAATGGGTATTTAATCCCCTCTTTCATGATATGGTTTCCATTAGCAGCGTCCCACTTTTATGGATCTTTTTATCCATTTGCCTAGGCTTTCCTCAGAAAATCTTACCTTTCTCTCTCGCAAGGCTTTTCCTGAAAACAACTTTCCTTTCCCTCCCCCGAGGCTTTTATGTTTATCTTAAACTTAGAATCTTTCTCCAGCTAAGTAACTTAATGGATATTTATCTCCAAATCCATTAATTTATTATATAGAATTGGATCTAGAAGTCTTATGATGAAACAATTATCCATTCCCATTCACCAATGGGATTTTATTTTGCAAGAATCTCATCTCTTGGTGTCTCGTTTTCCATGTGCTTTATATTATCTTTATTTATTTAAAAAGAAAGTATTTAATTTCATTGTTACACCTTGGACCTAGTGTTGAAATGTGGCAACAAGAATATTCCAATTTAATTTGTCCTTGAATTAAATTGTGAATTAAAATCTAATTTAGTCTTAACATCTACTTGGAAATAATTAATTAATTCATTTTGAATTAACTAGCTCGATAAATTCAAGTTAGAAGTCTTTCTAAAGTCATGCAAGAGTTATGCCTTAAATGAAGGAGACACGATTGAGTTATATTTGAGTTGTAATTAGTTAACTCAGTTTACTGAGTTAAGTCTAGTTAAATTAGTTCCAAACTGTTTGAGGAACTAATGGTGAGTTAATAGTTAGTTGATGCATGCATGCAGTCAACTAGTGTACTCCAATTAACTAAAGATTCCCTCATAAAAAACTCATGCATGTCTACTCTGAGAGAGACCTAGTTGAGATTAAAGACAAGGACAATGTACTATCAGTTGGATGTGTTTTCTTATAAAGAAAACTCATGGATGCAGTCAAGGCATCATTCCTTGAGGATTGCGTAGTTCTAACAGTGTGTGAGATCAGTTTTCCACTTGGTAAAGGAGAATCATCCATAAGGAAAAACAGAAGGAAATAGAAGCTTGGAGGGCAGAGAGGAGGGTTAAAGAGAAGCCAAGATTGTCTGTGACCATTTGTGAGGATTGTATTGAGAGCTGGCTAGCTGTGAGAGCTAAGGATTTGTATAATTCCTATGTATTTCCACCTTGTATGATAATACAGATTGTGGGGTTTTTAGTCGAGGCTTTCCCCAAAGTATTTTCATGTGTTTCATGTGCATTGATTCTTCTTCTTCTGGTTATATTGTTTAGCTCGATCTTTAAGCTTCTGCAAATTGATAGTAGAAGTAGGTTATAGTATTATGCTTTGATTTATATTGCATTATCAGGTTAAACTACATATAGATTTTCTACATGGTTTCAGAGCTGTGAATAGTATAATGAGAAGAGAATTTGAAGTTTGAAGTTTGGGGTTGTAGGTGCAAATAAAATTCATATCATACTTCAAGGTTGGCTAATGACATTCTATGGATTGAGACTCGAGTATGACTTGGAAGGTAGCTCGAATTACATAGCATGGAAAGATAGAATGGAGGCTGTATTAGAAGAGAATGGCTTGAAGGAATTCATTGATCAAGAAATCCAAAAGCTAGCTTCAACTAATACACAAGAGTTGGCTGAGTGAAAGAAGCATGTGGTGAAGGCGAGACTGATCATCCTTGAGGGAGTTCGAGATGATATTGTCTCGAGTATCCATGGGAAGGATACTCCATTTTCAATGTGGAAGACATTGAAGGACCTCTACCAGAACAATAGCGACCAGAGGAAATTGGCGCTCAAGGATAAGCTTCCAAGAATCAACATGGAGAAGGGTGATACTATTTCCACATATCTGAATAAGTTCACCACCTACAGAGATGAGCTTGGTAGTGTGGTAATAACAACTGCCAATGATGATATCGTGAGCCTCGTTCTCCTTGGCCTTCCAAAGAGTTGGAATAACTACCAAGACTTTGTGAATGGATGGGAGAAACTGCTGGATTGGGAATGACTGTGGTCGGATCTTATGCAGGAAGGGATCAGGAGGAGCACACGAGATGGTTCTTCATCCAAGGATGATGATGAAGAAAATTTGGCCTTAGCAAGTAAGGCAAGGAAAGGGAAGGGGAAGGCTTCCCATTTCAAATCGAATTCTTCTCATGGAGGGAAGAAGGGTGACATGTCTAAAGTGAGATGCTTTAACTATCACAAGATGGATATTATGCAACTAATTGCCCATGAAAGAAGTCCAAGAAGGGATCCTAGGAAGGATCAAAAGGTGAGGCATTAACCTCCTAGTTTGAAATGGACTTTACCCTCATCACATGCATGGTGTCATCGATGATGGGTTGTGTCTAGTATCTTGAAGGTGGAGCCTCATTCCACATGACTAGTGATAAAAATTTATTCAGTGCCTTGGAGGAGAAAGGCGTCAAGATGCGGATAGATATGGGTGATGACAGAAGGTATAGTGTTTCAGGAGTGGCCATGATTGCTTTTCAGAGGGAGCATGGAGCTCCTATCACCTTGACAGATGTGAAGTATGTGCCTGGACTGAATAAGAACTTGGTATCGGTCGCGATGTTGGAGGACAAAGGCTACAATCTTGTTTTCAGTAAAGGAAAGGTGTTCCTAAGACACATAGCCATGGGTTAGACCAAGAGGATAGGGATTCAAGTGAAGAATCTCTATAAACTAGGGGTAGATGATTGTGCAACATTGAGTACGAAATCAGAATTGGTGCAAAGCCAAGACATTGGCGAGTTGTGACACAGGTGGTTGGGCCATTTTCATCATGGGACTTTGAAGATAATGCAGTAGATTTCTACAGGACTTCCCAATGGTAAACTTGAGCAAGTTGACACATGCAAAGGTTGTAACTGGGAAAGTACACCAAGTCTTCCTTTCATGATCGAGATAGTAGAGCAAAGGCTATCTTAGAGCAAGTTCATACTGATGTGTGTGGATCATTCTCGACGACATCCACAACAAAGCAAAGGTATTATGTGATTTTAATTGATGACTATTCTCATAAATGCTAGATTTATTTCATGTAGAAGAAGGACCAAACCTTCACAAAGTTTTGTGAGTTCAAAGCTTTGGTCAAGAAAGAGTTAGGGAAGAAGATCAAGGCCTTGAGAAGTGACAACGGTGGAGAATATGTCTCTCAAGAGTTTAATGACTTCTATGGAGCGGAAGGAATTAAACGAGGGTTGATGGCACCTCATAACCCATAGCAGAATGGGGTGGCTGAGAGGAAGAACAAAACTATTGTAGGGGCAGCATGGGCAATGCTACATGACCAAGGCCTACCACTTCACTTGTGGGTTGAGGCATGCAACACATCGATGTATTTGCAGAATAGAAGCCTACATCACATACTTGGGATGAAGATACCAGAGGAAGCTTTTTTCGGTAAGAGGCCAGATGTGGGTCACTTCAGGATATTTGGCTCATCGGTATATTTCCATGTGACAAAGGATGCACGGAAGAAGCTTGATCTGACAACAGAGTTGGCGATATTTGTGTGGTACACTGATACGCCTTACAACTATCGGGTGTACTTGCCTACCAGTCAGAGGACAATGGTTCACAAAGATCTCAAGTTTGATGAGCAGAAGGCCATGTGAGTTTCCCTTGAGAGTGTTATAGACATTTTTGTGCCCTACAGCCTCGAGCATGAAATGTCCATAATCTAAGGGATCCAAAGTCCCTAAACATGTTGTTCCTACCCCTAGAGGAACAAGGCCAACTAACCACAACAATTCACAGAAGTTCTCCACCTGAAAACACTCAAAAACAAGCCAATTCTGGATCATGTCAACTACTCGATTGAGCATCTGCGCTGAATGTCAACTGCTCCACTGTCTACCTGCGTTGAATGTCAACTTCAACAAAGGCTACCTGCACTGAGCGTAACTGGACAAGTGGCAGGCTCATTTCTCAAGATGTCAATGCTCAGGAAGCTTCCAAAATGACACTTGCATCAGGAATTCGACTGGTGATGAGTAAGAGGTTCCAAATCTCCAAGTGGAAGCAAGAACCTCCAAGTGGACTCAAGAACTGACAGAGGGAGAGGACACTAGTCAGATCCCAAGCTGACTCATCATCTCTCCAAATATCTATATATGGATCTCACCTCCATGGGATCTAGAGGCTGGAATTTTGTGAATGCAAAGAATTGATGTTGGTTTGTGGCTGGAAACATTGGGTGCTTAATGCTTTGAAGGGAGCTGAAGAAGGAATTCCATTATGCTGGGAAGGAGATGCTGGATTGGAGCCCTATGGGTTGTATCTCTTCCTGAACCCTGTTACTTATCAATAAAGCTGTGATTCTTTCCTATATGCTGGTGTATTTTGTATGATTGCATTAGTGTATTTGATTTACTTCTAATCCTGAATCATTTATGAATATGTATATTTGCCTTTGCATTGTGTTCTTCTCTTGTCGCAAGTAGCTGTTCTCTTGTCACAGGTAGCTGTTCTCTTGTGATCTCGTGGGATTCAAGTAGCTGTTCTCTTGACCAAGCGAGGAGACAAGTAGCTGTGGACACACAAAGAGAAGAGGATCTAGATCGAGGGACAACCGGAAGACAACGGTAAGTCTGCCAATCTCCCCTCTTTCACATTTCATAAAGGAAGAAATCATAATAGCTGTATTCGTTTGTTGCTAAGGCACTGTCACACCTTAGGTGGATAGGATCGTCCTGCATAGGCATTTTTCCCCACAACAGAGAGGGAGCTCCAACTACAGGCTGTGGAGGAACTGTTGGTTCCTAAGGAGGAGGAGCCTCAGACTGATGCAGAGTAGCTGCATGCATAAGTTCCAAGAGTTGAGACATCCACTCAAGAAGAGTCTTCCAAATATGGACAAAAGTTCACAAGAGAAGCTGACAGATTGTTGGAGGATGTGAGAGAGAATGTGGGAGAACCACCTTCTCAGTGCAGATAAAGGAGGTCACCTGAGAGGTACACTGGATACATGGCCCTTGCTGGGGAATGTGTTGAGACTGAGCCATCTTCCTTTGAGGAAGCAGTGCAACAGCCGATTTGGGTTGATGCTATGGTTGAGGAGTATGACTCCATAGTTCATAACAGTGTTTGGGACATGGTTCCGAGAATGAAGAACAAGTTAGTTGTGAGTTCCCATTGGCTTTACAAGGTAAAGCAAGCTACTGATGATGGGAGGATCATGTTGCTGTAGTATATTTTGACAGAGAAGCAAGATGCTAACATTTTTACAAAAGAATTGTCAAAGTGTAAATTCGAGTTCCATAGAGACAGGATCGGGGTGGCAGATAATCCCTTTCTTGTTGAGAGGGAGTGTTGAAATGTGGCAACAAGAATATTCCAATTTAATTAGTCCTTGAATTAAATTGCGAGTTAAAATCAAATTTAGTCTTAACAACTACTTGGAAATAATTAATTAATTCATTTTGAATTAATTAGCTGGAGAAATTCAAGTTAGAAGTCTTTCTGACGTCATGCAAGAGTTATCCCTTAAATTAAGGAGATAAGATTGAGTTATATTTGAGTTGTAATTAGTTAACTCTATTTATTGAGTTAAGTCCAGTTAAATTAGTTCCAAAGTGTTTGAGGAACTAATGGTGAGTTAACAGTCAGTTGATGCATGCATGCACTCAACTAGTGTATTCCAGTTAACTGAAGATTCCCTCATCAGAAACTCATGCATGTATACTCTGAGAAAGACCCAGTTGAGATTAAAGAAAAGGATAGTGTACTATCATTTGCATGTGTTTTCTTATAAAGAAAACTCATGCATGCAGTCAAGTCATCATTCCTTGAGGATTGTGCAGTTCTGATAGTGTGTGAGATCAGTTTTCCACTTGGTAAAGGAGAATCATCCACAAGGAACAACGCAAGGAAATATGAGCTCGGAGGGAAGACAGGAAGGCTGGAGAGAAGCCAAGATTTCCTGTGAGCATCTGTGAGGATTGTACTAAGAGCTAAGGCTTTGTATAATTCCTATGTATTTCCACCTTGTATGATAATACAAGTAGTGGGTTTTTTAGCTGAGGCTTTCCCTGAAGTTTTTTCATATGTTTCATGTGCATTGATTTTTCTTCTTCTGGTTATATTGTTCAACTCAGTATTTAAGCTTCCGCAAATTGATAGTAGAAAGTATTCTGCTTTCATTTATATTGCATTATCGAGTTAGCCTACATATAGATTTTCTACACCTAGCTTTTCTAATGTTAGGTTAACAGAGTGTTACATACAATAGAGGGGTGTTACATACTCTCCCCCTTAAATCTACACCTTGCTCCATGTATTACTACATATTACTCTGTGTATTATTTCCTCGTTCATAGGTAGTTGTCTCTGAATTTATAGGCTCCCATGGCCTTGCCATCTGATGTAGATCTTTTGATATATATCAATTACAAAGGAGCACATCTCCTTCCATAACTACCTGTAACATTTGTTTTAATCAATTTTGTGAGAGATTTTAGATGAAAAGACTCAACTTTGTTTATCACAGTTAATATCATAACTTGATATACAGTACTATTATTTGAGTAACTACGAGCTATATTGCCCGCCATTTAAATATGATTCCTCATGTTCATTGTATTTGAAGAAATGCATGTTCTTCCCCTACATTCTTCCAATTTCTTTGTGTTCTTGATGAAGACTTGCTTCCTACAATATTCTTGCATTAGTCATAACAATTCAAACTCTTAGCTATTTGGATTTCATTCTAGGCTTTCAAGGCTTGATTTTCATTTTTAATGTACATGTTTAATGTCTCTAGTTCGAATATTTCCTATTTTAATATATTGATTACTGGAGGTTCTTGTGGTTCATTAAAATAGACTTATTCTTCCTCTTGAATTGGAATGATGTTCTTGGTACATTCATTTTCTCAAGGGATTCAATATAATTATAGATCTCTTGTTTCACTGGATCAATTTCTTGCGTTCTTCACCTTGGACTCTGAGGAGGCGAGGTGATAGTTGGTGATGAAACCCTTGGTGATGTTCTTAGAGAAATTCCTGAATCTTCTTCTGCCTTTGAGTTTTCTTTTGTTTCTACGTTGATATGCTCTATGCTATTTCAGGGTAATTCTTTTGATGAGTTGAGTCTGTTACTCCTTCTTAGACATATGATAGGGGTATTTTGAGCTTTCTTCCTTTCTGTTTTAGGCTTCTTTGTTTGCAGTGAAATATCTGTCTCTTTACTAGCTTTCTTTATTCTAATATTTCTTTTGTTTATTTTATCTAATACTTTTGCAAGAGGGATGTCATCTTCTGACAGTTTCTATGGCCGTTGTGGTTCTTGTTCCTATCTCCTATCAATTTTTCTTTTCCTTCCCCTATTCAGTCTACTTCTATTTGGCTACCCATGAGTTTCTTCCTGAAAGTGATTTCTTACTAAAAATCATTCCCAATTATCAAATATGTTTTGGAGATGAGATTCAACAAGTATTTTGACTAGAACATGGTGATACATTGTATTATCTATGAATTGAATTATCCTCTGAACATTTGCTTACATATTTCTAAGACTATTGAGTAAGAAATATGGAAGATTTATCTCATTTTCTTCAAGAAGATTCATTAGTAGCCGAATATGATAGAAAAAGATACAACCAAACCTTCCTTCATAGATAACAAATTTTTGGATTATTAGAAGTAGGTTCCTCCACTTACTTTTTAATTTCATGCTTGGGATTCCCTTCTTGAAAATGGTCATGTCCATGCTTGGTTTCTTCAGGAAAACCTTCGAGTCTTCTTTTTCAATACCTCCTTTCTTGAACCATTTCTCTCCAATCCACGATTGTACAGTGGTTTCAGCTATAAACGACTCTATCACTATGAATTTGATGTCTCCTATCTCTACTTTGACTCCATCAAATTTCTCGGTGAAGGATTTGGTCACTTATTTATGGAAGCCATTGAATTTCTCTACAAATTCTAGCTAATACACTTTCTACAGCAATTATTTCATTTGTGGATACCACTCCAAAAATTTCTTCCCCATTGGCTTTGTTCTGTCTATTACTCCTATGGCCAAGAAGCTTCATTTCAAAAATTGTTTTGTTTGAAAGTGTACGATGGCTTAGTAGGTGTTTTAGAGCGGAAAGGCTAAGAGTGTGAGTGATGGAATAATGAGAGAGTAGGTAGTGAGGGTATAAGGGAATGAGGCATAATCTAACCATTAAGATGATTCATGTTTATGATTTGGGTGGCCGGTTCAATGGATCAAAATATGAGTTATGATGACTAGGAGCGAATGGCAGATTATACACGATTTGACATGACACAATCTACTCTTTGTAATAATGATTTTGATTTTTTTTTGTAGTACTATGTCTTATAATTCATATATGTAATTTTTTGATCCCTATTATTAAATTAAAGAACTACATACCTTTGAATCATTTTCTTGCTAACCTTTGGTTTCCTTTTATGTTGTCTTTAGGTACTTTGAAGTGGAGGGAGTCAATCATTCCTTTAATTGTATCGTCAGAACTTTCTGTCAAATTGGTTGCCAAAGTCATCATAGCTGTAAAAAATCAACAATTTTGTAGCTATTTATTATTTTTTAAAAGAAAGGGATAAAAGAAGATGGAATTATAGAAAATGGGATACAAAGAAAATTTAAGATGCCAAGACTTCTTGGTTTTCACCTTGAATTTTCTGCATAAACATGCCAACAATTGTTGTTTTTCATGTTTATGCACATCTTTTATTTATATTTTTATACAAAAAATAAAATTTTAAGGTGGAGAAGAAGAAGAATTCTTCTTAACCAACTTCAAATTAGAGTTGTCCTGTAAAATATTTACAAATTCCTCCTTTGTCATTGGCTTATGATAGATCCCGCCTCGATTTCCATTCACTAAGAGAGGAACATTTTCTTAATCAATAGTCCTAATTTTGACTACTCCATTATCAAAAACATTTTCAATCTCATAAGGCCCAAGCCAGTGAGTTTGAAACTTTCCTTGGAAATTTTTGAACTTTGAATCAAAGAGTAATGCCCAGTCTCCTGGCTGAAATTTTCTTTCTTTGATGTATTTATCATGCCATCTAGATCTCTATTGCTGGACTAAACTAGTCTTTTGGATAGAATCTTGCCTTGTCTCATCAAGCTCATTGAGTTGCCCCATTCTTTTCTTTTGTGCTTCTGAGAAGTGAAGTCCCAACTTGACTGTTTTCTTGTAGGTCTGAATCTGGAACTAAATTGGAAACAAGACTTGTTTCTGATAAAAAAATTCATAGGGAGTATGTCCTGCAATGCTTCTCCATGTGGTATGGTAGGCCCATAAAGCTTCTGGAAGCTTTTATGCCTAGTCCCTTCTGTGCAAGTGAATTGTCTTGGTGAGGATTGCTTCAATCACTTTGTTGGTAGACTCTACTTGTTGGGTCCCTATAATACTAGTGATTACCCCATTACTATTGTATTTATACCCCTTATTAATATTGTTGTGCCCCTATTGCCCCCATATTATTATTACTGTGCCCCATAGAATCCCTCTATTGTTATTTTTGTGGCTTTATATTATTATTGTTAGGTCAGCTGGATTATATTGTGACTCCTTAGACTCCTATATATAGAAAGGAGGTTTTGTCATTTGAATCATCGAAGAATTGTTCATATATGTAATGTAAAGGAGGCTGCCCCCTCGAAGAGGCTAAATTCTAAGGCGTTGATCAATCTTTTCTATCTTTTCTTGAGCTGGTTTCATAACATTTGGTATCAGAGCTTTGGATTCTAGGGTTTCGCTGCTCCAAACAGGTCATCGTGGCATTTTCGCTATAACTTTTTTCTATGACGTTTCACAAGTCGCAGAAAAAACCCATTTGAGAAGAAATTGTGCCGAACCTTGGGTCCAAATTTCAGAGCTTTTCGCGTGATATTTGCAGAGATATGATATGAGGAATTTGGTCTTTTTGCAGACTCCTGAATTACATTCAAAACAGGTGACCTGGGGAAAATCGTCATAACTTTCTCTCTAGGGATGGGATTGAAATTTCATAAGAAGTTAAAGAAAGAGGACGAACTGTAGTTTATTGTATGCATGTTTCAGATCCAAAGGTCAAAACAGTGACTCGTGGCATGTCGTACAAGTTCGCTCTACTGAACTAGTCTATAAGCATGTCATTGTGGGAGATTTCACATAACTCTTCTTTGGAGAATCCAATTTGGGTCAGACTTGTGGCATTGGAAAGAGGACACAGAGGGCTACTATAGGTCACAAATTTAGAACTAGATGATCAAAAAGTACAGAGATACATCAGAGGCAATATCGAGCTCCTACAAAGTGAAAAAAGGTGTGTAGATTTTCTTAAATTTTTTCTTAAGCTTGGTTTGAAAATTTATTTTGAAGGGATTCAAAGGGCATAGTAGAGCATTATTATTGGTAACTGATGCCCTGAGGAAAGAAAATGCAAACACCTAGTAAGGAACCTGAAAGCTCTAGCATGACTCATGAAGAAGAGGAAGAAATGCAACATGATATATCAAAATTACAAGACCAAGTGCAACAACTATCCCTTGCACAAAAAGGAACAGAATCTAAGATGAATGGTTTAAAGAAAGATGTAGAAGCTAATATGGATGGTTTAAAGAAAGGTGTAGAAGCTAAGATGGACTGTTTAAAGAAAGGCGTAGAAGCTAAGATGATTGATGAGGAAGCTAAGATGGATGATTTGAAGATAGATTTGAAGACAGACATGGACGAATTGAAGATAGATATGAATAAGTTGCTACAAGAAATGGTCCCTAAGGGTGAAAGGGTACTAAAGGAAACTCATGATGAGAACAAAAGAAATGTTAATCATGATTCCATAGACGTTAATGTTGGATCGAAGACTCACCATATTCCAAAAATCGATTTGAGGAAGTTTGATGGCAAGGATCCTGCCACATGGATATTACAGATGGAGCAATTCTTTGATCTCAATAATGTGCAAAACACACAAAATGTACGTATGGAAACTTTATATTTGGAACCAAATCAGTTTGTATGGTATCAATGGCTTTGCTCTCGTAAACCATTTATCACTTGGGCAATTTTTACGAAAGAATTGATAGCACATTATGAGGATACAAAAAGCAACACTTTTCTTAGCCAATTGATAAGTCTCAAACAAAAGGGTTCAATAATGGAGCACATTGAGGAGTTCCAAAAATTGAACATAAGGGTAAAAGATATTCCAGAGGAGCATAGGATTGATGTGTTCATAGGGTCTTTAAAGGATAATATCCAACATGATGTTCGCCTTTGGGAACCTGATTCATTAGAGAAGGCATTCAAGTTAGCAAGAAAAATGGAAAGCAAAATTATGGCAACCAGGAAGCATACCACTCACAACTATAAAGATGAAAGTGCTTTTGCCCCTAGTTTTCCACAACCTATAAGGTTGACAGCACAACAATTGGAAGAAAAAAGAGCAAAAGGGCTTTGTTATAGTTGTGATAGCAAATACACTAAAGGTCATAAGTGTGCTGAGAAGAAATTATTCTACATAGATTGTGAAGAGGAAGAAGAAAAGGAGCAAGAAAGGTCAAAAGAAGAGGATATACTCCAGGAACAATGCCTAGATGAAGAACAAATAAATCCGACCATATCTTGTAATGCATTGGCGGGAATTACCACTCCTCAAACCATCAAGATAGAAGGACAAATCAAGAAGAAAAAGGTAATAGTGTTGATAGATTCAGGAAGCACCCACAATTTTATTCATTGTAAGGTAGCAAAAGAATTGAATTGCTTCCTATATCCAGCACCAGAGTCTCAAGTGATGATTGCAAATGGAGGAACAATAAATTGCTCTGGAAAGTGCCATAATATCAAGCTATCCATGGGAGAATATGTATTGACTAGCCCAATGATTTCCATTCCAATGGGAGGTGTTGATGTTGTACTAGGAGTCCAATGGCTACAATCCCTGGGTACAATAGCTTTTAATTTTCAAGAACTTTTCATCAAATTTTCTACGGAAGGAAAGGAAGTTGAATTAAGGGGTATTGTAGGGAAACCAGGAAAGATAATCAGCTCTAATAGTATGACAAAGCTTCTAAAAAAGGAGCAAAGAGGTGTAATTGCACAATTATGCTCGCTAGATGTTTCCACATCAGAATCATCTATTTCTCCAGATCTCCAAAAAGTCCTGGACAATCATTCCAAGGTATTTGAGACTCCCAAAGGTCTCCCACCTATGCGTGATCATGATCATGCTATTCATCTAATTCCAGGAAGTGTTCCTCCAAACATCAGGCCGTACAGATATCCATATGCCCAAAAGAGTGAAATTGAATGTATGGTTGCAGAAATGCTAGAGGCTGGTATAATTCAACCGAGTCAAAGTTCTTTCTCTACTCCAGTAGTATTGGTGCACAAGAAGGATGGATCATGGCGCATGTGTCCGGATTATAGGGAGCTCAACAAGCTCACTATTAAAGATAAGTTCCCCATTCCTGTCATTGATGAATTACTGGATGAATTGCATGGATCAATTTACTTCACCAAGTTGGATCTTCATTCAGGATATCATCAAATCAGAATGAAGACTGAAGACATTCCGAAAACAACATTTAGAACTCATGAGGGTCATTATGAATTTTCGGTCATGCCTTTTGGCCTTACCAATGCACCTTCAACATTTCAATGTTTGATGAATTCAATTTTCAAACCATTCCTTAGAAAAATTGTGTTAGTATTTTTTGATGATATACTAATCTACAGCAAGTCTTGGAAGGATCATGTTGAACATGTTAACAGGGTGCTACAACTATTGAAGGAGAAACAATTATATGCAAAAAGATCCAAATGTTTCTTTGGAGTCCAGGAGGTGGAATATTTGGGTCATATTGTATCTCATGAAGGAGTTAAGGTAGACCCTAGCAAAATTAAAGCCATTAAGGTATGGAAAATCCCCACATCCATAAAGCATCTGCAAGGATTTCTCGGGTTGACAGGGTATTATCGCAAGTTTGTTAAGAATTATGGGAGAATAGCAGCACCTCTAACAACATTATTGAAGAAAGATGCATTTTCATGGACTCCGGAAGAACCAAAGGCCTTTGAACATCTTAAAGAGGCAATGTGCCAAGCACCAATCTTAGCTACACAGGACTGTTAGGATATTCCGACACATAGGAAATAGTTAAGTACAAATTGGTCTAGTATAGAGTTAGGTATAGAGTTAGGTAAAGTGTGTTTCTTTACCATTGTACATTTTGTAACTTACAATCCGACGGTCACGATATGTAGTGATCCGACGGTTCATTCTCTCCTCAGTATTACCAACACTTGATCCGTGGCTTGACACCCGATTGGTACATGATTTCTATTTAAAGCGCATGGAGGGTCATTTGTAGGGTAATCCGTGCATGAGAGAAACATATGTAAATTTTCATTCTTTTATTAATAAATTGCCTGAAGTGGCCGCGTTGGCTCAGGCCGTGGACTGTTTCCCTCTTTGAGGCTTTTAACCACGTAAAAAATACTGGTGTATTGATCTGCGATCTGTTTGTGAGCGGTGTCCTTTGGTGTTCTGTCTGAGGAACTTACCCTGTATATTCCATACTTGGTTCTGTAAACCCATTGGCTTTATACAAATAGACTCCAGCCTTATATGTCGACTTAATAAATCCCTTTGTGGTCTCAAGCAAGCTCCTTGGGCTTGGTATGCCAAAATGGATAGCTTTCTTTTAGAATCTGGCTTTTCTAGGTGTCATTCTGACAATACTGTCTACACCAAGAAAGTGGGCAACTCTCTTATCATCCTTGTTCTTTATGTTGATGATCTTATCCTTACTGGTAGTGATCCCAACCTTATAAACCATGTGAAGTCTAGCCTTAAAAGGAAATTTGAAATGACAGACTTAGGACACTTACACTATTTTCTCGGTCTTCAAGTCTTGCAATCCAAGGAGTGTATTTCTCTTTCCCAGTCCAAGTATGCCTGGGATATTCTACGCCATTTTCACATGGAAGACTGTAAGCCAGCCCCTTCTCCCTTTCAGTCTGGAGTCAAACTTTCAGTCACTTGTACTTCTCCTGAAATTGATGCTACCTTATACCGTCAACTTGTAGGAAAACTTTTGTATCTAACCCATACTCATGCTGACCTTTCCTTTGTTGTTGGCCTTGTTGCTCGGTTCATGCAAAACCCCCGTGAAAGTCATTAGAAAGCAGCTAAAAGAATACTTCGTTATGTTCGAGGTACAGTTCAGTTTGGGATTCATTACAGTGCCGAAGCATCTCCTCTATTGGTTGGTTTCACTGATTCCGATTGGGCTGGTGACCCTGATGATCGGAAGTCTATTGCCGGTTATGTGTTCACTCTTGGTTCAGGACCTATTACATGGGCTTGCAAGAAACAAGGTGCCATTTCTCTTTCATCAGTAGAAGCAGAGTATCGTGGTGCCGTAGAAGATAGTAAGGAAGCCTTGTGGCTTCGTCAGATCCTGTCAGAGTTTGGATTTGAGCAGCAGCATCCGACTACACTTTGGTGTGATAATCAAAGTGCCATTCAGCTATGCAAAGATCCAGTTCAACATCAGCGCAACAAACACATTGAACTGCACAAGCACTTCATGAGAAAGCTCATTCACGACCATGTTCTTGAAGTGCAATATTGTTCAACAGATGATCAAGTTGCAGACATCTTCACAAAGGCTCTCACAGAGGCGAAGTTCACTAAACTTCGATTTATGGTTGGAGTTCAGGAAGTTGTCACTAAGGGGGGATAGGCTCTAGTGCCTCATTCCTTCTCCTATTGTGTCATATTTGTAAATCCTTCAATCCAATCCCAAGTTGTTCTTAAGGGGGGATGTTAGGATATTCCGACACATAGGAAATAGTTAAGTACAACTTGGTCTAGTATAGAGTTAGGTATAGAGTTAGGTAAAGTGTGTTTCTTTACCGTTGTACATTTTGTAACTTACAATTCGACGGTCACGATATGTAGTGATCCGACGGTTCATTCTCTCCTCGATATTACCGACACTTGATCCGTGGCTTGACACCCGATTGGTCCATGATTTCTATTTAAAGCGCATGGAGGGTCATTTGTAGGGTAATCCGTGCATGAGAGAAACATATGTAATTTTTCATTCTTTTATTAATAAATTGCCTAAAGTGGCCGCGTTGGCTCAGGCCGTGGACTGTTTCCCTCTTTGAGGGTTTTAACCACGTCAAAAATACTGGTGTATTGATTTGCAATCTGTTTGTGAGCGGTGTCCTTTGGTGTTCTGTTTGAGGAACTTACCCTGTAAATTCCTACACGGACTTCACAAAAACATTTATTGTGGAATGTGATGCTTCAAGAAATGGAATTGGTGCTGTTCTAATGCAAGATGAAAGACCCATTGCTTTTGAAAGTCGTCCAATCAAGGGAAAGCTTTTAAGCAAAGCTATTTATGAGAAGGAAATGTTGGCAATACTCCATGCACTTAAGAAATGGCGACCCTACCTAATGGGTAGACACTTCAAAGTAAAAACGGATCATGATAGCCTTAAATACGTTTTACAACAAAGATTATCCTCTGAAGAGCAACAAAAGTGGGTCACAAAGATGTTGGGTTATGACTTTGAAATCATCTACAAGAAAGGGAAGCAAAATGTGGTGGCAGATCCACTCTCAAGAAAGGATGATGATGTGGAAGCATTGTTGTGCGCCATTTCTATTATCCAACTAGATTGGATAAACAAAGCAAGGGAGGAATGGAAGAATGACGAAGAATTGTGGGCACTTATTCGAAAGTTACAACAAGATTCCAGTACGTCTGATACATTTAGCTGGCAAAATGATTCGTTGTGGTACAAAGATCGCTTATACCTCTGTAAGAATTCCCAGCTAAAACAAAAGATTCTTATGGAATTGCACACTTCTCCCTTAGGAGGGCACTCAAGATTTTTAAAAACTTACCACAGGGTTAAGAAGGAATTTTTTTTGGGATGGCCTTAAATCGGATATTCAAAATTTTGTGGTGGAATGTTTGGTTTGCGAACAAAATAAAGTTGAAACAATTAAGACACTGGATCTATTACAACCTTTATCCATTCCAAGCCAACGTTGGGAGGAGGTTCCAATGGATTTTATCAAAAGTTTACCCAAGTCTGAGGGAAAGAGTGTCATCATGGTGGTAGTTGACAGACTTACCAAGTATGCACACTTTTGTGCATTATCACATCCATTTAAAGCCAGTACATTTTCTACTGCATTTATGGAAACAATTCAAAAGCTACATGGAAACCCAAAGATTATTGTAAGTGACAGAGATCCCATTTTCACTGGAAATTTTTGGACAGAATTATTTTCTTGTATTGGTACTCAGTTAGCTCATAGCTCATCTTATCATCCTCAATCTGATGAGCAAACTAAGATAGTAAACAAATGTTTGGAAGGATATCTTCGTTGCTTTGTATCTGATAAATAGACACAATGGGTCAAATGGTTGCCTCTGGCTAAATGGTGGTATAACACTTCCTTCCATACAACAACAAAAATGACCCAATTTATGGCACTTTATGGGTATCAACCACCATCCATCACATCATATTTAAGAGAAAATTCTAAGGTTCAGGCAGTGGAACATCACATCGAACATCAACAACAAGTCCTCCAACTCTTGAACGATAACCTCGTGTTGGCACAGAATAGAATGAAACAACAGGCAGATCAACATCGCAGTGAAAGAAGTTTTGATGTAGGTGATTGGGTATTCCTACGGCTACAACCATATAAGCAAATGTCCCTCAAGCAAGCTAAGAAGGATAATAAATTATCACCAAAGTATTATGGTCCGTACAAGGTGTTGCAAAAGATTGGTACTATGGCATACAAATTGGAGCTTCCTGCAGCTTCTCGATTGCACCCAGTTTTCCATGTTTCATGTTTAAAGAAGGTTATAGGCAACAAGCTCCCAGTTCAAACAATATTTCCAGAACTTGACGAGGAAGGAAAAATTATATTGGAACCGGAAGCAGTCACAGAAACAAAAACTCGACAGCTATGAAATCATTCAATTTCAGAGTATCTTATCAAGTGGAAGAACTTATCCGCCAAAGATTCCACATGGGAGGATGAGAATTTTATGCAGAAGTATCCAGAACTACTCAAGCGTTGAGGACAACACTTTTTTGAAGGAGAGGGGCATGTTGGGTCCCTATAATACTAGTGATTACCACATTACTATTGTAGTTATGCCCCTTATTAATATTTTTGTGCCCCTATTGCCCCCATATTATTATTACTGTGCCCCATATAATCCCTCTATTGTTATTTTTGTGGCTTTATATTATTATTGTTAGGTCGGATGGATTATATTGTGACTCCTTAGACTCCTATATATAGAAAGAAGGTTTTGTCATTTGAATCATCCAAGAATTGTTCATCTATGTAATGTAAAGGAGGTTGCCCCCTCGAAGAGGCTGAATTCTAAGGCATTGATCTATCTTTTCTATCTTTTCTTGAGCTGGTTTCATAACACTACTTGTCCATTTTCTTGTGGATGGTATGGAGTAGATTTCTGATGCTTGATTTTATATACTCCACTATCTTTTGCACTACTCTCGATGTAAATTTATTTCCTTGATATGCTACAATTTCTCTTGGGACACCAAAATGAGTAAAAATATCGTCAAAAAGATATGAAACTATAGCATTTTCAGTAGCAAAAGAAAGTTCTTCAGCTTCTACCCATTTAGTGACATAGTCATTGCATATGAGAATATATTTATTTTTATTTGAAGTTGGATTAATTAGTCAAACAAAATCCAAAGCCCATTTTCCGAAGGGTTCAATGAGTACTTGAGGTTGTAGTGGCATTTCGTCTGAAAGAATAGGTTTCCCCATTCTTTGATATCTATTACACCTCTTAATATATTCCTTGGCATTCTTAAAATGGGAAGTCCAATAATATCATAAGAGAAGGACTTTATTATTAGTTATTTTGTTAGCAAAATGACCCCCACATGGTTCATTGTGGCATGCTTTAAGTATCTTGGGTATTTCATCTTCTCTTACACACCTTCGGATGATGAGATCTGGTCTTGTCTTGTATACTTATTTATTTATCCATGAATAAGATGCACTTCTTTGGATTATTCTTCACTTTTCTACAGGAAACACATAGGAGGGTAACTTCCCTGTAACTAAATAATTGGCAATATCTACAAACCAAGGTGATTTAGTAGATACTGCAAAAGGATATTCATAAGGAAACTTATCTTCTACAGGTGTATATTGTTATCATTTTGAATTCTAGATAAAAAGTTAGCAATTATGTTTTGTTTTCTAGATAAAATTACACTTTGACTGTCACAGTCTATCCTTATAGCTCGTTGTACTAACCCCATACTTGAACACAATTTCTCCAACCAAACTACTTTCTTTATTGCATGAGTAGTTATCATGTATTTTTCCTATATAGTTGAAAGTGCCACTATAAAATGTCTCTTGCTCATCCAACTGACTGCTCCTCCAAATAGGTTAATCACATACTCACTTGTAGATCTTCTCTCATCCAGATCTCGAGCCCACTCTGCATCAATAATGCCACGAATGTCCAAAAATCTGTCCAATCGTGGTCTTTGTTGGTAGCACATGTGACTAGTCATGTAAAGAATATAACACACTCCCAACATGAAACTTGCATATGAATCATGTGCATATAGAAAAAAACACTTGTTGTTTCGCAAAGAATATTGTGTTTGTATGTGTAGAAGGAATGTTGATTGTGTTAAAAGAACACATATTTCATGCACAAAAATATATAAGATGTCATGCTATTTTTCTTAAAGAATGCACGTGAGCTTTGCTTGAGAAAATATAATGAAACTGAGTAATTTTTTTTTTTTTTTTTTGCATGGAATTATGGAATTTTATTAAAAAAAATTGCATGGAATTATGTGTGGGAAGTTAGACTATTAATTCCTTTGAAGTTATTCACATTATTCTTATGCATTAGATTCCTAAAGAGAACCACTAGGCCTTTAAAAAAGAATATGTGCTTATATTATTGTATTTCCTTGATGAGAAATATGCACAAAAAAATTATTAAGTTTGACATTTCATGAGAGGAGGTAAGTTCTTTGCAGGCACTAAAATAGAAATATTTTTCTAGATATTTCTTGAGAGGAAATGAATTATTTGTGTGCACAAAATAGAACTACTATGCTTAATATTTCTTGAGAGGAAATAAGTTATGAACATTCACAAAATAGAAATACTATGTTTGATATTTCTTCAAAACAAATATGTTATTTGTTTACACGAAAAATAGAAATATTGTGTTTAATCTCTTGAAAGGAAATATGGTCTTTGCATCCATGAAAAGTACATCTATGATATTGGATTATTTGAAAAGAAATATGCATGAAAAAAATATAATTATTGTGTTAGACCTTCCGAGGAGAAACAATAATTTTCTTGGAGAAAAGAGTAATCACTATGTTAGACCTTGGAACGGAAAACAAGTCATTGCATTTAATAAATTCATTAACTTTACTTTGGAAAAATACATATATCTGCATGCAATAAATAAATACTAACACATTAGTTTTATTTTAGAACAAAGCATGTATTTTTGTGTACAATAAACTTTATAAATAGCTCTATCTTGAAAAATATGGTTTTGTGAAAGGGACCTGCACTTGCATGCACCATAATAGTATCTATTCTGTTAGACTTCCCTTAGGAGGGGAGATGCATTTACATGCATAATAACAACAACAACAACAACAACAACAACAATATCTATTGTATTGGAAATATTACTTGGTTACATGCACAAAAAAAAAGCTCACGGGTTAGCTTTCTTTTAATAAGTTTTATCTAATTACATGCACAGAAGTCAAAGCTTAGATGCTAGTGTTGTTAAGCGAAAATAGATGGTTATAGTGGTTTTCCTTTGGAAAATAACGTGTTTTTGTGTGAGCAATATCATAGTAATGTGTTATTTATTTTGACATGATTTAATAATTATTTCCTTATAATTACCGCATGAGAAATGTTCTTAGAAGAAGCATGTTGTGATATCTTATTTACATTTCATGTATGCACGTGAATAAATGTTGAAGAATGACCATTAAAGATTGATTATTAGTTGATTACTACTTTATGTAATCATGATATCAAAGTTTGCTGATGAAAACAATGGCAGGAAATGATGGTGACTTATGCAAAAGATAAATTATGTCTAACATTATAGCAGGTAAAGAACGGATGGACCATGCAGATAAGTGCAAGTGTCGGATGGTCCACGGGTGGAACAATTAGGACACAAAGATATAAAGAATTAAGATTTGTGGGTAAATGATATAATGATGCTTGTAATAGATTTTAGCTAGATATGTTATATTTAAGTGATCTTTCTTTGTAAGATTTTATGACATTGGTTAAGGGATGGACTCCCTTATAAGCCATCAGGTGAGGGGTGAACACCTTCACGAGCGTTTAATAATAAAAAAATATTTGCTAGTTTTCACCGTATAAGGTTTCCAGGGTATATCAATGTTCAATGATGTGATTTCTTAATGTGTTAGTTTGATGATGTTGATTCCTTTCATGTTGTGATGTTTATAATACCAAATATGTGATTCACTAATCTTGTTAAATGAATCATAAAAATGATGTAAAGTTACGTTATAAAGTTTATGTTAATATGCTACAACAGTAGTTGTTAATGGTTGATTAACTTACTATTCTTTTACTAAAGTTACTCTATGTAATGATGAAGATTATATCTAATGGTTAATGAAGAATCTGGAATAGTAATTTCGATTATTAATCGTGGGTAAATTGTGTAAAAAATTTCTAATTCCATGGATTTTCATGTGAGGTTATTGGGGGATGTTACAAGTGGTATCAGAGCTAAAGATTGCAGCACTGGTGCCTTTTGGGAATTTTTAATTAGAAAAGAAATTGAGGTATGGCACTAGTAGACATCATACCAAGTATGAGTCTAACAATTGACATATCTATATATGTAGTAGACTACTTTTGACATGAGGTGCATGATTCATGTTTATAACCACATTGAAGAGTAGTAAGTAATAAAGTTTGTTGCAAAACTGTATTCATGACATTTGAATCCTGATGATGATAAAAGATAATAAAACCTCTATTACACCTATAAACAATCATGAAAACAGAGTAATGAAAATGAGAATCAACTACAAACCTTTGTAAATATGAAAAAATTATAAATTTAATGTACATGACTAAAATTACAATGCACTACTTATAATGAGTGAATGCATGAATGTAAAATATGGAAAATGTCCTTGAAGATGGCAATAGAGTATTTTAAAAGGACATCGGAAGAACCACTTTAGATGTTAAAAATAAACAATGAGTCGAGTAGTGAGAGTTAACTGTAATAGCTAGTTGTTGATTGAGTCTTGTCATTAATGGATTAAGATGGTTGGTAGCATTGATTAGTTAGTGTTGCATGAATAGCTATTAAAATTTACATGCATGAATTGGATTTGATTTAATCTTATTGCAAGTTATAAACAAGTGATTATGGTAGTTACTTCATGTGTCGGTCTATTGGAAATAATACATTTTGGGAATTAAAAATGTTTGGATTTCTACCCTAACTGTTATTAACATTTACATATTAATGAATATTTGTATATACTTTTATGCATGAAAGTATTTTATGCATGAAATTAAAATGATTACAAAAGTGAAAAGTTTAAACAACACATATTCATGACTAACGTTGCTGATGGGGATTAAGTAGGGGTAGATTAATGACAACATGAGAGATTTTGATGGTAAAACGTTGCAATGAAAATTGAAACTCTAAATGAGAAAGTATAATGTTATGATATGCATGATCATGTTATTTGGAAAATCAGAATGTATACCACATGTATGTCAGTTATGTTTCCTATAAATCTAGATATTATGGACCCATGCTGGGGGTCAAGTATGAATGCATGATATAAAAAAATGTTTCTCTTGTTTAAATGATAATATGCATATGGCTACTTATGTAAATTACTATGGGAAAATGTGCTAAAAGAGAATTTCACATGCGAGATAGTTGTAAAAGCCCAGGAGGCCTTGGGTTGATGGCAGTTTCTTACCCGAATGGATTGATGGTGGTTTCCTACCCGAATTTACTCTCTTCAGAGATAGATGATCTCAGTAAGGGAAAAGAGTTGGCTAAGATGGTGAAGAGAGGAAAATTCCTGAGGAAATTTTGTATATTTTGGAGCCTGCTGGAGGAAGCCCAAAATTCCTCATAGACAGGACACTGTTAGAGGAATAGTGTTAGGTTCCAACCCTAACCCATTTATTTATGTAATAAGCCAAATAGGTCAAGTTAGAGCCATATTAAGTTATAAAGTTAATAAAGGCTACATTAATAATTGGAAGTGGTTGACTCGCATTAGAGAAATGGGACCACAGTTAGTTGTAAGCGGGCCATAGTTAATAAATAAAGTGGTAAGTTGTGTTTTGCAAGGGACCACTAGTAGTAGGGTTTTGGACGTCATTTAGCTATAAAGAGTAATAGTTAGTGAGTCAAATATCATTGAATATTATTGCAATCAAGATCTACTCTGCTGGAGGTTGCCCCCTCGAAGAGAAAAGTGAATATTGAATCTGATTCTGAATAATAAAATACTTTATAGTTTTTCTCATTTCATGGGATAATTCTGTGTTCTGGACTTTATTTCTTCATATTTATAGTATTCTATATTTCTCACAGGTCAAGAGCATAACAAGTGGTATTAGAGAACTTTCGAGGCCCAGTTGTACCTTTAATTTTCGCAATTTTTTTTATGCTAGGGACGTGTTCCAACATCTTTAAACCACAGGTTTGTCATTGAGCACATAAACTTGCGGACTTAGGGAGGCATGCACATAGGAAATAGAAGAGGTGGTCACACTTTTTGGACTCCCTTGTAACTGTTCTGGATACCCCTTCGAGTAGTAGCGCATTAGACAAAACCACACATAGACTGCACTTCTAGGTACCCTCGGGTAGATCGGAACCCCCTTAGGCTCGCCTAAAACCTAACCTTAGATAAGTCGTAGGCAATCTTGCTTCTACAGTACACAGAGAAAATCACTCACGGAGATTACTCGCATGTACAATAAGGTAGTCGGGTAGTATGGCTAAAGGTATAGTCGATTCTCCTTAATTAGTGCCTTGGAAGATTGGGTTGAGTACTATTGTTGGACCACTGCGTATATCGTGATCTGTAGCACCTGACTCTCCTTTGTGACCATAGTTCCATCCGCTATCTGAAGATCACCCTCTACCTTATCTTCTAGATTAGATCCAACACTTGAGGTTCTGTCGTCATCGTACAACTCAGATTCAACAGTTGGGATTTTCACAGTGCAGATCAAACTGTTTGTGTAGTGAGGGTTTTGGTCACCGTAGTCCAGATTAGGTTGTTGCAGCACATTTGACAAGACCAAGACCTTGGGGTTCTGTTGCTACATTCTAGGCCCGATTTTCACAAGACATTGGGCAATATCAAGCTTTCTGTAATTCGACTATTGTAGTATTAATCAATAGGGAGTAAAACTCCTTTCAGAGTAAACAAAATAAAAATTAAAAAGTATTCTGAGACCATCCCTGGATGCTTTCTAGAGACATAGCCCATCATCTTTAGGACGAGGAGGTCGCAGTGGTACCATTCACTTGTAAGTCCCCAATTTTCTGGTAGTCCCAATTTTTTTTTTCTGACGTGACTTCAAGTGACCCATGCCATTAGACTCCTGAGCTTAGCCTCTTTCTAAGAAGACTAGTCTTAAGTAATTGACCAAGGTGGTGAATGCTAGGTACCATTTCTCAAGTTATGTCTTCTAAGAGGATCGACAACCTTTAAAAAAGGTTCAAACAATTCCGGAACAATATAGAAAATATTGAAGAAAGTCTCTCACAACTAACAGAACTTATGACAAATTCTCATTGGGAGGAGCTGAGTGTTGATGCACACATAGAAAGGAGAATCTATCCATCACATTTACTTCCATGGAACTCGCCACCATTCCAACCACCGGACACCCAAGTTGGACATGTACAAATTTGATGGCTCTAACCTAGTAATATGGGTAGCACAAATGGAACAATATTTATCCCTTAATGACATCTGCAAGGATGAAACTAAACTACATGTGGGAGCTCTTTAATTGGACCAAGAGAGATGGAAATGGTGGTAGTGGCATAAGAAATGTTATCCAGGGAAAGTAACTTGGCACATGTTCTCAAAAGCCATATGTGATTTCTTTGACCGAGAATCTAATTTTTTGGGTCGTCTCACTAAGCTTTGGAAAATAGGTACAGTAAAGGACTACATTGCAGCCTTTGAGAAATTGGCCATCAAAACTGATTATCTTGGAGATGAATCCTACTTGGAGTGTTTCATCAATGGCCTAAAAGAAGCCATCCAAGCCCATGTCCCATTGTCCAAATTTTTTTGCCAAGGTACATCCCACCCAAACACTTAAGGTTCAAAAGGTTTTACCAGCAGAAATGACTGAAAGAAGAAAAGAAGGATTGTGTTACAACTATGATGAAAAGTACTCCCATGGACATAAATGAAAGGAACCAAAATTGTTTCAAATTGATGCTATTGATAACAGCTCAGCAGAGGAAGCTCCATCACTTTAGGTGTCTAAGGACAAAGTCGAGTAAACCCCAACTGACAATGATCTCACAACTACACCAAATGAGTCGTTTATATCACTTCATGCCTTGGCTAGCATTTCTTCACCTCAAACTCTAAAAATTCGAGGCTTTATTAAACATCGACCAGTAGTGGTATTGATTGATAGTGGAATCACTCATAACTTTATCCGTAAGAGAGTCACAAAATCTACTCATTGCTTTGTGAGGGTAGTATCTAATTTCCAAGTCATTATTGCTGATGGGGGGACCATGGAATGCGAAGGTTACTGCGAAAATATTAGGCTTCAAATGGGAGACTACCACCTAAAGACCCACATTTTTCTATTGAAATGGGTGGTTGCAACATTGTCCTGTGTGCTGAATGGCTTCATACACTCGACACTATCCCAATGGATTTCCAGGAGCTATATATGATCTTTAAGTATAATGACCATGTTCATACATTAAGGGGACACCAAGTAGGTTCTCCTAATATCATTAGCTCGCATCAAATGGAGAAGATTTTAAAAAAGGGCCATCATGGAGTAATCGCGCAATTTAATATCATCCACGCCATTGAATCCACTACTGTTCATATTCATCCTGAGATGCAATAGGTCTTAGATTGCCACCAGTGGGTCTTTGAAAAACCTAAAGGGATCCCATGCTATAGGGGTGAACATGATCATAGCATCCCTTTGGTCCTGTAGTCCCAACCGCCTAATTTCCGCCCATATCGATATCCTTTTTCCCAAAAGAATATAATTGAAAAAATCATCAAGGAACTCCTAGAAGCCAGTGTTATTTTTCCCAACATGAGTCCTTATTCATCTCCAATGGTCATGGTTCTAAAGAAATATGGAGAATGGTGCATGTGGCTGGACTTTTGGGCCCTCAACAAGCTCACTATCAAGGACAAATTTCCTATTCCGGTTGTTGATGAACTGCATGGTGCTCAATTTTTTACCAAGATAGACCTCCACTCTGGCTATCACCAAATATGCATGAAGGAAGTAAACATTCCCAATACTTCCTTCCAAACTCATGAAGGCCATTATGAGTTGCTAGTCATACCATTTGGTCTCTATAATGCTCCATCTACTTTTCACAGCCTCATGAACCACCTGCTGAAACCATATCTCTGAAAATTTGTCCTGGTCTTCTTTGATGACATTCTCATCTACAACATAACTTGGGACAAACATCTTCATCATGTAGATCACATATTGTAACTTCTCCGAGATCACAGGTTATTTGTCAAATTATAGAAGTGCTTGTTTGGAGTGGAAGAAGTCGAGTATTTGGGACACATTGTGGGTCGTGAAGGAGTGACGGTTGGTCCAAAAAATATTCACGCAATGCAAGATTGGCCCCAACCAAAAACCTTGAATATTTTGAGGGGATTCTTGGCTCTCACTCAGTACTATCACAAATTTGTCAACAATTATGGGAGCATTGCTAGACTCCTCACTAATCTTCTCAAGAAAAAATGATCTCTCTAGAATGATGCAGCTCAATAGGACTTCTTGGCTCTCAAACATGCCATGTGCTCCAATCCCATTTTGGCCCTTCCCAACTTCACCAAAACTTTTGTGATTGAATGTCATGCTTCTAGTACCTGTGTTGGTGTTGTATTAATGAAGGAAGGTATACCAGTGGGTTTCACCAGCCAACAAATTAGTGGATAAAATATAGGTCAATCTACTTATGAGAAAGAAATTATGGCCATCTTACATGCAATACACACCTGGAGCAATACTTTTTGGGGAAACGTTTCCAAATATGCACAGGCCATCAAAGCCTAAAATAATTTTTTTAGCAACTTCTATCATCACCATAACAAAATAAAAGGTTCCCAAAATGCTAGGATATTATTATGAAATAATTTACAAGAAATGGAGTGACAATGTAGTAGTTGATGCTTTATCACGCCTATTTGAGGATGAGAGCACCCTTCTATCTATCTCTCTACCCATACTAGATTGGATTGAAGAGGCCTACAAGGAATGGTTCTCCCACCCCTCTCTTTCCCAAATCATTAAGAACTTGAGAGAAGATCCTAATTCCTCAACCCACTACTCTTGGAAGGATGACATTCTTTGCTACAAGGATCAAGTAGTTATATCACTGACATCCACCCTCAAAACCTGCATCTTGGACGAGCTACACTCATCTCCAATTGCAAGACATTCAGAATTTTAGAATACTTATGCTTAGAAACATTGTTCTTTCTTTTGGATTGGAATGAAAAATGACATTCTTGCTTTTGTAGCTGAATGCAATGTGTGCCAACATAACAAAGGGGAAAGATTTAAGTTACTGGGAACTTTACAACCATGGCCACTCCCTGCCTCTGTCTAGACATATATTTCTATATATTTCACCACTGGTCTCTCAAAGTCATGGAACAAATTATTCATCACTATGGTTATGGTCAAAATTTCTAAATATGCTAAGTTTTGCACTCTACCACACCCATTTACCCCCACTTTGGTGGCTCAAGTTTTCTTAGACCAAATCTTCAAACTGCATGGCATGCCAACTTCCATTGTATTTGATTACGACCCCACTTTCACTAGCAAATTTTTTCAAGAACTTTCCAAGATACAGGGCACACAACTCCAAAAAAGAACCGCCTATCATCCCCAAACTGATGGTCAAACAGAAGCAGTCAAAAAATGTTTGGAGACATATCTAAGGTACTTCACTTCATAAAACCATCATCATGGGTACAATGGCCAACTTTAGATGAATGGTGGTATAATAATAACTATCAATAAGCCACCAATATGACTCCATATGAGGTAGTGTATGACCAACTTCCACCTTCAACTATTTCTTATGTCCCTAGATTTTCTAAAGTATAGGTAGTTGATCAACTCCTACATAACTGTGTCACCATGATAGCTCATCTCAATGATAATATACACCAAGTTTAGAACCGAATGTAGCAATAGACTGACCAACATTGTTTTGAGCGCGCATTTTAAGAAGGGGATCAGGTGTTCTTGTGACTCCAACCATATAAGAAAACATATCTCAAAGAAAATGGCTTTAAAAACTAGCACCAAAATTTTATGGACCCTATCAGATACTTCTGCGCATAGGAGAAGTCACCTACAAACTAGCCTTGCCACCTACTTCGAAAAACCGTCCAGTCTTGAATGTATCATGCCTCAAGAAAGTGGAGGGGAACAATTGCAAATTTCAAACAAGTCTACCTGAATTGGATGAGGAAGGCTCAGTTTGGCTCTGACTAAAACAAGCCCTTGATACTTGTGAGAGATATCTCCACTAATAGATGATCAAGGAAGTCCTCATCAAGTGGAAAGAAACCTCTCTAAAATATGTGACATGGGAACCAACCACTATTCTTCATTAGTTTCAGCAGCTCGAGCCTTGAGGACAAGGCTACTTTTGATGGGGGAGAGCATGTTAGGGTCCAACCCTAACCAATTTATTTATGTAATAAGCCTAATGGGTCAGGTTAGAATCATATTTAGTTAGAAATTCAATAAACATCGCATTAATAATTGTAAGTGGTTGACCCAAATTAGAGAAAAGGGACCATAGTTAGTTGTAAACGGGCCATAGTTAATAAATAAAGTGGTTAACCTATGTTATGTAAGGGGCCACTAGTAGTTAGGGTTTTGGATGTCATTTAGCCATAAATAGTTATAGTTAGTAAGGAAATATGATAAAATCTTATTGTAATCTAACTCTTCTCTATTAGAGGTTTCCCCCTCGAAGAGCCAAGTGAGCATTGAATTAGTTTATGAATAATAAAATAATTTGTAGTTTTTCTCATTTCATGTGATAATTCTGTGTTTTGGGCTATATTTTTTTTGTATTTCTAGTATACTGGATTTCTCGCAGGTCAAGAGCATAGAAAATAAGTAGGAAACTGCCAAGAGAAATCTTGTATTAGACCCTATGTATTCATTGGAATTATTGAGTTGGTTGACAAGTGGACTTCTAGAATGGACCTAGTATGGTCTTTGTCAAAGCACTGTTTTGATGTGGAAATGGCTCAATCTAGTTGTGGAAACTATCTCCCATTGATTATGAGGATCATTCTTTTGCCACTGTGGTTCTCATAGATTTTTTTCTTAACTAATGAGTTATATGGTGTGTTAAAAATAAATTTTATATATAATTGTGTAAAAATTTTATGTCCATTTTCACATGAAGGCTGCCTAGTGCTCATAATATAATTACTTGAAGTGTAAGTTCCTTTATTCTACTACTAATCTTGTGAATGTCTTAGCATGGGTTAAGATAGTATGAAATTGGTGCATTTATTGATCATTTTGATGAGAGAGAGCTAGGAGCTCTCTGACCACTTGTAGAAGTACTATATGGATGTCTTTAGCATGGGGTTATGACAATATGCATTTGATGTAGTTATTGATCATTTTGATGATTTAAGAGGTAGGTGCTCTATGAGTACTTGTAAAAGTATTTTGATTAAAATATCACTTCACATTTTATAAATAAGATAGTTATAAGTATTTCATTTGATTGAAAATGTTGTGACTAATGCAATTATGTTGGATCTGTTGACCATATAGTATAAGGTTCTTGTTTTTGGGTTGTCAAACCATTAGAGTGGTAGCATAAAAGTGACCATGATTTCCAAGAGTAATTGGTAAGTAATGGTAAGTTGGTATAGTGATTCTTGCTTATTTCTTTGAATTTGAATAATGGCTAAGTGATGGAAAGTATAAATTGCTTAATTTTGTAGTTGTAAATTCTTATGACTATGGATAAACCATTAATGTTTTTGCTTAATTCTATTTCCTAGAAATAAAATCCTTCATTTTGAAGGGAAAGGATCCCCTTTTAGGTTGTTTAAATTATTATATCATGAGTAAAAGTTAAACTTGCAGAGATATATGAACACCGAGGATGATGTTCCATTTAAGGGGGGAGTATGTAATATCCTTATCATAAAATACTATAGAAATTCCCATAAAAATAAAAAATTTGCAAAATAATAATATTTATCTTAGCTAGTCATGAGCCAAGGATTCGTTGGGGATTTTAAATGATTTGTCTTGCATGTCTAATTTACATATAACAAAAGGGAATAGGTTATTTGTATGCAGGTGTAAACACAAAAGGGGAAGAATGGCAATGAAAATGGTGGAACTACACTGCAATACGTACCTTGGAAAATATTGGGAAGAGGAAGTTGATGGTCGACATTCACTTGATTTTCTTACTGCAAAAACCTTTTTTCTTGCCATGTCTCTTCTGGAAATACAGGTGAACTCTATGGGCTTTAGGATAGAGTTATTCTATAGGTTCCAATCATTTTGAAACATAAGATTCAAATAGTTTTTGGTATGGGTTCTCTGGAGTGGAAGAGGGCGTAGTGTTAATGGTTGATATTCGTCTCACCAATACTGAATCATTGCACATGCATTAACAAGGAGAAGCTCGAGTCACTAGAGAGAGTTAGCCTTTTGAAAGATATGTAAAAAAACAATTATTGGAAAAAGGAAATGTGTTTATTCACTAGTCCTTGAAATGATTATGTGTTTATTTTTGCACACATAAACTAGTAATTTTATTTGGGAAAGAACACATGTTTTGATGCAAAGAAAGCAATAGTTAATTGCATCAATTTTTTTTTTGGAAAATGAGAAGACATTATCATATATATAATAAAAATAGAAAGATCCTCTTAAAGAGAAATATGTATTACCTACATTAAATAATTACTATTATGATAATTTCTTTCACACATAAGAACAATAACCAAGTCTAATAGGTTATTTTTGGAAATAAAAACATGTGTTTGTGTGTTCTAATTGTGTAAAAGTTAAGGATATTCTTGCATACAAGCATGGTAAAAGTAGAATTGATTATATTGGTCCTTGGTAAAAGAATGAACATAATTATCATTTGCATAAAATATTAGCCATGTTATTTTAGAAACACTGCATGGTAAAAGATAAATTAGTTGTGCTAATTCTTTGGAAAGAAAAATATATGAATTCTTTTGCATTAAATGATAAGAATCAGGGTTATTTTCTTGGAAAAGTGTTTATGAATTATGTGCATATAGAAAAAAACCCTGGTTGGTTTTTAGAAAAGATTGTGTGTTTGTACTCGTAGAAGCAATGGTGATTGTGTTAAAAGAACACATGTTTCATGCACAAAAATATTTAAGATGTCATGGCATTTTTCATAAAGAATTCATGTGAGCATTGATTGAGAAAAGATAAAGAAACTCAGTTATTTTATTAAAAAATATTGCATGAAATTATGTGTGGGAAGTTAGACTATTAATTCCTTTGAAGTTATTCACATGATTCCTATTCATTAGATTACTAAAGAGAACCACTAGAACTTTAAAGAGAAATATGTGTTTATTTTATTATATTTTCTTGATTAGAAATATACATAAAAAAAAATTAAGTTTGATATTTCTTGAGAAGAAATAAGTTATTTGCATGCAGTAAATAGAATTATTATGCTAGATATTTCTTGAGAGGGAATAAGTTATTTGTGTGCAAAAAATAGTACCATGCTTGATATTTCCTTACAGGGAATAAGTCATTTGCATGCACAAAATAGAAATGCTATGATTCATATTTCTTCAAAAGAAATATGTTATGTTATTTGTTTGCACAAAAAATAGAAATATTGTGTTTACTCTCTTGAGAGGAAATATTATCTTTGCATCCATGAAAAGTACACCTATGATGTTGGATTCTTTAAAAAGAAATATGCACAGAAATAATATAATTATTGGGTTAGAACTTTTGAAGAGAAACACAAATTTTCGTGCATAAAAGAATAATTAATATGTTAGACCTTGGAAAGGAAAACAAGCAATAAATGCATTAGCTTTCCTTCGGAAAAAGTATATATATTTTCACACAAGAAATAATAACTAATACAATAGTTTTCTTTTAGAACAAAGCATGTATTTCCATGTATGATAGACTTCGTAAATGGTTCTATCTTAGGAAAGATGGTTTTGGAAAAGGGACCTACATTTGCATACATGATAGTAGTATCTATTATGTTAGCTTTACTTTATAAGGGGACATTTTTTGCATGCATGCATAATAATAATAATAATATCTACAGTATTGGGAAATTTACTTAGTTACATGGATAAAGAAAAAATATGAGGGACTAGCTTTCTTTGAATAAGTTGTATACAATTACATGCACATAAATCAAGGCTAAGATTGTAGTATCCTTAAATGAAAAAAGATTGTTATAGTGATCTTCCTCTGGAAAATAATGTGTGTTTGTGTGAGAAGGATCATAGTAATGTATTAATTATTTTTACATGCTTTGATATTATTTTATTATAATTAATGCATGAGAAATTTTGTTAGAAGAAACATGTTGCGATATTTTATTTACATTTCATGTATGCACATGAATAGATTTTGAATAATGACCATTAAAGCTTAATTATTGGTTGATTAATACTTTATGACATCATCATATCAAAGTTTGTTGAGGACAAGAATGGTAGGTAAAGAACTAATGGACCATGCAGATGACTGCGAGCTGTAGGATGGTCCACTGGTGGAACAACCAAGCCACAAAGATATAGAAATTGAAGATTTGTGGGTAAATGATACCATGATGATTATAATATATTTTAGCTAAATATGTTGTATTTAAATGATATTTCATTGTAATATTTTATAGAAATGGTCAATGGATGGATTCCCTTATAAGAAATTCACTGAGGGGTGAACACCCTCATGAGCGTTTAATAATAAAATTAAACATTTGGTGGTTTTCACCCTACAGGGTTTACAAGGTATATTAGTGTTCAACTATGTGATTGCTTATTGTGCTAATTGATGATATTGATTCCTTGCATAATATGAAGTGTATAATATAAAATATGTGATTAACTAATTTTGTTAAACAAATCATGAAAATTATGCAAGTTTGCACCCGAAAGTTTACATTAATATGCTACAACAATGGTTGTTAATAGTTATGTGACTTACTATTCTATTACTAACATTACTCTATGTAATGCTGAAAATTCTATTTATGGTTAATGAGGAATCTAGAATAGTAATTTAGATAGTTACCCATGAGTAGATTTTATAAATGTTTTTTTAACTCAATACATTTTCATGAGAGGTTAATATTTTTCATAACTAAAAATACATATTAATGAAATATATATTTTAATTGTTAATCTATTTGAGAGGTTAATATTTTTCATAACTAAAAATACATATTAATGAAATATATATTTTAATTGTTAATCTATTTAAATTGTTAGAATTTTGATTTAATAGGTTTAAAATATATTAATTTTTGTATTAAATTTTAAATAATATTATTAAAATAATTGATTTTTCAAAATTAATTAAATTGTTATAAGAAAATAGATTCATCAAAATTATCGAATAAGAAAAATGAGGTAATATAATATTTTATTAAAAAAAAAGATATTTATGTGATTTATAGTGAAGAATATAATATTTCTTTTTGAAGTGAATTTACAAAAGATAATTAATTAAAAAAATTAGAATTTTAGATCTCTTCTCCATATAAATGTTAATAAAAATATAAATAAAATCATATAATTTTTAAGATTAATTAAATAAAATAAATTATAAATTGAGGATAATATTTATGAATATCATTTTAATTTATTTAATAAGATGATGTTGATAAAAATGAAAAAGTAACTTTAAAAATGAATGAAATGAATCATATAACAATAATAGTTGTTTTGGTGCAGTTAAGTTTATTTTGAGTGGTTGAGAGAAATGTTTGTTATGCTCTCCAAAAAAGTTCAATTATTGTAAATGATATGTTGAGGTCATGTTGAGTATATTGTTGCAATGAATTTGAATCGTGTTGATTGGCCTTGTGGCTAGAAGATTCTAGGGTTTAACCTTTATAGTCTCAAGGGGGCATCCCAATTGGTGATCCAAATAATGTTAGTCTCTTGTGACTAATAGATCCAAGGTTGAAATACCCATGGTTTAATTTAGGGAGAGGAGATGAAGCTTGATCCCAATTGTTGATTAAAGTAACGTGCTAAAAAGAAATTACTTGTGAGACTCTACATAGTTACTTTTGAGACTCTATATAGTAAATATTATTATTAAGTTGGTTATCTTGATTATTAACATAAATATTAATTTTTAAAATATTTGTGGATAATCCACATATAAATACTTAATATTAAACCTAAAGTGTAAAAATAAGATAAGCATGGCTAAAATAACTACGAATTTTATGAGTTTCATATTGTTCAATTTCCAAAACACTAATGAAAGATATATCGCATTTTGTACATTATGAGGATTGAGAATGGAAAGCCCTTTCTCCTAAACTCTCTAGTTTATACTCATATTAGATGTAAACTAAGGCATCGATATAAATTAAATGTTGGGTAAATGGAGAGGGGCATGAATATATAGTAGAGATCAAAACACTTCATCATAATACATTGAATGTTGCTAAAATTTAAAAAGCCATAAAAAATAACTAAATTATAACATTATTTTAAATTATTATCATTAATAATACTAATAAAAAGAGCATATATATATATAGAATAACATTTTTATCCATAGAAATTTATCCTACTTTATGAGAAAGTATCATAGTTCATCAATACCACATGCCAAAAAAAATTATTCGAATTATTTTTTGTATTACCAATTTGTTGACCTTTTAAATAATAACAAAAACAAGATCTTGAAGTGTTTCTTTATATGTTTTTCAAACACAAAAATAAAATGCTAAAAAATTCTAAATAATTATTTCCCAGTTATAAAAAGAATTTCGGCGTAAATCACGTAGTTATAAATCATTTTTCATAACTACCACAATCAATTTCTATAAATGATGAGATCTTGAAGTGTTTCTTTATATATTTTTCAAACATAAAAATAAAATGTTAAAAAATTCTAATTTTTCATAACCACCATCATCAATTTTTGTACGTATATGTTGAAAATATTATGTAAAGATACCAAACTTCATACTACCAAATTCTAACACTATACTAATTATGCCAATCAATAAATTAATCTTTAAATTTTTTAATATTAAATTAGTTTCAATTAATATTTGTTACCGAAATACATTTTACTCCATTTTTTTGGGGAAAAAAATATCATTCATATCCATTGAAAATTACATTATACATATATAGATAGATGTGTATTAGTTGACGGCCCCATAATAACAACCATTTAGGAAAAAAAGCTCACATAGGGAAAAAGTGAGATCTATGAACAAAATATACAAAATAGCAGAGAAGAAACAGTTGATAACTGTTCGCAGAGTGGTAGGAACAGTGCAGCCCAAAAGATCATATAGAAGTTGACCGTAAGAATCTATAATCAAAGCATAAAAAGAGTGGATAACTGTTCGCAGAGTGGTAGAAACAGTGCAGCCCCCAAAAGATCATATAGATGTTGACAGTAAGAATCTATAATCACAGACATAAAAAGAGTGGATAACTGTTCGCAGAGTGGTAGAAACAGTGAAGCCCAAAAGACAATAAAGAAGTTGACAGTAAAAACATGTGATCATAGACGTAAAAAACCAACATGCCGAAACAGAATATAATTAAAATTTTATATTTAAAAGGTCCATCTAAATAATTTTTTATTTTTATTTCAAAATTTAATTTTAAAATAAATTTATCCACTTATTAAAATAATTCTTTCCTTTCGGTTTCTTTTATCAATATCATGTAAATCTTTCTTTTCTGATTCTTTTATCAATATCATGGCACCCACTGCATGAAGGTGGTCCAATTGAATGACTACCAACATCCAACATATAGAATATATGAACATGAAAATACAACCTCATAAAGCGAACTGAACAAGAAGCATCATGGATATAGATTCTTATGAACTGAAAATTTAATAAAATTCAAATGAATGAAATCCATATGAATACATAAACAAGAATAAGATTAGATAATGTTTGAATCTTTAAAAGAGAAGTTCAGAAAAAGTTTAGAAGTTGAAGTTATCTTTATTGGGTAGGTTTTGAAAATACTTTAAAATTTAGTTGGAAGTAACCAGATTAATTTGTTGCATATTCCAAAAACATACTGAAATTCCATAAGTTAACCTCACTGCTATGCATTGAATTTGGAAATATTTTGAAATCTACAATCTGAATAAGTTCATCTCACCCCGCATCCTGCGGAAACTCTGAATCAACATATACTACATAACGCAACTGTACACATAAATTTCTTGTCATCCCTCATTTTCTTGATTCATAGAATCGACAAACGATTATTCCGATTACCATTGATTAAAAAAATTCATAATATCAACGACACCTAATCCTCCGGTCTTATCCAGAAGAGAATAATAAATAATAATGTGGCATGACGTATATGCTAACGATATTATGAACTCAACTTCACTGGTCAAAATTTTGATCTAGAAGCATGCGCAGCGAGCAGATTTGTATGGTGTACCATTAAATATAATAATGAATAAATTTAAACTTTCTATATTGTGCTCTTAAATTAACGCCTTGTGATTTGAGGGCACGGGTAGTTATGTGGAGCATGTGCACCGCTTGGAAAAAAATCACAACACAATTTGCTTCAACCCAACTCACACTTGCTTGTCGTTAATGCGTACGGGCAAAAGTACTGCTCAAGCAAATCGAGGAAAACAGGCCATGCCAAGTACTATATAGTCATAATTTTCTCTGGTAAATATCTAGGAATAAACAAAATGTCAAGTGACAATACTCCTGTTTGTGAAAACTAATATCGTTGGGTTTCGGTGCTTAACCATACTCGTGGAACACACAAAATGGCCAACATGAGTTTGTCTCGGTAGACGAACAATTTCGTATTGCTCTGAATTGAAGTCTCTTCCCTATGATATCAGGATATTGGGGATTTCTCCAAAACACATCTTTGACAAAAAGATTATGTTTAATCAATATGAAACCTCGGAGATGTAACCCCGAATCCAATATGAAGCCTTTCAGATCGAACCCTGAATTGCCGCGATTTTGGGAGTTCAAAATACTTGGTAATTGAGAATTCAGATATAACTGAATTTTAGAGTTTTGGGAAATTAGGAAGAACCCCTTTTCATTACGAGATAGGATATATGTTTGTGTACCTATTTAAGTAACAAATTTATTCTAGTGAATTGGACTTAAAATTTTCTAGTGAAATGGATTTTTAGGGGTTTGATATTTGTAATTAACAAAAAAAATATGGTAAAGAGAGAAAAAGAAATTATATGATATACTGCAATTAATTTATGGAGAAATTTAGATATTAAAAAAGTGTATTTATGATTCGTACACGATACAACTACAACTCATACATATAGGAAACAACTATTTCTAGGATAACACATGAGAATTCTCACTATCACAACCTATAAATCACATGACATACATGAAAGCATTACTTCCAACACCCTCACCTAATGCTTACTTGTAATAAATATTGAAAACACACATTACATAATAAATGAATATATGTCACATTTATGTGATATGGTCATCAATATCATTCACATCCACTCTTAAATCTCACTATTTCCGCTCTTTTCTTCACCACACTTTCTAGCTTCCCACTTGATCCATTTAAGACATAATCACTTGAGACCATCCTTGATGTATTTTGCAACTACTCCACCTCTCAAAGGACAATCTTGATACTAAACCATCCCATAAAAGTGCTACCATTTTCTGAATCCACAACCCTCCATAATATTCATGAGTTATCTAGGATAGCATTACGGGTACACAATGTCTTCAACACTCAATTCTACAACTTGAACTCGAATAAAATAACCTATATTGATGCTTAGGGAGCACAAAGGGGCACAATAGCTTGACCTTATTAAGAACTGCATGTAACTAATGCTCTCGGAACATGAGCTGTTGCATTAGTTTATTTAATAGTTGGCATGTTCTTTGTGGTTTTCATCATTTGTAAAATCTCATTGACACAACAACCATAACACTGAAAACAACACCATTCAACAGACACAATCCACACGTTCAACTCAAAACCTTTTCTTAGACTCTCGATCTATACACAAGAACAAATCTACATATGATGATGAAAACAATATTTTGCTACCAAAAATCTAATTGAAACTATTGCATCTGTAAGGGTCTAACATATTTGACCCCATGGACACGGAGGGACGTCCATGTGGATGCCAAGTTAACCATGTTTGTGATTTATTTTCCCACTTGCAAAGCATATCATGAACTCAACAACCTCATAAATAGATTAGATTTGAAATCACAGATTTACTTCCCAACTTCTACAATCACAAAACTCAAGCACACCCTCGAGCCAACCAAATTGAACTATCTTAATGAAAAGCAATCTATGGATATTCAATCTATGGATATTCGCTTGATGAAGCTTGTACGTTTTTTCGTGATCTCCCAAGTGGTCTTTCCTTCTTTTCAAACAATGGGTTATAAACTCACAGGCACTCTAGAAAATAAAAAATATTTTACGCTCTCCTAGACTAGCCTATGTACATAAAAGTATCATGGTTAAAACTACATGATGTCAACACCTAAAATCAAGATCGATTACTCTAATACTATGTTATAAAAACATAAAGAGTCTACTAAAATTGACCCCACAACACAAAACCACCCCACAACACAAAACCACACTATTTTTACTGACCCCACAAAGTTTACATATATAAAAATATAAATCACTTACTTCTAAACCTATAAATCCAAAAAAATTAGATCTATAACTAGAACATGACACAACTACAATTTATACGGATAACAAAACAATTCTTTAAAAAAAACACCTAAAAACCTTCCCTATTACAATTTGTAAAATGCACGACACATAAAAACATTACTTCCCACCAATCCAAATATACCATCAATTAGATTCTACAAAAATTGGTCTCATTTACAAAGTACATTTCAAGGTCTGCCATTTAGAGTAAATTCACGTGATATATGTGAATAAACTATTCGCACCTTTATATTTCTTTTTCCTCAAATAACCTTAGACTAGTACGTGATCCTCAATATGACGGTTTGTAAATGCTTTTTGATTTAACTATAAATTATATTTCGCATATTTTCCTCGATTAGCATAGCTTAGCTTTACTGGTACGCATCAACGACAACCAAATGTGATTTGAAGTTAATTGTGTTGTGAATTTTTTTCGAGGGTGTGTACATGCTAGTCCACATGACTTTTCATTCTCTCAAATCACACGGCGATCAATATAGGTTGGTTTATTAATGAGTGGGATAGTTTAGGTAATTCGTTTTATTTAACCATTGAATAGGTAATATATTTTGTCACATAGATATATATTACCCCATCCATTATTAAATCACATGGACATATCTGCATCAAAAGTCTTGACCATTACCCTATCCATTATTAAATCACATGGACATATTACCCCATCCATTATTAAATCACATGGAGATATCTGCATCAAAAGTCTTGGCCAGTGAAGCTGAGTTCATATTCATATTCATTTGTCCCGCCATATTCATGTGTCTTGGTCGATGGGAGCAGCATGAACGTGTGTTGAAATTATGAACGAGGGGTGTGTGCGCCATTGCGTTATGATATGACATTTACGACCAGTTTGTTTGACAGAGATTGACATTTCATATTTCGTTGCTTCTATTTAAAGTTTAACACTTGTGACTTCGTATTAGCGTATTCTATCGTTTTATTGGATGTCATTCATTGAACTTTTAAGAACTGGTCACCTCAGAATATTTTTAATTTATCCATGGTTATGAGGTTCTCCTTTCATACACATATACTCTATTTATAATATGTTCATAAATTTAGTGTTTTTAATTTTGAACTATAAAAACGAATTTATAATTTTAAATAATATTAACAAAAAGAATTTATATTTTTTTCGTTTATTAAAATTAATTAATAATTAAAAAAAAATTATAATTTATTTCTTTTATTTGAAATTTAAAAATGATTTATCAATTAATTTCTTTATTTAAACTTTGAAAAAAAAATTATTTATAAATCAATTTCTCTATTTAAACTTTACAATGGATAAACTTTTTACTTGCGGAGCATACTCTGATATTTAACACAACTATCTTGATATTTCAGTAAAGCAATATGTTACATCTTCAAAAGTTAAACAAGAATTTTATGTGGGTTAAGTAAAGTTTAATATTTGAACTTCGAGCTTTCCTTTTTCAAGTTCATTGAGTATTTTAGTAATATTTATATATTAAATAAAATTGAAATTTTATAAGATGTTGTATTAATATTAATTGTTTTTTATTCAAAATTATAAATATATATAAATAAAAAATATATTTTGGTTTTGCTAATTTTTTCTTACAGTGATATAAGACTATCTTAATCTATTATATTAAGAGGTATCAATTTTTAACAATCAGAATTAAATTATATATATATATATATATATATATATATATATATATATAAATAAATGACATTGAAATATTTTACTCAAAATACATATTAATATATATCATTTAATAATTACATTGTCATACTAAAATATTATTCTTTTATTAATATATTTTTAATATATATCAAGATGATTTAATCTTGCATAAAAAAAATATTTTATTTATGACTTACTATAATATTTTTATTATTAATAATTGTTTACCAATTTCACATATCAATTTTATATTAAAATTCCAATGAATTACACATCTCCTCTCTTATTAGGAAAGAACTTGAATTATTTTATTTTTAATTATTTTTTCCTAATAATAGAAATATTCTACTATGACCAATATATATGTTTGCATGTGTGTTTGTATATAAGAAGTCTATATTGAAATATATTAGTAAACATGAATATTCAAACTTTTATTATGTTCAACATTGAAATATTTATAAGGTAAATACTATATTATTATTATTATTATTATTATTAACTTTTAATTATGTTCAATACTGAAATATTTATAAGGTAAATACTTGATGATGATGATGATGATGATGATGATGATGATGATGATGATGATGATGATGATGATGATGATGATGATGATGATGATGATGATGATGATGATGATGATGATGATGATGATCTTTTAGGTACACGTAATCTCTTAGAGTTGATATAAAATATAGATAGCCCCCATATCTGGGTGCTCATGGGAGGCCAGACACACCCTCCTAGCTCAATCGGTGGGGCTCAACACATGGCGTATGTCACTCAACAAATGGCATTCATGAAGATTAATTCTCCCTAGACTCATTCTCTAGCATTGTACTATACTCTTGAGTGTGTCAACTTCGGCATTAAAATCCCAAGGGACATGGCATCCCGACATTTTCTCCCCCTAGTGTTTCATCTCAAGCCATCCTTCGCCCCTTCTCCTACTACTCCATGTCGTGTGACCCCTTCCATCAAAACATCAACGATGATAGAGGTAGGGGATGACAACTTGATAGAGGCATGTGTCGTGAACGTCCTCCCACAACCTTTGATGAAGCATCCATTGCTTCTCTTTTCAACTACACCATTCTAGATGATATAAGGAGACAGTTGATTGTGATGGAGGAGAAAGAGACTCGCAGAAGTCCTCCAATGCTTTGGGCCCTACACAAAATCCTCGTTCACCAGATCAAGGAGAGGGAGCAGGAAAAATCGAAGGCCACTAAATGGATTGTAGATCTGTCTACCTACCATAGCCACTCCTCCTCCATCAAGCATCTTTCTAGAGACCTCAAAATTTGAATATACATGTAGCATCCCTTCCTCCATCACCCGCACTTTGTCCCACTTGCAATCACCTCTAGTTGACTCGTCCTCTCTAACTCTCAACAGAGCTATGAATCCTCCTTCTCCCGGTTCACACTTCTCCTCCCCTCTGGTGTTTGATGCCCCCCCCTCTCTCCCCCCATCCCAGTCCCTTTGGATGTTACATCCTCGAAAAGGTTCTAGCAGTCTCTAGCAATGTGCAGGCTCACAGAAGTTCCTAAGTTTACGATGACTCAAACACGACTTCAATGTGGCTTTAGTGTAGCAGGTGCTAACCTCTTGGCCATCATGGCACACAACAGGTTGGTCAACTTCAAACTGGTTTGGTTCATTGGAAACTGTCATTTTGGCTTGGTCTATGTGCACTTGGTATGGATTTATGAGGCTCACAGTCTCAATTTTTTCGTTATCAACACTAGCTTGCACGCAAGCAACATGGAGGTGCTAGGCTCAATGCTTCAATTTTTGCTCATTGTCAACATGTTTTTAATAGCAAACAGCCTCAAAAACTTGAAATTTGGTTTCCCCTTCAAGGGGTAGAAAATTTTTGGTTTCTTTCTCTAGTTTCTTTGCTCAGAGGCTGCTCTAGCAGCTATACATTATGTATTTCTCCTTCTTAATATAATGTAGATATGTTTTCTTACAAAAAAATGATATAAAACATAGTCATTAAAATATTTTATTTGTGGCTCTCGTGGTGAAAGTGAAATATTTTTACCACATCTCTTTTATACTAGGTTGAAATATTAAAAATAATTAAATAAAGCTAACATAATAAAAATAAGGTTATTAATATTTTCAATTAAATTAATTAAATTTTAAAATAAACTCACCAAATTTATTCAATTAATAAAAAGTTGGTGCACACAATATTTTATAAGAAGAAAATGATATATGTTTAATTTATAACTAAGAGAATAATATTTATTTATAAAATAAATTCGGAAAAGATAATTAATTTAAAAAAAAAAAAACTTTTATGAATATAAATGTTAAAAAAATTGAATTAAATAATATTTACATGTATGAAACCAATAATATATTATGGGTAAAATCATATTCAAAGTTATGAAACATGTTGACTGTTTTCTCATTATAGTGTTATTTCATTGGTTTGCATATATATTTTACTTTAAAAGATTGTTAAATAATTAAATTAAATTACGGTATATTTTTAATAATTAAATTTTAAGTTTAATTTAATAAAATAAATTATGAATCCATATATTAAGTATTAATTAAATTCATCCATTTTTTTACGATTTTTTAATTAGATAATGTCTATAAGAATTAAAATGAAAATTTAAAATTAATGAAAAAACTATGTAACATTAATCATCATCTTTGAGGCTCTATATAGTAGATATTATTATTAAGTTGGTTTTTTTTAATTAAGTTAAATATTATTTTATGTGACAATTGTGGATGATTTATTTATAAATTTTTTTAATAGTATTTTGTATTTTTCGTTTTTTGAATTATTTCTAAGTTTAGTAATATCTATATCTATATCTATATATATATAATTATTAATTATCATGAATTTCATATTGGTCTATTTCTAAACCAATATAGAATGAAAGAGTACCATGATGACATTAAGAGGGTTTATGTAAACTAGCACAATGGTAAAGGTTGAAAAGAAAAAAATTATTATATAATAAGAATCAAAACATTTACTATCATGAATTTCATATTGGTCTATTTCTAAAACAATATAGAATGAAAGAGTATCATGATGACATTAAGAGGGTTTATGTAAACTAGCACAATGGTAAAGGTTGAAAAGAAAAAAAATTATTATATAATAAGAATCAAAACACTTATTTCATAATATATCTAACTTCCCTAAAATGCAAGTAATCATGAAATTGTTTCTAATTCTAGAGAAAACCTCCACCTACAGCTCAAGTGAGGTTGACATAAGGATGCAAGTCTTGGTTCAACCATTGGGTGATAAAGGAGGAAATCATATTTAAGAATAAGGATAATATTAAACATACTATTACTTTGAAATTTAAGGATAAGTTGTGGGATGTTAAAGAGTTAGAAGGAAAAATGAAGCTGAGGTATTATACGGAGGTGATCAACCCGAGTCTTGCTAACAAAATTATATTTCTGCCTTGACCACTACTAAGAAGAAAATCAAGATTGTGAAGATAAGAACTAATTCTCATGGTCTTCGAAGTGAAACGGGGCATTGGTCTATTCCCAAAACACCTTGGGACGAAAGCATATGTAACCTTTACAATAATAAGATGCTTGAAGATGGAAAAAACTCTCTTGGATTGTTGATCTCTTATTCACATCCTTTTTCATTTCGACATTGCCAACCTTCTTAACTTGTTAAGTCAACAAAACTATAGTGATCTAGGAACACTTCTTTCCTTCTTTTTTATCATAAAATTAAAATATTAAAGAGTGGCAATTAATCTCTTACTTTCTCAAGGTCCAATAAAACACATTGGTATTAGTGGACATTAATCATCATCATCAAAATCATTATTATTATTAATTATAAGAATAATTATTATATAAGTAACATATATACATTCTTATACATGGATATTTAAGCCTACTTTACGGTGGAGATACTTCACGTTAAATAGGCTCTATTACAATACCATGGAAAAATACCATGACTTATCAATACAACATACCAAAAAAAACCTTCAAATTATTTGCTGCATTACCAATGCTTTTGACCTTTTTAAGTTAACAAAAGTATGTGACATTAAGGTGTTTCTCTATATACTTTTCAAACCTATAAATAAAATACCAACATATCCTAAGTAATCTCATACCATTTTTGATAGATTATTTCTCATTGTAGTCATCATTATCAATTTTTATAATTATAAATTAAAAAGCAATGAAAATATTATCTTATTGTGAATATTTATTTATAAATAAATATAAATACAAAATTTTACAATACCAAATTCCACCACTATACTAAATATGTTAAATAATAAATGTAATCTTTAAAATTCTCAATACTAAATATGTTAAATAATAAATGTAATCTTTAAAATTCTCAATACTAAATTAGATTAGATCAACCATTTTTAGTAATAAAAATACATAAAATTTTCTAACTTCATAATTTTTAAAATACATAAATTTTTATTTTTATTTAAAACAAATATATTTTTTAAAATAAATTTATAGATTTATCAAAATAATTCTTTTTAGATCCCTTTATAAATTTGATGGCACCTGATTTCAAGAATCTCATCCATACCATAAATGTGTAAACGAATACGAATTGAATGACAACCAACCTCATAGAATATATGAGCATGAAAAGAGGAACTGAACCAGAAGCATGGATGGATAGATTCTTATTATGAACGGACAGTTATTTAAATTAATGATAGTTTAAGAATATTTGATCTCAGAATTCTGTGATCTATAATGATTTTTTGAAATAACTTTTGGATTGATCATATAAAATTGTTTTCTATTTAAATTTAATTGATTTAAATTAATGATAGTTTAAGAATATTTGATCTCAAAATTCTGTGATCTATAATGATTTTTTGAAATAACTTTTGGATGGATCATATAAAATTGTTTTCTATTTAAATTTAATTGACTTGTTTGCTGTCACGCCCCCACAAATATTTTTTTTTTTTATTTATTATAATGCAATAATATTAGCTTTTCTACCTAAACAATAATACTATGACTTACACATTTACTGATGCATTCTTACCGACTCTTAACATTATTACTTCTTATATCTGTGGCTTGATATATATATATATATATATATATATTGTTACATTTGAATTTGTATACATATCCGCTCACATTTCTCTTACTCATGTTTTCAATGATTCGATATACATCATACTTTAATCCTATGAGAAAGGAAAGGCCATAATCCACAGTTTATGGAAAAGTTACAACGTTGACCACGCAATATATATATGATTATATGCAATGTTGCTTATGATCTGTGTCTTACATATCCCGAGAGATCGGGTTTGATTGTTTGTCCGGCCACCGTATTCCCGGCCAGGTGTACGCATCCTCCATCGTCCATTTGGAGAGATGTGTGGCAGATGGCAACCGTGCCATGTGCGTTCTGTACATAACCCTGACTCCTCGGCCTTGAAGCTTTTCGCGCCAGAGAGCCTCCACGGTAAACCGGCAATCGCATGGTTGACAATCCTTGCGGTAGATCAAGGGTTCACAATGCGCCACGAGCCGGTAGCCTTCTGGAGGGTTTATATCTTGCCTAACTTTCGGGTTGTCATTATGTCATTCCATTTCCTCCGCCTTGTTCCAGCTCTGTCGCCTCATGGTGCTCCTCTGCATCGGTCTTTGGCCTCAGGCATGCAGCTCAGGCCACCATTCAGCCTCGTTGCTGTTTTGAAGGTAAAGGATTGCGTTACAGAAAACCTGGTGCGGCTTGGTTCAGGTTTGTTTAGTTTCACTGCACTGGCTTTCTTACAATGTTAATACCAGTTTGACATGATGCTAACAGCGTGTAATGTTTGTGCAGAAATGAAGTCCTGCCGCCATATGGGACGAGGGTTCTTCTTCTCCTCGTCTTCCTCACCGACGGGTAAGTTTCAACCACTTATGGCCGCTGTACATATGAGTTCTGTGAAGTTGAGTCTAGGACGTGCTCATCCGCTTGACAGGGTTTTGATATTGTGTCTCAGATCTATTCCCTGCACAAGCTCAGGGTTTATTGAAGGCATGTAGTGTTAGCTTTTGAATCTTAACCTTTCGCTAGGACTCCGAGGTTGTATTACCAGTTTATGAAAGACTTATAGTTCTGTCTCAGGCACAGTACTGACTTTTTATTCTTTTGAAGACACAGTCTAATATCAGTTCTTGAGCTCGGCTTCGGCTCTAATGACTGTTAGGTCTTTGTTGTATATGGATATGGTAATTTTATGAATGTCTGGACATTTGTTTCAATGGGTCGAGCCATTTTCTTTCAATGAATAAAATAATGTGTTTCCAGATATCTATTGCATGTTTGAGTTTTTATTATCGTTTAGATGAAGGTCCCTAAGGCCATTCGTCTCTGGCTTGGTTACTTCACCGGCTGAGCGTAAGCTCCCGCTGCAATAGTTACCAGGTCCGGGTTTTCCACCGGCCATAACCGCCTGAGAGAGCTTGTAACCCTGGTTACGCTGCTCTGTCCTCGGCGTCCAATATTTCCACATAAGATATATGATAATGCTGCATGTCTCATTTCCGCGTTTACTTAATATGTTTCAAGTAAAGGAATATGTTTTGTTTCAAATATTTCGTTGAAACCCTCCTCACAGCTTTACACCAGGGTTTCTTTATTTAATATCTTCATTCATTCGAGCGTTTGCATATTACGGTATGAAGAACGACTCCAGTTCGGTATTGCTGTGAACGTGAATGCTTAAGCTTTTAATATACAGCTAGACTATAGTTTACCTTTGATGCGGAACACTTGTATCCATTACCTTTTAACATGTTGCTGTGTAGTAGTTCATGGTTCGGCTCTTGAACACGTCTTAGGGTTTCTCAGTAATCCTTACAGATCTGTATATTCCCGTTTAAACAATGATGCTTTTACATTTGGTTTAGCTTCTCATATGCTATTGGATGCAAAGCATTTAGAATGGGATACGTTTTCCCTAATGGAGGCCTTTCCCCGCATTCTCTGTTATGATACCAAAGACTGCGTTTTTCTGTTATAATATATAAGACTGTATTCTCTGTTACATGCCAAGACTGTATTCTCTGTTACATGCAAAGACTGTTGTAATACAACAGGGTTTTATTCTTCCTTATACCTGGTTATGAATGAGTGGTAGTATCGATCTCTGTTATAAAGTTATTCTCATTTCTATGTTATACTCAGGAAAAGATTAGCTAGTATTCGTATTTACCCGAGTTATATATCTCATCTTTCTTTATCATTATCTTCAAGAACAGGACAGCTAACATTAATCTCTGTCTAAGTTAAAGGATTTAATCTGCTTTACATCTCATACTTAAGAAGGAACAGATAATAACCATCTCTGACAATATTATGCAATTTACTCATCTTTACCATATATTCTTAGGATAACAGCAGTTATTACCAGTGGTTTATTCTTCAACACAGAATAATAACAGAAGTATGTCTAGTAGATGTGTGCATTGTGAGCCATACCTGCTCTTCCGCAACCTACTCGTTATTGCTTGCCAAACCTCCCGACCGTAGGAAGACTTCTCTTTGATCTTCCACCCCCAAGCAATTGCAGGTCCTACTCGACCGCAATAACACTGGACTCGCCAGTAACGCTATATGATCCTAACCAGACTTAGCGTGTACAGGAAGTTCTCTTCCTCATGCCATCTGATCCTAACCAGACATAGCATCCCAAAAGAAAAATGTTTTTTTCTCTTTCTTTTTTCTGTTTTCTGCCTGTCTCTATTATATACTCATACGTCTTCCAACAAAGATACCGATCGAACACGCGACCTTCAATCCTATTCAGTCTCACGCTCTTCCATCAAAGATGCCCCGACCAGCATCCCCTCGTTCCATTTTACAGGAATCAAGAATCGGTTCAATAACTGATTCAAGAATCGGTTCAACAACTGATTCGTAAGTTTTTTAAATTTAGAATTACTTTTTACTCAGGGTAGTTGCAAATAGGGATATGACATACTCCCCCCCTTAACAGGAACACCGTCCTCGGTGTTCATCTCTTATTGGAACTTTAGATTGTACTCAATGTATAATCATCTAATCCACACACAATGATGATCCTTCCTCTTTGGAATCCAAGATTTTATTCCAATTAATGACAATACCCGAAACAATAATGATATAATCATAAGAAATATCATTAGTTATAAGCATCAATAATCATAAGCATTCGTAATTGCAAACTATGCAACTTTTTAATTGCCACCACTTGGCCCTTATTCATTCATGATAACAATTTTCTGTGTCAACTTACCATTACTTACCATCTATTTTGAAAACCATGAATACTTTCATGTAAGCATTTTAATAGTAGTTGGAAATCTCTTCATTCCACCACGGTAAGTAATTCCTGTAATATATGACTAACAAATAAATTGCATTAGTCACTATATTTTGAGTCAAATGAAATATTTTTTTGACTATCAATTCAACTGTGCAATGCTAGATGATTTCTAAATCCCAGTACTTTTACAAGTACTTAAAGAGCACTAACACCAATCATCAAATGATAAATCACTGCTCACGTGCACACTGAACGAATTCTTACTAAAGACATCCGCAAAGTGCTTCTAGATGTATCAAAAGAGCACCTAGCTCTAAAACAATCAATCACTGCATCATTTGAAAATGGTCTTAGTCCCTACTAAGACTTTCACAAGATTAATAATATGATAAAGGAATTAAAATTTCCAATAATTCCTTATTGAGTACTAAATTCATTTCTTGTTAAACGTGCATAACACATTTTACACCACTATATCTAGAATTCATCTTTAACATATCATATAGCTGATTCGTTAATTTCTTTAACTATGAGTACCATAAAGGCTAAAGAATTCCCAACCCATGGGAACTGGTTTCCATAACCAAACCGAGTCATTTTCACATCCAGACATTTTTTTTTTTGATAGAGACCTTACCAGGTCTAACATGGAATTTCACTGGCCAACCAGCTCAAGAATTCCAGGGAGAATGAATCTGGGCAGACAAGTACCATCAACCCCTCTGGGCAGGTAGCTGCCATCAACCCAACTCCGGGCAGACAAGTACCATCAACCCCTCTGGGCAGGTAATTGCCATCAACCCAACTCTGGGCAGACAAGTACCATCAACCCCTTTGGGCAGGTAACTGTCATCAACCCAAGCACTTGCAGGTCCTACTCGACCGCAATTACGCTAGTCTCACCAGTAAACGTAGGTCCTACTCGACCGCAATCACACTGGTCTCGCCAGTAAACGCTATCTGATCCTAACCAGACGTAGCGTACACAGGAAATTCTTTCCTCTTATGCCATCTGATCCCAACCAGACATAGCATGAATATTTCTCTTTTTTCATCTCTTTCTCAAAGTAATTTACACAATGAACCATATGAACATTATCATTAGCACAACAGACATGCATGTTTACCATGCATTTACACTTAACCCCAATATGGGTCCACAACATCAAGATTGATGGGAAACATATCCATCATACACGTTGTATGCATGCAAATTTTCCAAATAACATAATTCATGCATATCATATAACATCATTCTTTCTCATTTATAATTGCATTTCACATTGCAGCAATTTACGTGATGAGTTTTCTTGTTGCCATTAAGCTACCACTACTTAATCCCATCAACAACGTTAGTTATAAATATGCATCAGTTAACACGTATTCCATTTCCAAGAATGTTCATGCATACAATATTGTCATGTATAAAAGCATATGAAAATACTCATTAATGTATAAATGTCAACAACAGTTGAGTTAATAATCTAAACATTTCCAATTTTGCCATAGTCTGTTGTCCCAATTCAAATCATCATTAATGGAGTATTAGCTTACGTTTACTATGTCTAGCTTTAGTCATGCATTGTCAATGTAATTAAACATAATCTCTCTAATAAAGATCATAACTCCATATCACAATGGCTAATCTTTGTGCATACCATTGCTTATCATATAAGCCTTTCTTTAATGTATGCAACCCATATTCCTTTCACTAGAATACTACCAGCATTTCATACAACAAACCACATACCTCTTTCTTAAAGGAAGTCATTTTAATCCTCATTTCTCTATCTTCCGATGTGAGGGTTTCTCAAGATTCCATTTTCAAGAAATTATTAAAGATATCTATCTTTAGGCATAAAAAGCAAGATACAAAAACAAAGTTTACTTATCCTTTATGTATCAAAATCAAGCAATCGACACAGCTCATCCAACAAGACAATCTCTCCAAGAGATTATTATTTTCAAAGGAGCTAGCATGACCACTTTCTCTAAGTACACACCGACTTGAAATTTCAAAGTCACAATAGCTACTCATATGCAACAGGTGTTCTCCTAACACAATTACTTTACTTCAATGCACATAGTTCTTTTCATGAAACAAGTAAGGATTTTGGTTCATGTATGAACACTATTCTAATGTGTCTTTAAGGAAAGAACCTCTACTTTTATTTTCAAGAAAATTCTCATAAAATCCTGCATCTTCATACATGAAGCATGCATACTCTTAGGATGAGACTATGTTTATGTATATATGTAATATACTCTTTCCTCAGGAAGTTACTTTGGCCATATTTAGCAAGATTTTATAGACAAGAGACAAGCATCTCACATACAAGACTCACGTGGAGTCTTCCCAATAAGAACTACTTATTTGCTTTATTAAGAAAGCATACAAAATAATCAATCTTTAATTGCATGCTTTAACACATTTTCTTTACCAAGAAAATCTATAAAAGAACCATTCTTTTATTGTATGCATTCAAATACTTCCTCTACTAAGAAATCATATAAAAAATTCATAAGGTGTTCTTCAAGAAAGTGAACAAGACACTTATCTTATGCATAACTTAACAAGTTAAACCACCCTTACCGGAAGCAATGGCTCTACTTTATGCAATTAGAAGCATAATCTCCCAAGTGTCACACACGCACCAGAGTTACCGCTTGATGCTAGATGCAACAATTATCATAACAGTACTATGTGTCCATTTCAGAATAATAACTTCAAGGAGGCATTACGAAAATCATTACATCAATACACTATAGTTATCATTTTCCAACTCCTTAAGCATGGTCAAGGGAATACTCACATGCACATCAAGCGTTATCTAGTCATTTCCAGACTTAGAGATTTCTTTTCCCATCTCTGTTTGTCCCTACAACACGGTCTTCTTCCTTCTCCTTGCTTCCTTTTCCTTTGGAAGCATCTATAGCTGGGGAAGGTAGTTAGAGTTTACTGACAACTGTATTAACACATGTAGTCTATTTATGAGTAATTATCATATGTAACTATACCATAAATGGATCCTAGAAATGTTACCCATCGAACATGCCTCTCCAATTAGGTTCACACTGGAATGCAACATGCATAAGAAATCCATCATTCCCATAGTAGAGATAAATTCAACCATCATTAAGGCTCCAATGGTTTTTATCTCTCAACCAGTAATGATAAACACATACCATGCTAATGGATTTCACTTAATTAGAGGGCAATCATCTTTAAATCTATTAGGACATAAGAATATACTATTCATCATGCATTCCCATGGTGAATAAAATTAAGAACTCTTCTCATAAACAACTAGAACTATAGCACAGAGAGAGTAAGAATCTTCACACACACATTCCATGCATGCGACATCAATCAACTTCACTTGTTTACGGATTGTAGCAATCTTAGTCCAATTCAATTAATGCATATAAGTTCCATGGGTTAGTCATACAACACTAACCAATCTCAACTACCAATCATCTTCATGCATCCATGATAAGACTGAATCAAAGTCGGTTATGACAATCAAGTCTCGCTGCTTGACTCATTGCATGTTTTTTTTTTTTTTTTTTTTTTAAACAATTTTTTCATCCTATTCAAGGATGTTTCCCTTGATTTATATTCATGCATTAGCCTATTAAGTTTCGTTCATTGTAATTTCAATCTAGTTCAGTTTATGCATCATTGTTATTGCCATATTTGCAAATTAAAACTTGGTAGTTGATTGTCACTTCCTCAATGAGTGTTCAATATTGTTCTTAAGTGCGACAAAAGTTTCATTGTCTTTTTCCTCATCAGGAATCCAATGTTATGAATGTAGTTATGCAACAACTTATTACCTACTTCTCGAAGAAGTTATAAACATGAATCACACCTGTCATACCAAAAGTAGTGTACGGCACAAATGAATATATGCGAATGATTAAACTCATACCTGAGTTAATGCCTACTAATGGCGTACTTCAATATCCTTTCCACTTACCAATTCCCAAAGGCGCCAGTATTGCAACCTTTAGCTCTGATACCAATTTGTCATGCCTCCACAAATAATTTTTTTATTTATTTATTATAATGCAACAATATTAGCTTTTCTACCTAAACAATAATACTATGACTTACACATTTACTGATGCATTCTTACCGACTCTTAACATTATTACTTCTTATATCTATGCCTTGATATATATATATATTGTTACATTTGCATTTGTATACATATCCGCTCACATTTCTCTTACTCATGTTTTCAATGATTCGATATACATCATACTTTAATCCTATGAGAAAGGAAAGGTCATAATCCACAGTTTATGGAAAAGTTACAATGCTGACCACGCAATATATATATGATTATATGCAATGTTGCTTATGATCTGTGTCTTACATATCCCGAGAGATCGGGTTTGATTGTTTGTCCGGCCACCGTATTCCTGGCCAGGTGTACGCATCCTCCATCGTCCATTTAGAGAGATGTGTGGCAGATGGCAACCGTGCCATGTGCATTCTGTACATAACCCTGACTCCTCGGCCTTGAAGCTTTTCGCGCCAGAGAGCCTCCACGGTAAACCGGCAATCGCATGGTTGACAATCCTTGCGGCAGATCAAGGGTTCACAATGCGCCACGAGCCGGTAGCCTTCTGGAGGGTTTATATCTTGCCTAACTTTCGGGTTGTCATTATGTCATTCCATTTCCTCCGCCTCGTTCCAGCTCTGTCGCCTCATGGTGCTCCTCCGCATCGGTCTTTGGCCTCAGGCATGCAGCTCAGGCCACCATTCAGCCTCGTTGCTGTTTTGAAGGTAAAGGATTGCGTTATAGAAAACCTGGTGCGGCTTGGTTCAGGTTTGTTTAGTTTCACTGCACTGGCTTTCTTACAATGTTAATACCAGTTTGACATGATGCTAACAGTGTGTAATGTTTGTGCAGAAATGAAGTCCTGCCGCCATATGGGACGAGGGTTCTTCTTCTCCTCGTCTTCCTCACCGACGGGTAAGTTTCAACCACTTATGGCCGCTGTACATATGAGTTCTGTGAAGTTGAGTCTAGGACGTGCTCATCCGCTTGACAGGGTTTTGATATTGTGTCTCAGATCTATTCCCTGCACAAGCTCAGGGTTTATTGAAGGCATGTAGTGTTAGCTTTTGAATCTTAACCTTTCGCTAGGACTCCGAGGTTGTATTACCAGTTTATGAAAGACTTATAGTTCTGTCTCAGGCACAATACTGACTTTTTATTCTTTTGAAGACACAGTCTAATATCAGTTCTTGAGCTCAGCTTCGGCTCTAATGACTGTTAGGTCTTTGTTGTATATGGATATGGTAATTTTATGAATGTCTGGACATTTGTTTCAATGGGTCGAGCCATTTTCTTTCAATGAATAATATAATGTGTTTCCAGATATCTATTGCATGTTTGAGTTTTTATTATCGTTTAGATGAAGGTCCCTAAGGCCATTCGTCTCTGGCTTGGTTACTTCACCGGCTGAGCGTAAGCTCCCGCTGCAATAGTTACCAGGTCCGGGTTTTCCACCGGCCATAACCGCCTGAGAGAGCTTGTAACCCTGGTTACGCTGCTCTGTCCTCGGCGTCCAATATTTCCACATAAGATATATGATAATGCTGCATGTCTCATTTCCGCGTTTACTTAATATGTTCCAAGTAAAGGAATATGTTTTGTTTCAAATATTTCGTTGAAACCCTCCTCACAGCTTTACACCAGGGTTTCTTTATTTAATATCTTCATTCATTCGAGCGTTTACATATTACGGTATGAAGAACGACTCAAGTTCAGTATTGCTGTGAACGTGAATGCTTAAGCTTTTAATATACAGCTAGACTATAGTTTACCTTTGATGCGGAACACTTGTATCCATTACCTTTTAACATGTTGCTGTGTAGTAGTTCATGGTTCGGCTCTTGAACACGTCTTAGGGTTTCTCAGTAATCCTTACAGATCTGTATATTCTCGTTTAAACAATGATGCTTTTACATTTGATGGATGCAAAGCATTTAGAATGGGATACGTTTTCCCTAATGCAGGCCTTTCCCCGCATTCTCTGTTATGATACCAAAGACTGCGTTTTCTGTTATAATATATAAGATTGTATTCTCTGTTACATGCCAAGACTATATTCTCTATTACATGCAAAGACTGTTGTAATACAATAGGGTTTTATTCTTCCTTATACCTGGTTATGAATGAGTGGTAGTATCGATCTCTGTTATAGAGTTATTCTCATTTCTATGTTATACTCAGGAAAAGATTAGCTAGTATTCGTATTTACCCGAGTTATATATCTCATCTTTCTTTATCATTATCTTCAAGAACAGGACAGCTAACATTAATCTCTGTCTAAGTTAAAGGATTTAATCTGCTTTACATCTCATACTTAAGAAGGAACAGATAATAAACATCTCTGACAATATTATGCAATTTACTCATCTTTACCATATATTCTTAGGATAACAGCAGTTATTACCAGTGGTTTATTCTTCAACACAGAATAATAACAGAAGTATGTCTAGTAGATGTGTGCATTGTGAGCCATACCTGCTCTTCCGCAACCTACTCGTTATTGCTTGCCAAACCTCCCGACCGTAGGAAGACTTCTCTTTGATCTTCCACCCCCAAGCAATTGCAGGTCCTACTCGACCGCAATAACACTGGACTCGCCAGTAACGCTATCTGATCCTAACCAGACTTAGCGTGTACAGGAAGTTCTCTTCCTCATGCCATCTGATCCTAACCAGACATAGCATCCCAAAAGAAAAATGTTTTTTTCTCTTTCTTTTTTCTGTTTTCTGCCTGTCTCTATTATATACTCATACATCTTCCAACAAAGATATCGATCGAACACTCGACCTTCAATCCTATTCAGTCTCACGCTCTTCCATCAAAGATGCCCCGACCAGCATCCCCCCGTTCCATTTTACAGGAATCAAGAATCGGTTCAATAACTGATTCAAGAATCGGTTCAACAACTGATTCATAAGTTTTTTAAATTTAGAATTACTTTTTACTCAGGGTAGTTGCAAATAGGGATATGACATTTGCACCTTGCTCTTAAGATAAATTTGAAATAACTTTTGGATGGATCATTTAAAATTGTTTTCTATTTAAATTTAATTGACTTGTTTTCACTTTGGTCTTGAAGATAAATTTCATGAGTAGGTTCCAAAGTCGGCAAAATTTTTTTTTGGATTAATCTGATTGTAGATTTCAAAAATATTTTAAACGTGAATTCCAAAAATATGCTGAAGTAAGAATATTAACTTAGCTACTATTAGTTAAATTTCAAGATATTTTCAAAATCTATAACTCAAACAGACCAACCAACCATGGGATGTCCATCTTGAGTTAATGAAACAGTTCGTCCTTATCGCAATCGTGGACATAAATTTCTTGCCATTCCTCATTTTCTTGAAATTTCATAGAATCAACAAACGATTATTCTAACTAGCATCGATTGAACATTCATAATATCAATGAATCCTAATCCTACTACCATGCATGGTTCTAATGATTATGTGGCATGAGATATATGATGACGATATAATGAACTCAACTTCACTGGTCGAAATTTGATGTAGAAACGTGCACAGCGAGCAGATTTGCATAATGTACTCTTAAGTAACGCTGTGTGATTTGAGGGCTTTACGAAACAATTAATTCCAACTCACAGTTGCTTTTTGTTAATGCATACCAACAAAGGTAAACACTGAAGTGCGAAATGAAATTTACTCAATCAAATTGAGGATGACGTGGTAGTAATATTCCAAGATAACTTGACAACAGTGAATATACATGTACAAATGAATACTATATTCACATATATGACAAATATGAAGTTAATCTTGATGTAAGTAACAACTTTTGTCGTGTTCATTGGCTCTCTCTCTTAAACTCTTCTTTTTGTAAATATGTTTCCCCTTAGCACATGCTCATGGTGACCTCAAATATTTCCAAATACTCGAAGAAAGTCATTATGTATGCTTTGTGATTGGATGTATTGTTTTCCTTCTATTCAGGAATAAACAAAATCTCAAATGTCAAATGACCATGTACTCCTTTTGTGATAACTAACATCATTAGGTTTCGTTACTTAACCATACCCGTGGAACACATAACAAAATGGGCAGCATGAGTTTGTCTCTGTAGAGGAATAATTTCATGTGTGCTAGACATGAATATCTCTATGAGTTCACGTCTCTTCCCTAGGATATCAGGTATAGGGTATTTCTCCAATACACAATTTCTACAAAAGTTTAATTTTGATCCAATATGAAAAATTATAGTTGGATCCTTGAAATACTAAGGTTTTGAAAGGCCAAAACACATAGTAATTGAGAGTTCAAATATCGGATGATTGAATTTTGGAGTTTCAGGAGATTAGGCAAAACAACTTTTCATCTGAAGGTTAAGTAATAGACTTATTATAGTCAATTTATGCTTAGGGTAGGGGTTTCCCTATATTTAATTAAAAAAAAATTATACAAAGACCTAACTTGAGATAAGGAATTTCACTCTAGGACCTTATAATGCCAGAAAAAAACCCTCATTCAATAGATCATGTCTCTTTTATCTAACTACTTGCTTCAACATTAAATTACACAATCACATGCAAACATGCATAAAATAATTTAGAAAGAAATAAGTATGCAAAAGCCAAACTCACAGAGAAGAAGCACTCACGTGACTGCAATCTTTATTAACTAATCTTTAAAGACATTACACAGTATTCATAGTCACTTCTCCATTGTACACATCACATTTTCATTCTCCCCATATCTATTGTTATCCCCTTTTTCCTACTTTGCGATTTCTCACAATCTTATAAAAAAAACTAAACTATTTTGCCGAACAGATATTTATTCAAATCCTCTAAATTTAAAATTATCTTAACAAACCTCCAATCCCTCATAACTTTCCTAACAATCCTACTATAATAGACTTAATCCTTCTTGTCACCTACCCCCTGGGCACCACACCACTAACTACCAACTATGCTTTACTTGATCCACGATGTGGACATTTAGGTTCCCTTAATAGACTTATTTACTACAACATGAATAAACCCTTCAACATTTCGTATGCATACATTACAACTTGGAGGAAAGAATCGATCATGGGCATTCAACATGATGAGATTATGCATTCAAAATTTTAGTAATTTTATGACTTCTTACAAGCATTAATGGAATCATTAACAGAAATACATTGTAGCTAGCATTGTCATAATCCTACGGGCATAGTCGAAAGAACACTGACATATATATTATGCAACACGAGCCTCAGTAGATGCAATTCACTCCATAATTCATAATGCATAACATAGATAACTTGAACCTTAGGCTATATAATTTCAAGCATTAGAACATAATTATATATCATATTTATTCACCATCTTCGAAACCAAGATTGCACATAAGTTTAAAGATGTAACAACATAACAATTATTCCATAAAACCCATATATTATGTTCCTTCACCAGATTTAACTTGGATTACATTTATGTGCCATAATTGTCACATGCATCCATATATAATCATCTCATAAATGCTATTAAAACATGAAAATTCACTCATGCATAGTGGTCACATGCAATTCGTTCAATCATCTCATAGCAAGGAAAGCTTAAGAAAATTCTCTCATATGCTAAATGAATTTACAACATAGAGGGTAAGGAACCAACATATAGAAAATACCATGCAAACTAGACTATATGAAAGAATGTCACCTGGAAAATCGAGCACTGCCACCCAACCTAGAACTGGTTTTCCCCAATTCACCCCCGAGACGAGAGCTCTTTCCAAAGTTCAACTGCCTCCTATTGATATCTTCAATGGGTATTTAATACCGTCTTTCATGATATGGTTTCCATTAGCAGCATCCCACTTTTATGGATCTTTTCATCCATTTGCGTAGGCTTTTCTCATAAAATCTTACCTTTCTCTTCCCCGAGGCTTTTCCTGATAACAACTTGCCTATTCCTCCCATGAGGCTTTTATGTTTTTCTTAAACTTATCATCTTTCTCGAGCTAAGTAACTTAATGGATATTTATCTCCAAATCCATTAAGCTTATATAGAATTGGATCTAGAAGTCTTATCATGAAAGAATTATCCATTCCCATTCACCAGTGGGATTTTATTTGGAAAGAACCTCATCTCTCAGTATCTCATTTTCCAAGTGTTTTATATTATCTTTATTTATTTAAAATAAATTATTTAATTTTAGTGTTACATCTTGGACCTATCTTTTCTTAGCTTAGGTTAACACATTGTTACATAAAATAGAGGGGTGTTACATACTCTCCCCCTTAAATCTACACTGTGCTCGTGTATTACTGCATCTTACAATATTATCTCCTTGTTCATAGGTAGTTGTCTCTGAATTTACAGGCTCCCATGGCCTTTCCATCTAATGTAGATCTTCCAATCTATATATCCGTTATAAAGGAGCACATCTCCTTCCATCACTACCTGTAACATTTGTTTCAATCAATTTTGTGAGAGATTTTAGATGAAAAAACTGAACTTTGTTTATCATAGTTAATATCATAACTTGATATACATTACTATTATTTGAGTAACTATGGGTTATATTGCCCGCCATTTAAATATGATTCATCATGTTCGTTGTATTTTAAGAAATGCATGTTCTTCCCCTACATTCTTCCAAAGCCTTTATGTTCTTGACGAAGACTTGCTTCCTATAGTTTTCCTCTATTAGTCACAACAAGTCAAACTAGGACATTTGACTAATCAACATGTATAAAATATCATATCAGGTTAACTCAAACATAACCATCATAAAGAAGAATCATATTTCATATGCATACTAAGACGAAAACAAAGTATGGATAGATATCCTTAGCTTCCAATACCAATTCTTAGTTTCCACCTTTGTCCTGCCTCTGTACACACACTGGATCAGTTGCCTCACTAGCAAAATCACCCGGTTCCTTCTCTTCTACCATGTGCACCTGCACATAGTGTGCATTACACATACACAACTATACATGTCATATATCCTCATGCAATTCATGCATCCATACCAGTACCATATGTACCATTTGTACACAATACCATCTGTACACATGTACACAATACGAAATGTCCATAGCATCACCTGCATGACATATGCTTCATCCACATGTTTTTAACCATGTAAGTATTATGCCGAACATTCCTTTAATCTTTCATTCACACTACTTTTAGGTAAGTCCAATTAGACCATTTTGGGTTTGTCGATTGTAGAATAAGGAATTCATGGACTTGTTCAACTTCTGCAACCAGAGCATAACTAAAAATTTTGATGTCTGAATATTCAAGTGCTTTTATTTAGCTAATCCTTTCCATGTATCTTGTGGTTGCAGGAAATTTTCAGAAAAATTATAACATAAATTCATAATACAACTTTACCAAACTATTAATTTTGAGTTTCAGGATTGAATTTGTCCCATAGACAAGGTTTTAATAACATCAAAATATGAACTCTGCTTAATCATAAAGCATACTATTGACCATGATAGTTAGTCTAGTATGAACTTCAATGTTATATTTGAAGTATAATAAAAATCTTAACTCGTCTTTAGCCAAGAACATAATTGTTTGGTACTTAAAAGGTACTTCACACATAAACAAGTCATCTAATATGATTTAATGTTGCTCTTTTTACACTTCTTCTAACATCTTCTTGGCCATGAATAATTCAGTGTATGTCTAAAGCCAATTGAACAATCAGTGTGCAAGTGCATACATTTCCCATAAATCAGTTATAAATTAACGTTACAATATTCTCAACTCCACACCCTCCAAGGTTTTAGGCACTATGTGTACCAAGGTGTGAACCTAGGTGATTTACATGTTTACGCCTCACTTTAAACATTAAATCACCCTTGGAAAAAAGAGAATATAACTCATTTATCAAATTTATTAACATGAATTTCTACATTGTTTATGCAACAATTATTATGATTCCTTTTTTAGAACCAAACAACATTATTAACGCAATCTCATAGGTAGACTTCTTCCATATTTCTTGATAGAAATATTGTTACAAAACATGCACTTCAAATTGTACAATTTTCAATTGGTTTGAGTAAATTGCTAGATATTATTTTATTGAAACCAATTTTCTTTTACAACAATCTCGCTTACCAATATCATATATCCACTAAATAGGGTTAAAGCATCGAGGTGTTGTATGGTTTCTTATTCTCTCCTTTCTAGAACCTTTTATATGTCACCCCTTTGGTGCATGTATTTTATTACTAGCATAAGATATTAGATCATCATAGGTTGTATTAATGTGAAAACCTTTTGCATTTATCAAGAATTTTCTTATTAATTCAGACAATCATGTTTTGAATCTAGTGTATGATTTTTGTTATTCATTAGCCTGCTCTACATTGCTCTAATGCATCAAGCACCACCATATATAGTCTGAAAATATAAAATGTTTATAAAGTAGAAGCGCATAGATCATTTTACTCTTATCACTTCCCACAAGAAGTACATTTGTAAGATCTCCAATCATTCTACAGATTGGAAAGGTTCCTATTTATGAAATGTTACCCATGGAACCCCATTTATATTTGGATGGATATGTACCTTAAGGTACACCATAAGTTGCAAGGTTTCACACATTAGAATTTAAGTGAACTATTGGGGAGCTGCTCTTAAGCTTAAGACTATCTTTCCGCTATTAAAATTGGAGTTGTTTCTATACTCCCATTATGTATTTACACAAGATGTACTTTTGGTGTCATTCCCATTGACCTTCATATTAGATTCATAATTAATGTGTGATGTCTTCTCACACATGCATATAATGAGTTGCATTGCATTTGATCATTTACTTCTCAATTTTGAACCTAGCTTCATCTAGATTGGAATCTAATGTGTGCCTCTTATCGACTTTATTTACAATTATCTTGAGATTTGCTTTACTCAAAATAAACTTGTATGTTCCAAATTATGAATGTCAAATTTCATATTAAATAATAATTTGGTAAGGCTTAGTTCCATTCAATAGTGTATATTTGAAACATTTTACCAATAAACTAAGTTAATGACTCAACCAATGGAAAAACCACATTCCAAAACTGAACTTCATCATTATACACAGAAGTACCAATTAAAATATTAAATTGAAAGACAATTCTAAAATACATAGTCTCGTACCTCATATAGAGACCTGACTTTCTTGAGTTTAATGATCTTTCATGGGAATTTCCTGAACAAATACTCAATTATTGATTTCGGATACTTTTGATAGAATGCTATGAACTTTTTTCGAGTGATTTATATAGATTCCATCTAAATATTTTTTTATTGTTCCTCATGTTGACAAAAACCTATGGCAAAAAGCACTTGTCATATTTTCTGATGTTGACCATAACGTCTGGAAAAGAGCACTTGTCATTTTTTCTCATAAGGTTCAACTTTTTTTCCCCTCATATTTCAATATCTCTATATGCATAAACTTTATTTTATTAATTTATGTCCTTGACAAGACTATCTTAGTTTTATTTTATTCCTCGCATTTATACAACTCAAAATTTAATCTTAACATGAGAAATTAATTTGAGGACAATATGGAAGGAGATATCTATTAACGATAGAATTTAAAACTACCATTACTCCTTTTAATACCACATAATTGTTACAATTTTGTTCATTCCTCCCGTTCTACTATGATATTTAGCATCTTAAATCAATTTTTCACTCATGTTAATTTGTGAGAAATTTAATCCATCTGTGAATGTAAGCATATGAATGTAGCTCATTGTAACCATGCAAATGATCCCTACATGCAAGCCATACACATATATGTAATCATAGACATGTAATCACATCATGGGTGTTAATATGAAATTCCGAAGATAATTCTTCATATTCTTCTGTTTTATGCATAAAATAGAATAAAAAATAACTCATATAAATTGTACACATTCTTGCTTTTATTTTGTCATTGACACAATGGCCACATGTCATTTAACTTGATAATGTCTGCTTAAAATAATGATGCATAATAATCTGAAACAGTATCCTTATCATGAAGGAAATTGCAATAAAGAAAACCGTGGTACCTATGTCGATGAGTCTATACATGTTTTGATGTTTTTTCTCATATTAACAAAATAGTACATGTGTAGTGTAGTCCTCCTCTGTAAAAGCTACCCATAGGTATTTTCCATTAATGACGACACACACACACACACACACACACACACACATATATATATCAAGGTCGACTAAAATTGTGTCTATCCTGTGTAATGCATCTTAAATTAATTTCTTAACCATGATAAATAATGAAAATTTTCGCACTGGATATTATATTATGGTCTCTTACATTATTTCCTTTTTGCGAAAAACTCAACATTCAAACCATCTCAATCCATTTAGTGCATTTTTATAGCTTTTTCATTCATGTGGGCCTTCACATGGTAACTCTCCCTCTGTAGCATATTTGGTCATTCCCTGAATTCCCTTACCCTAATATATATAAATCCCGGGCGTGGTTGTGGTGTTGTAAGTCTCCTATACCAACACTACCTAGGGTTTTCATATCATTCTAATAAAATAAGAGTCAGTCAAACCTTTTAATCGAATCGGTATTTGACCATATTACAGATCTCAAATTGTATGTTAATTAAAACATATAACTTTTTTATCTCAATTAGGTTAACTAGATCCTACATATCTACCTAAAATAAGAATCATTGAAAATGAAATTTCGGACATGAGTTAACCTTACTTGCCATGAATTCCCAACCCATACAATTCACCATGACTGCTGATATAGAATACCTAAACCACAAGTATACTATATGATGAGTTGCTATGTTCGGCCTCCATATGGAAAATCTCAAGATCGAGATTTATTTCTTACTCTCCTTCATGTAACCTCCACATAGTCATAAGGGTCACCTCATTGCCAAGCATTCCTCGCATAACAGGCTACCATAAATGACCCGGCACGTAGTCGCGCTCACTTAAAATTGTCCAAAATATGTGATATCCATTCAAACAAAGAAAAAAAAACTTGCATAAAATACAAATATTGCAAGCAATTCGTAACGACAGAATCTCGTGACATAAAGTAAGTCAGAAATTTACCTTGGCGAACATTCTCTAGGTACCTTAGTAGTTTGCATCACGAGAAATGGAAACCTAGACTCTCTAAAAGTGCGCATGACGAGAGGTTTTAACTTCATTGTAGCCAACAGAACCGAACACGACTTCTTCCAATATTCATAGAAATTACACTATCATGGCAGTGTCCACGTTACCCATGGAGCTTGGCATATGCCTAGCAAGGGAATCGATAATAGATTTTCTGAATGTTGAGATTGTTCAGTGAGGGAATCATGAGAACCCCTCCCTCGAGAGGATTTCTTGAATCTCTGTCTCCACCATGGTCTGTCTAGAACCTCTCCCACCTTTTCTTTCTACATCTTTGGGAAACATGGCTGGAAAAGTAGAGGCCACACTTGTAATAATGTTCATGAGAATTGATGATAATGCATTTAATCGGACTCTTCCCCTTGGTTTGCAGCTTGATGCATTGGCTTGTGACTTCGATGCTCAATGTACTTGATCCCTGGTAAACTTTGAGATTTGGTGACAAAACCAATAGTTTTACCTACCAGGAGGAGAAATTATTCCTTTGAATCATTGGGATGCCTATAAATATGGCCTTGACCATTCTCTCAATGATTTGAACACATTCAATCATAGTAGAGCGAAACAATTTTTGTGGGTCTTGGCATCCTTAAGCAATTCTTTGCTGGGAACCTCTACGTATTTTAGTCATTACGCATAGGGAGGGGACGAGCTTAAAGAAATTTTAGGACTTATCCACATGCAATTAAGGATAATCCTTATCCACTAACTGTTGTTATGAGCTTTTCCATTAGAATAATCTTTATCAACGATTATTCTTAGTATCAAAACGTATATAGATTAGGGAATAAAGAAAACAGAAAAAAAAAAATCAGTTTGTAAGGGAAAAACAGTGTACAAAGAGCTTTTCTCTAATCCTCCAATTGAGAAGGTGCCATTTTTCTTTGTTGATATTTCTTGCTTGGGTGTTGTTCCCACTTAGTTATCAACCAATTGAGAATAAAGAAGTTTTAAGCACATTGTTCAGACTTCACTTTGGGGCGAAAGAGCCCACGGGCTAAAAGTGCAGGGAATTTTGGAATTCATTTAGGTACCTAAGGAACAAATTTCATTTTTTACCCCGGTTCAGATGAGCTTTATATGTTTTTTTTTATACAAGAACACACAACACATCTAAGTTTTTGTTACTCATTTTTCGATATTTAGGTTAGACCTTCCACTCGAAAGACGGTCTTCCATTCTTGTTCAATCTTTTCTAATTGGCCATTTTTTTCCATTATTTTCTTTATTATGCAACAAATCCAAGCATTTATTTATTATGGAGTCACTTAGAGCCTCACCTTCTTGCTTGATCGGTCACACTTTTAGACATTTACCTGAGGTTTCAGAATTTTGTATTACTAAATGTATTACAATGGAATTGGGTCGTATTATGAATATGCATTCAACAAATCTAAAAAAAAAAGTAAATATTTGAGATTGTTATTGTGTACCTTCATCCACTTCAGCATATCTCTTAAAAAATAGAGTTTTATCATACATAGGTTTGTGTTGTGGATATTACATGTACTATGCTTCCATGTGTATTTAGGTGAATATGATGCTAGTGAAAGTACAGGTGTGTTCTAGTGCTAGCTATCTTTCATTGAAGATATCTTATATTAACGAAATGATTGTCAAGTACACTTGGATTCATTAATAAAAAGTACATGCCAAAAGGGACACCAAATTTTCACTATTTTCACTTGTTGCAAGAAGCAGGGAAGTGAGTTTTTCTCGAGAATATATAATCAGAAAAACAACATGGTAGCTTACATAGGAAATATTTGAATATTATGACTTTGCAACGCTTGTGTGCACCCACAATAGGATGCTTCATGGGCTACAATTACCAATAGAAGAAAATTAGAGTACTTGCTACATAATATGGGTTGGCTACAAGGGCAACAATCATCACATGAACTGAATAGTTGGGCCACTTGTTATTGACTATCTCGACAATGCTCCCTCCTTGTTTGCATCATACAAAACCCTTATGGAATGAAGGAAAACTACAGGTGTGACCTTTTCCAGCCTCTCATTAGTACAACTACCAAAATTATGCTCAGGTCACTATTTCACAATGCCTAATTTCTTAATTGTGTAAGACCTAGTTTAGGACCTACACTCATTCATATCTTACATAGGTGGATTAGCCCTTAGGCCGCAATATTTGAAATTAGTGCTCTAATACCATTTCTCACATACCCCCTAGGCACCACACCACTAACTAACTACTATGCTTTACTTGATCCACGATGTGGACCTTTGGGTTCCATTAATAGACTTATTTACTATAGCATGAATAAACCCTTCAACATTTATATGCATATATGTTACAACTTGGAGGAAATAATCAATCATGGGCATTCAACATGATGAGATTATGCATTCAAAATTTTAGTACTTTGATGACTTCATACAAGCATTAATGGAATTATTAACATAAATACATTGTAGCTAGCATTTCCATATATCATTGTCATAATCCTATGGGCATATTTGAAATAATAATGACATATATCTTATGCAATATGAGCCTTAGTAGATGCAATTCACTCCATAATGCATAATGCATAACATAGATAACCTGAACCTTAGGCTATACAATTTCAAGTGTTAAAACATAATTATATATCATATTTGTTCACCTTCTTAAAAGCTGAGATTTCACATAAGTTTAAATATGTAACAACATAGAAATTATTGCATAAAACCCACATAATATGTTCCTTCACTGAAATTAACTTGGATTACATTTATGTGCCATAATTGTCACATGCATCCATGTATAATCATCTCATAAACTCCATTAACACAGGAAAATATACTCATGCATAGTGATCACATGAAATTCATTCAATCATATCATAACAAGGAAAACTCAAAAAAATTCTTTCATATGCTAAATGAATTTACAACGTAGAGGGTAAGGAACCATCATACAGAACATCCCATGCAAACTAGACTATCTAAAATAATGTCACTAGGAAAATCGAGCACTGTCACCCAACATAAAACTGGATTTCTCCACTTCACCCCCAAGCCGAGAGTTCTTGCCATGGATCAATTGTGTCATGTTGATCTCTTCAATGTGTATTTAATAACCTCTTTCATGATATGGTTTCCATTAGCGGCATCCCATTTTTATGGATTTTTCACTGATTTGCCTAGGATTTTCTCAATAAATATTGCCTTTCTCTCCCACGAGGTTTTTCCTCACAAAATATTTCCTTTCCCTCTTGCAAGGCTTTTATGTTTTTTCTTAAAGTTAGCATCTTTCTCCAGTTAAGTAACTTATTGGATATTTATCTCCAAATCCATTAAGCTTATCCAGAATTGGATCTAGAAGTCTTATCATGAAAGAATTATCCATTCCCATTCACCAATGGGATTTTATTTGGAAAGAACCTCATCTCGTGTTGTCTTATTTTCCAAGCATTATATATTATCTTTATCTATTTAACAATAAAGTATTTACTTTCATTGTTACACATTGGACCAAGATTTTCTTAGCTTAGGTTAACAAAGTGTTACATACAACGGAAGGATGTTACACTTCTAGAACTATCACATCTTAAACAAATAATAAAATCTTAAATTTAAATGACTATGAGGAACCTAACTTCTTATCATAAATCCTAAGACCCTTTTGAGGTAAATTATTGACTTGATTGGAAGAGATTCTCTTGAATTAGAATCTTAAGGAAATATGAACTTGTTAATGGGTTATGTCCTATGGGATCTTAGACAATTTTATCATATTTAGCTATCTCTACTATCTATGTTGAAACTTCACTTGGCTTAATCTTCCACTTGACCAAATACCACAAATATTTTATATATCTAGTTCTTTTCACCACCTTCTTGTCCAACACTACTTCAATTTCCTTTTGTGTTGCTTTAGGTGGTTGACTTTCCATTTAATTGCCATAATTTTCTCAAATAATTCTGCTATAATATTCTTCTCTTCCTTATAGGGATAGAAAAATACAACAGTAAAGATTAATGAAATTTCCATATCATTTGGAATTTCAATTTCATAAGAATTTTCTGAAAATTTCTTTAATACTTTACATGACCCAATCATTTTAAGTTCTAGTTTTCTATATGTCTTTGTGGCAAATCTCTCCTCACCAAGGTATGCATAGCTTAATCTCCAACTTTAAAATCTAGTTTTCTCCTTCTCATATTTTCTTTCTACTTGTACATGTGGTTGTTATCTTATAGATGTTGTTTAAATCTTTCTTGCAATTCCAATTCACCATCGCTACAAATTTTCATAAATACCAACCAAGTAGATACATCAATTACCATCATTCCAAATATTCATAGGCATCTATGAAAATTTCACAATATGAAATATCCCAAAAAGGAAATTACACCAAAAATTCTAAGCTGAGACGTTTGAAATTGATTTTAGTGTCACTCAGAAAACCTAACTTCAACAAATATTTGAATGTATATAAAACCAAATACTAATTTTCTTATTTGAGGTATTATTATATTTCTTCAGAAGTATATGAATATTTCATAATCTAAAACATCTAAGAAAGTAAGTTATAGTGAAAATACCAAACTAACCTATTTGAATCTAATTTCAATACCATTGTTAAACCCTAACTTCCATAGGGAATATCTCCAAAATTGTAGCCAACCAAAGCTTCAAATTTTTACCTGAGGTGTTGCTATATATCTCCATAGGTCTTTGAAAATTTCATGGTCTAAAATTTATAATTTTTCTCAGGGCTATATTGTTATTTGCTTTGATAATTTCATTTCAACATTTGTATATTAAATTCAACCCATAAAAACTTAACGTTTTTCATATGTATAACTTTATTCAACAACATATGCAATTATGAAAATGAACAACATCATCATAATCAATTCAGTGGAACATAAAAGGAACAATAGAAGAAAATAATTCACACATAGATACAGTAGGATTAGTTGGAGACTAGGGAAAAACCCATTATAGGGAAAACCCTTTCAAATTATTCCCCTTATTAGATTGTCATTAAATGATTCAGTAAGAGAGAGCACAATGATTCATATTAATAAACATAAACCTATCTGTTTGGTCAATTTAATGTTCTAAAACTACAAGCATAAATTATCCACTGGAGTTGGTACACTTATGAAGTGTAGGTGCACTATATATGCTATAAGCCTTTCCTTTAGTTTGTAAGATGACGGTTATGTTTGTTTTGGGATATTCGTTGTTATCTAGATTCCTATTAGATTAGAGTTATATTTCCACAAATTAATAAGTGGAAGTTAGGCTATTGTTAGCTTAATCTACCAGGTCATATCTATAATGAATATCATCCTAAAATTATGAACCTATCTAAAGACCTTGCTGCTATAAAACCTAGTGTTGAAATTCAAATTATTCTAACGATCCTTCAAAAGATTGTCTACAAAATATATACAAATTCTGATTCTAAAGAGCATGAAAGTAACCTTCTAATCGCTGACTACAGAGTAGATACAAGTTCTAATTCTAAAATCGTAAAAATAGTGACTGTAATTAAGCAAAAAACGTTTGAAGAACAAAACCATTAGGTCACTGTGAAGAAATGAAATGAAAAAAAATAAAGAAATGATAAATGAAATAATTGAGTTATGATGAAATGATGAAAACAATGAAGTAAGGAAACTAAACTAGAATGCAGCGATAATGCGATAACTGAAAGCAATGAAATGAAATAAACTTAAAACTCCACTGTGCGCAGGGGCACTCCTCATCTAGTAGGTGTAAATTATGCTCACATACACATCGAATCATAGAAAGATAACTTTAAATCAATATGAGAACAAAGTTATGTTTCACAATTCTTCAGAAATTAACTATTACTTCCTTTTTTATCCTTTACAGAGCATACATACTTATATATAAAATTAATGCTCAAAAGTTTGAGACTTCTACACCTATAGGTCTGTTAATCAATCCTAATTCAAGTTTGAAAATAAACAGAAAAAACGTTATCTCATCGATTTGCTATTTGTAAAGAAAATCAGAGAAACGTAATGTATTCAGACTTCTTCTAATACCTATTTGACACATGCCTTTTACCTCACCACTGTGTGGTTCCTTCAGTGAATTGGCTCAAGAAAATAGGAGGAGATCCATGAGGGGATCAATCCTCAACTACCCATGTCCTTCTTTTCTTCATTGGCGCACGAGAACCCTGCAAACCATGGAGGTAGTTGCAGATTTGTAAAATAGCTACAAAACCAGGTTAATTATGTAGCTAATGAAATATTTAACATAACAATAAGGAACATTAGTGAATATGAAATGTAAGACATATAAGATTTTTTTACCTTATCAAAATCTATGATTTACTATTTTTATTGAGTTGATAGTGATCATGAAAAAGAGAAAAATGGAGGGAAAAGGGTGTAAAAAGAAAATAGTTATGTAACTCTACATTCCCCCGCACTGAATATTTTGTATGTCCTCATAAAAAATGAAAAATTGATATCTTTATTGCATTACTAAATTTTCTTGGAAACTTCTGCTAGTACATCTAACTTCATCCTGTTCACTTTCTTTCCAGTCATCTCCATCCTTGGTTTCCTCATGAGGATCTTGTATTTCAAGTTTATAACATGTCTCTGTAAAGCCCTATTTTTATTCTCCAGTTTCTTGTTCTTATTAAACCACAGACTTACATGTAAAGGGAGGTTATCACTCTTAGCTATTTGGATTTTATTTTGTGCTTTCAAGGCTTGATTTTCATTTTTAATGTACCTATTTAATGTCTCCAGTTTGAATATTTCCTATTTTAATATATTGATTACTGGAGGTTATTGTGGTTCATTAAAATAGACTTATTCATCCTCTTGAATTGGAATTGATATGCTTGCTGCATCCATTTTCTCATGGGATTCAATATAATTATACATCTCTTGCTGCACCAGATCAATTTCTTGTGTTCTTCACCTTGGACCCTGAGGAGGCGAGGTGAGAGTTGGTGATGAAACCCTTGGTGATGTTCTTGGAGAAATTCCTTAATCTTCTTCTGCCTCTGATTTTTCTTTTGCTTCTACATTGACATGCTCTATGCTCTTTGAGGTTAAGTCTTTTGATGAGTTGAGTTTGGTACTCCTTCTTAGACCTATGATAGGGGTCTTTTGAGTTTTCTTCCTTTTTGTTTTAGGCTTCTCTGTTTATGGTGAAATCTTTGTCTCTTTACTGGCTTTCTTTGTTCTAATATTTCTTTTATTTATTTTCTCTAAGACTTCTGCAAGAGGGATGTTATCCTCTAACAATTTCTATGGTTCTTGTGGTTCTTGTTCCTATCTCCTATCAATTTTTCTTTTCCTTCCCCTCTTCGGTCTACTTCTATTTGGATACCCATGAGTTGCTTCCTGAAAATGATTTCTTACTAAAAATCATTCTCTATTATCACCTATGTTTTGAAGATGACATTCAATAATTATTTTGACTAGACCATGGTGATACATTGTATTATCTATGAACTGAATTCTCCTCTGAACATTCCCTGACATATTGCTAAGACTACTGAGTAATAAATATGGAATATTTATCTCATTTTCTTCAATAAAATTCATTAGTAGCTGAATATGATAGAAAAACATACAACCAAACCTTCCTTCGCAGGTAACAAATTTTTGGATTATTAGAAGTAGGTTCCTCCATTTACTTTTGAATGTTGTACTTGGGGTTCCCTTCTTGAAAATGGTGGTCTCCATGCTTGGTTTCTTCAGGAAAACCTTCCAATATTCTTTTCCAATACCTATATTCTTGAACCATTTCTCTCCAAACCGCAACAATCCAGTGGTTTTAGCTATAAATGACTCTGTCACTATGAATTTGATGTCTCCTATCTCTATTTCGACTCTATCAAATTCCTTGGTGAAGGATTTGGTCACTTCATTATGGAAACCATTGAATTTCTCTACAAATTCTAGCCAATGCGCTTTCTACAACAATTATTTTGTTTGTGGATACCCCTCCAAAAATTTCTCCCCTGTTGGCTCTGTTCTGTCTATCACTCCTATGGTCGAGAAGTTTCATTTCAAAAATTGTCTTCTTTGAGAGGGTAGGATGGCTTAGTAGGTTTTTTCGAGTGGAAAGGCTGAGAGTGTGAGTGATGGAATAATGAGAGTGTAGGTAGTGAGGGTATAAGGGAATATGGTAGAATCTAACCTTTAATATCATTCATGTTTATGATTTGGGCGGCCGATTCAATGGATTAGAATATTAGTTATGATGACTTAGAGTGAATGGCGGTTTATTCACGATTTAACATGACACAATCTACTCTTTACAATAGTGATTTTGATTTTTTTTGTAGTACTATGTCTTATAATTCATATATGTAATTTTTTTATCCCTATTATTAAATTAAAGAAGTGCATGTACCTTTGAATTATTTTCTTTCTAACCTTTTGTTTCCTTTTATGTTGTCTTCAGGTACTTTGAAATGGAGGGAGTCAATCATTCCTTTACTTGTATCATCTGAACTTTCTGTCAAATTGGCTGTAGAAAGTCATTAGAGCTACAAAAAATCAATAATTTTGTATATATTTATTATTTTTGAAAAGAAAGGCATAAAAGAAGATGGAATTCTAGAAAATGGGATAAAAAGAAAATTTAAAATGCCAAGAATTCTTGGTTTTCACCTTGAATTTTCTACATAAACATGCGAACAATTGTTGGTTTTCATGTTTATGCACATTTTTTATTTAGTTATTTATATTTTTATATAAAAAACAAAATTTTAAGGTGGAGAATAAGAATAATTCTTCTTGACCAACTTCAAATTAGATTTGTCCTGGAAAATCTTTACAAATTCCTCCTTTGGCAGTGGCTTATGATAGATCTTGAGTCGATTTCCATTATCTAAGAGAGGAACATTTTCTTCATCAATAGTCCTAATTTTGACTACTCCATTATCAAAACCATTTTCAATCTCATAAGGCCCAAGCCAGTGAGTTTGAAGCTTTCCTTAGAAATTTTTGAACTTTGAATCAAAGAGTAATGCCCAGTCTCTTGGCTAAAATTTTCTTTCTTTGATGTATTTATCGTGCCATATGGATCTATGTTGGTGGACTAAACTAGTCTTCTAGATAGAATCTAACCTTATTTCATCAATCTCATTGAGTTTTCCCATTCTTTTGTTTTTTGCTTCTGATAAGTGAAGTCCCAACTTGACTATTGTCTTGTAGTTCTGAATCTGGAACTCAATTGGAAATAGGACTTGTTTCCCATAAACAAGTTCATAAGGGGCATGTCCTGCAATGCTTCTCCATGTGGTACGGTAGGCCCATAAATATTCTGGAAGCTTTTCTGCCTAGTCCCTTCTGTGCAAGTGAACTGTCTTGGTGAGGATTGCTTCATTCACTTTGTTGGTGGACTTTACTTGTCCATTTTTTTGTGGATGGTATGGAGTAGATTTACGATGCTTGAATTTATAGTCTTCCACTATCTTTTGCACTACTCTAGATGTAAATTGATTTCCTTGATCTGTTACAATTTCTCTTGGGAAACAAAAACGAGTAATAAGATCCTCAAAAAGATATGAAACTACCGCATTTTCAGTAGAAAAATAAATTTCTTTAGCTTCTACCCATTTAGTAACATAATCAGTGCATACAAGAATATATTTTTTTTTGTTTTGAAGTTGGATTATTTGGTCAAGAAAAATCCAAAACCCATTTTTTGAAGGGTTCAATGAGTACTTGAGGTTGTAGTGGCATTTCGTCTAAAGGAATAGGTTTCCCCATTCTTTGACATCTATCACAGCTCTTAACATATTCCTTGGCATCCTTAAAAAGCGTATGCCAATAATATCCTAAGAGAAGGACTTTATAAGAAGTTCTTTTGTTAGCAAAATGACCCCCACATGATTCATCATGGAATGCTTTAATTATCCCAGGTATTTCATCTTCTCTTACACACCTTCGAATGATGACATCTAGTCATGTCTTGTATAATTATTCATTTATCCATGAATAAGATGCACTTGTTTGGATTATTCTTCTCTTTTCTCTAGGAAACGAATAGGAGGGTAACTTCCCTATAACTAAATAATTAGCAATATTTCACAAACCAAGGTGATTTAGTAGATATTGCATAAAGATATTCATCACGAAACTTATTCTCTATAGGTGTCTCATTGTTATCATTTTGAATTCTAGATAAAAAGTCAGCAATTGTGTTTTGTTTTCTAAGTCGGTCCAAAATGGTGATATTGAATTCTTGTAACAGTAATAGCGATCTTGTTACTCTACCATTATTAACTGGGTTATTAATTAAATATCTAAAGGAAGATTGGTTTGTTTGAATGAAATTTTCATAGCCAGTGATGTAATGAATAAATTTATTAATGGCATGAATGACAACTAAAAACTCCTTTTCAGTTATAGTATAATTAAGCTCCGCAAGAGATCAATTTTTACTATTATAATAAATGGCATAAGGAGTAAGGTATTTTTGTCCTAACACAGATCCTAGAGTTGTGTCTGAAGCATCAGTTGATATATGAAAATGCAATTTCCAATTAGGTCCTTTTAGGATGGGTGCTTCAGAGATCTTCTTTTTAAAAGTTTCAAAAGCCTTTTGACAATGAGAGTTCCAATGGAATTCATAATCTTTGGTGAGTAATTTGAAGAGTGGAGATGAAATCTTTGTGATGTTTTCTATGAATGTTCTATAATACCTTGTAAAAAAAAGAAAATTCATAACATATCATTCACAACTTGGGATTGATAATTTGGAAATAATTTCTAGCTTAAATGAGTCTACCTTAATTCCATTTCCTGACATATGGTGACCTAAAACAATTCCTTCATTAAAGATCATAAAACATTTTTCATGACTTAATGAAAGATTTTCTTCTTTTCATCTTATGAGAACTTTTTCTAAATTTTCATGTGCTTCTTCAAAAGAATTCCCATAAACTGTAAAATCATCCATATACACTTCCGCACAATCATGACTAAGATCAAAGAAAATTCCTAGTACTCCTCTTTGGAATGTTGCTGGGGCATTGCATAACCAAAAAGGAAGTAATCAGTAAGCATAAGTCCCCCATGGATAGGTGAATGTTGTTTTGCCTTGATCTTCAGGTGATACCTAAATTTTATTAGACCCACTAAAACCATCCAAAAATGAGAAATATTTTTTTCTTGCTAATCTATCTAAAACTTGATCTATGAAAGGAAGTGGAAAGTGATCGTTCAAAGTTACTTTATTCAATTCCTTGTAATCAATGCATACTCTCCATTTTCAGTTTTTCTTAGGAACGATTGCTAGGGGTGGAACCCATTGACTGTCCGACATTGGATAAATGAAAGTTACATTTAACAGTTTCTACAATTCCTCTTCAACAATATCTTTTAAGTTTTGATTCATTCTTCTTTGTGGTTGTCAAACTGGTCTAACATTTTATTCAATATAAATATGATGCATGGAGGTTTTAGGATCAATTTCCTTCATATCAGTGTATTCCCATGCATATGCAGAAGAGTGCTTTTGCAATATTTCTACCAGTTTCTTTTTCTGTAATTCTTCTAGGTTTTCATTGATGTTCAAGATTTTTCCTGGAAAAATTTCTATTGAAGAGTTTGCAAACTTTTCCATAGAATGTAAATACATTTGTCTAGATGATAGATATTCAATATTACATTGTTGTTGAAAATTTTGACTATTGTCACACTATAAAGAGGGTTCATTATTTTTCTATTGAATTTAAAATTTGATCCTCTTCATTTATTTGTGCAATAGTGAAAACATGTTGTATATCATTATCATCATCTATCCATTCTTCGTTTTCTACTTCTATCATTGTTTTTGCGGGTGGGTGCAATGTAAATTTCTTTGTCGAGCTTCCATTTGAGATAAACATGTCTCCTAATCTAAAACTGATAAAATCATCGGCTGTAGCTAACCATACCCTTACTAAAATTAATGGATGTCCTCCTAAATTATTATTGGGTGTTATAATAATGAAATAAATAGGATATTGGCAAGCATCTAAGGATACATATATATCTTCTAACACACCATCAGGTTTAATTACAAACTTGTCTGCTAATTGTAACAATGTTGGTGTGTATTGAAGATTAGGAAGCTTCATTTTATCCATAGTTTGTTTGCTTATTACATTCATGGTCGCTCCTATATCAAATAGTGTGTTTGGTATTCTAGTTCCATTGATGTTTGTTTTCACAATGGGGCTTCATGGATCTAAATATTTTTGAATTTTTGTGTTCCCCATCATGATATCTGCAATTATGCCGACTAGTTGAATTCTTTTTATTTCTTTTCTTTTTCTTTCTGACCCTTGAGTACTCAATTCCTTAATTGCTTTTGCAAAAATCAGTATTTATTTTATCTTGTAATAAAGGAATTTTTATACAGACATTTATCAATTCATATAACATATCATAATCAAGCAATATGATTTATTTTTCTACTCCTTTATCGATTTTCAACCTTTAAGGAAAAGGTGGTCTTGAGATAGATACTAAAGGTTGTTCTATAATAGGAGTATTATTAGAATGTGTAGGATTTTTTTCTGTTACATTATTTTCTTTCTGAGGAAGGGAAATCTCTTCTTCAGAGTTATTATCATATTTTTGAGAATTATTTACTATTTTCTGAATAACAACAGATGGTTTTTCCCTTTCTAATACTCTACCAAACCTTAATTGAATATTATTAAGATCTAATGGAGTTATCATGTAAGTTTGAGGATTTTATCCTTCTATGTTGTAAATAGATTGTCAATTTTTATTGTTTGGATTTTGGATTGATTGAACAGGTAATTGATTTGGTCTTTGTGGAAATGGCAAAGAAAGTTGTGGATTTTCATTTTGAGCTTGAGCTTGAGGTAACTAGTTTGTTTGAGGGAAGGATTGTGGTGGAAAATTTGGATAATGTGGCAAATATTTTTGATATTGAGACTATCTTCCATAATTATTTTTCCATCCTTGATTCAAATATTTTGGTTGAGGCCAAGGCTAGCACGACATAGGTGGATTCAAATTATTTTGTGAAGATTGTGAAAATTGTTGAGGATTAAAACCTTGAGTTTGATTTGTTTGAGGATTTTTCCATGGTATTTTGGAAATAAAGTAAAGAGGGTCGACCTGATTTGGTATTCGTTCTTCATTAAACATAACCTTAAGACCTAGTGTAGAGGGACATTCTTTTGTATTGTGATTTTCCACACATATAACACATCTTTCTATGATTTTTAAATCTAACAGAAAATATCTCAGAGCATGTTTCTTTCTACACCCAGGACGAAAGATGGATAATGCAACATTTTTGGCTTTTTGCTTGTTCTGTATTTAAGGGTGTCAATTTGCTCATTGATACTCCCTAAAATATTTGTTTTAAAGCTATCAAGCAAACTACCTATTTCTGCCCTACTTACTGTCTCGACTGCAGATTTGTTTACTCTTGATAAAAGAGAATCACTTGAACTCTTCCATGTTCTTGCTTTACCTCTCGAAGTATGTACACATAGATCACAAATACCTACGAATGGTAACTAACAACTATCTCCTTTTCCCATTAGATTGAGAAGATCAATCCACTCATCTTTAATGGATTTGAGTAAGAGAGTTTTCAAAGTTTCCTCATCCAGATTATTCATTGTTTCCTTTTTGATATTATAAACAAATATTTTGACAAAATATTCAAGATTATCATCTTATTTTTGTACCATTTTGAAGACTACATATTTAATGCTATGAGGCATACAATAAACCTTATATTTATCTAAGAATGCATCTTTCATTTGTGCCCATGTCCTTATATAATTTGTTTCTAAACTCATAAGACATTTTAATGTTGAACCGTTTAAGGTGGCAGGGAACAATTTTAGTTTTTGAGCATCATGCAGATAATCATATGATCTACATAATACTTCAAATTCAAATAGAAATATCTCTGGGTCTTCACTTCTTATTCCATGAAAATTGGGGAGGATAGAAGGTGGGATGTTTTTCATTGTTAATGTTGTATCCTCATCAAGGATAAGGAACCCAAAAGGTTCTGGATTTCCTCTTCCTCTACCTCTACCACCTTCTCTTCCACCTCCTATATTTCCTCCTCCTCCTCTTCCAATCCTATTTTGTTCACCATTGACATTTTTTACTTCTCCTTCTCATTCTTCAGCCATGATGGATTCCTCAGAATAGATATCTGGTTCTAAAAAAAATCATCTAGTTTTTCTTCTAGTTATTCTGGTTCCCCTATCAATGGTTTGAAGTAAGTTTCTTCCTCTTCTTCTTTAGTAGGAACTTCCAACTCTTGAGCGAGAAGTTGTTCTCTAGTTAAATATAGGAAAATTATTCCAGTTGTTGGTGATGTAGGGTCTGCTTCTATTACAACTTTCGTTGACGAATTTGGTGAACCTTTAGATTGGATTTCAAATCTTAAGACTTCAGGAAGTCTATATTGGCCTGCTATGGATGGAATGCGAGTTTTTTTGGGTGTTGCGATACTATGAGGTCATGGTGGAGTGCGTGATGATGTAGGAATTAAACTTCTTCCGTGACCTACAAACCTACCTCTAGAGTCTCTTTCCCTATGCATATCATGTTTTTATTTGATTTGTTTTTTAAGGCTTCTATTTACACTTGCCCGAGAATAACGTAAAAATGTTTGGTCAATTTAATGTTCTTAAATTGCAAGCATAAATTATTGACCAGAGTTGGTAATGTTATGAAGTGCAGGTGCACTATATATGCTAGAAGCCTTTCATTTAGTTTGTAATATGATGGTTATGTTTGTTTTAGGATTTTAGTTGTTATCTAGGTTCATATTAAATTAGAGTTAGATTTCTACAAATTAATAAGTGAAAGCAAAGCTACTATTAGATTAATCTACCAGGGTGTATCTATTTTGAGTATCATCCTAAAATTATGAACTTATCTAAACACCTTGTTGCTATAAAATAGAGTATTGAAATTCAAATTATTCTAACGATCCTTCAAAAGCTTGTCTACAAAATATATACAAATTCTAATTCTAAAGAGCGTGAAAGTAACCATCTAATTTCTTACTATAGAGTAGCTAGAAGTTCTAATTCTAAAAGCATAAAAATATTGACTGTAATTAAGCGAAAAACATTTGAAAGATTAAACCATTAAACGACTGTGAAGAAACATAAGTGCAAACGAAATAATGAAATCATAAATGAAATAACTGAGCTATAACAAAATGATGAAAACATTGAAGTAAGGAAACTAAACTATAATGAAATGATAATGCAATAACATAAATCGATTAAATCAAAACAATAGAAAATGATGAAATGAAATAAACTAAACCTCGACTGTCTTCAAGGGCCCTCCACATCTAGTAGGTGTAAATTACACTCACATACGCATTGAATCAAAGAAAGGTAACTTTAATTCAATATGAGAACAAAGGTCTATTTCAAAATTCTTTAGAAATTAACCATTACTTCCTTTTTTATCCTTTACAGAGGATACATACTTATATATAAAATGTGTTCTCAACAGTTTGAGACTTATATGCCTATAGGTCTATTAAACAATCCTTATTCAAATTTGAAACTAAACAGAAAAACAATTATCTTGTCGATTTGCTATTTGGAAAGAAAATCAAAGAAACATGATGCATTGAAACTTTTGCTGCTACGTGTTTGACCCATGCCTTTGACCGCACCACTGTGTGATTCCTTTAGTGAATTGGGTCAAGCGAATAGGAGGAGATACATGAGGGGATTGATCCTCAACTACCCATGTGCTTCTTTTCTTCATTAGTGCACCAAAAACCCCCAAACCATGGAGGTAGTTGCAGATTTATAAAACAGCTGCAGAATCATGTTAATTATGTAGCTAATGCAATATCTAACATAACAATAGGTCACATTAGTGAATATGAAAATAAGACATATAAGAGTTTTTAACTTATCAAAATCTATGATTTAATTCTTTTATTGAGTTGAAAACGATGATAAAAAGAGGAAAATTGAGGAAAAGGGTGTCAAAAAATATTAGTTATGGAACTCTCTAGAAACCAGAAACCCTAGACATGTGCGAGCTTCGAGCCCTACAATCACAGACTTGTGCGAGCGAGTTTTCACAAACTATCTTAGACCTGTGCGATCCAAACCAGAGAAATAAGAAGAATTATCATGATGATGATTTCCAAATGAGGTTGAGGTCACTTGTATTTATTCCCTTCGAAGAATATCCAATTTTCTTTTTGGCCGACCTGATCAAATATGCACATGTGGGCTTTAATTCAAAAATACACTTTCCCTTGTCCAAATTGAGTGATTCAATAGTCAAAATTGGTCCTCTCGAAAAGAGGAATATTGTCCCATGGTTGGAATTTATCATTGAGATTCCAAATTAACACTCCCTCTCAGCTAGAGAGAAATTCCAACTACATCATGTAATCATCAGAAGAATCCTACCATAAAATCATATTCAATCTCATGTATCTCGTCATAAAATGTCATCACTACTCATCTCTTTCTTATTCCTACTTTTATCTTGATTGTTATTTCTCATATGTTGAAAATTATCGCATCTAAAAGAAGAAGAATTTAATATTCATCGCGGAGCCATTGCTACCACCTAGAATCACTACCAATGGGAAGCCCAATGCTGCTACGTGGGAAGCATAAGAGGTATTATTGTTAGGGAGCACATCTTAACTTGGAACAACATCGAGGAGATTAGTATCAACTTGAAATATCATGGGGGAGAAAAACACCTTTAATCCCATATCGAGCAATACGTGATGTAGGGGAGCACAACTCAACCCATTCTTTTTCCACACAGATATTCCCAGTAAAGAAACTTAAGATCCATGTGATAGAACACTTGCACCATAATCATATTGTCTTGTACACCCCTAAGTACTCTCTCAACCTGTTGGCCAAATGGGGAGTGATAATTCCAACAAGCCCAACTTGTGGGTATGATGCGAAATGGGGTATACTCTGTAAAGAGGAAGATAGGGGAGAAAAATCTCCAAACCTATGGGTAACATATAAGGGAGCAACATCTATGGCCCTATTGTCTAGATATCCCTCAACCCTAGAAGCCCTCCATCCTAATTCCTCACCCTAGGAGCTTAGACAAGGGGTAAGAGTTGGCTTAATATTTCCAATCAGTCCTACTCTCTGTAGATTAGAAACATATCATCGTGCTCATATTTGGTACCTGCTTAATCATCATGTCACAATCAAATCAAATATCATATGAAATATATATATATATCACAAAAAAGATACTTTATTCATCCTCCCTCTCATCGAGGAAGCAACCACAAGCTTAAGCCTTAAATGGATGAGATAATGCACAAAAGTGTTAATTCTTGGTATGTCTATCAACTACCACCATGATGAAACTCTGTCCTTCAGACTTGGGTAAACCTGTAATAAAATCCATTGAAACCTCCTCCCAACATTGTCATGGAATGGATAAAGGTTGTAATAGACCTAGGGTCTTAATTGTCTCAACTTTGTTTTTTTGGTAAACCAAACATTCTTCCAAAAACTTTTGAATATTATATTTAAGGCCATCCCAAAACAAATCCTTTGTAACCCTGTGCTAAGTTTTTAAACGTCCTGAATTCCCCTCTAACGGAAAGGTGTGCAATTTTAGAAGAATCTTTTGTTTGAGTTGGGATTTTTTAGTTAGGTATAAGCGATCTTTGTACCATAACAAATCACTTTTCCAGCTAAATGTATCAGATCTACCGGGATCTTGCTGCAACTTTTGAATGAGTGCCCACAGTTCTTTGTCTTTCTTCCATTCACCCCTTGCTTCGTTTATCCAATCTGGTTGGATAATAGAAATGACATAAAGAAATGCTTCCACATCCTCATCCTTTCTTGAGAGTGCATCTGCAACAACATTTTGCCTCCCTTTTTTGTAGATGATTTCAATTTCATAACCCAACATATTTTTCATCCATTTTTGCTGCTCTTGTGAAGGTAATCTTTTTTCTAAAAGGTATTTAAGACTATCATGATCATTTTTTACCTTGAAGTGTCTTCCCATTAGGTAGGGTCTCCATTTCTTAAGTGCATGTATTATTGCCAACATTTCCTTCTCATAAATCGCTTTGTGAAAATAGTTTACTTTGATTGGATGACTTTCAAAAGCAATGGGTCTTTCTTCTTGCATTAAAACAACACCAATTCTATTTCCTGAGGCATCAAATTCCACAACAAAGGTTTTTGTGAAGTTTGGCATAGCTAAGACGGGTGCTTGGAACATTGCCTCTTTAAGATGCTCAAAGGCCTTCGTTTCTTCTCAAGTCCAACAAAATGCATCTTTCTTTAGTGTTGTTGTTAGAGGTGCTACTATTCTCCCATAATTGTTAACAAACTTGAGATAATATCCTATCAACCAGATAAATCCTCGCAGATTCTTTATGGATGTGGAGATTTTCCATTCCTGTCAACAAACTTGAGGCCTATCTTAACACCTTCACGGGATACAATATGACCCAAATATTCCCCCCCTTGTACTTCAAAGAAACATTTGGAGATCTTTTCTTATAATTATTTCTCCTCCAATAGTTTGAGCACTTTGTCAACATGTTGAACATGATCCTTCCAAGACTTGTTGTAGATTAGAATATCATCAAACCTTGAAATGTAGAAGGTTCATTGTTAAGGCCAAAAGGCATGTCCAAAAATTCATAATGACCCTCATGATTTCTAAATAAAGTTTTCAGAATGTCTTCAGTCTTCATTCTAATTTGATGATATCCTAAACGAAGGTCCAGCTTGGAGAAGTAAATTTCTCCATGCAATTCATCTAATAATTTATCAATGAAAAGAATGGGAAATTTATCTTTAATAGTGAGCTTGTTGATCTCCCTATAATCCGAACACATGCGCCATGATCTATCCTTCTTGTGCACCAATATTACTAGAGCAGAGAAAGAACTTTGACTGGGTTGAATTATACCAACCCCTATCATTTCTGTAACCACACGTTCAATTTCACTCTTTTGGGTATATGGATATCTGTAAGGCATGATGTTTGGAGGAACACTTCTTGGAATCAAATGAATATAATGATCATGATCATGAATATGTGGGAGGCCTTTGGGAGTCTCAGATACTTTGGAATGATTGTCCAAGACTTTTTGGAGATCCAGAGAAATATATGATTTTGATGTGGGAACCCCTAGCGAACATAATTGTGCAATTACGCCTTGTTGTTATTTCTTTAGAAGCCTTGTCATGATGTTAGAGCTGATTATCTTTCCCACTTTCCCTGTGATAGCCATTAATTCAACTTCCTTTCCTTATGAAAAAAATTTCATGAAAAGTTATTGAAAATTAAAAGCAATCGTACCCAAAGATTGTAGCCACTGGACTCCTACTACAACATCAACACCACCCATTGGAATGGAAATCATTGGACTATTCAACATATATTCTCGCATGGATAGCTTGATATTATGGCACTTTCCAAATCAATTTATGGTTCCTCCATTTGAAACCATCACTTGACACTCTGGCGCTTGATATAGGAAGAAATTCAATTCCTTGGGTATCTTATAATGAATAAAATTATGGGTACTTCCCAAACCAATCAACACTATTACCTTTTTCTTCTTAATATGTCCTTCTATCTTGATAGCTTGAGGTGTGGTAATTTCAGCCAATGCATTACAAGATATGGTCATATTCATTTATTATTTCTCTAGGGTTTGTTCCTGGTGTGTATCCTCTTCTTTTGATGTTTCTTGTTCAATAATTTCCTCCTCTTCACAATTTATGTAAAATAATTTCTTCTCAGTACACATATGAACTTTAGTGTATTTTCTATCACAACTGTAACAAAGCCCTTTTGATCTATTTTCTTCCAATTGTTTTGCTATCAACCTTGTAGGTTGTGAAAGGCTAGGAGGAACAAAGCTTCTATCTTTATAGTTGTGAGTGGTAGGCTTCCTTGTTGCCATAATTTTACTTTCAATTTTTCTTTCCAATCTGAATGCCTTCTCCAATGAATCAGGTTCCCAAAGGCGAACCTCATGTTGGGTATTATGCTTTAAAGTGCCTATGAACAGATAAATCATATGCACCTCTCGAATACATTTTACCCTTATATTCAATTTTTGGAAGTCCTTAATGTGCTCCACCATTGAACCCTTTTGTTTGAGATTTATCAATTGGCTAAAAAACATGTTACTTTTTGTGTCCTTATAATGTGCTACCATTTCTTCCATAAAAAGTGCCCAAGTGACAATCTGTTTACAAGAGAAAAGCCATTGATACCATACAAACTGATTGGGTTCCAAATATAAAGTTGCAATGCGTATCTTTTGTGTGTTTTGCACATTATGGAGATCGAAATATGCCTCCATCTGTAGTATCCATGTTACAGGATCCTTGCCATCAAAATTCCTAATATCGATATTTGGAACATGGTGGGTCTTCAATTCAAAATTAGAGTCTATGAAATCATGAATAACATTTCTTTTGTTCTCATCATGAGTTTCCTTTACTACCCTTTCACCATTAGTAAGCATTTCTTGTAGCAACTTTGTCAAATCAATCTTCAAATATTCCATGTTTCCTTTAAGTTTTGTTTTTATACCATCCATCTTAGCTTCAATGGAATCCATATTAGCTTTAGTTACTTTTTGTGAGAGTGAAATTTGTTTCACTTGGTCTCGTAATTTTTATATATCAGGTTGCATTTCTTCCTCTTCTTCATGTGTCATAGTAGATATTTTAGGTTGCTTACTAGGTGTATCCATTTTATTTCTTTGGGTCATAAATGAATGATAATTATGCTTCACAATTCCCTTTGAATCACTTCAAACTACTTTCACAAACAAAACTTATGCAATTTAGAGAAAAAAAAAAGCTACACGCCTTTTTTTGTTTTCTCGCTTTATATGAGCTCGATCTTCAAACAATCGTAACTCTATAATTTAGGATCCCCAAGTTCTGAAATTCTAGAATGGGATCACCCATGCATCCTCTTTCCAATTCCATAAGTTTGATCATGATTGGATTCTCCAAGGAAGTGTGATGCCCAACATCCTTGGATGACCTAATTATAAACTAGTTTCATAGAGCGAGTTTGTTCGACGTGCCACATGTCACAGTTTCGTCATTCGGTTTTGAAAACGATAGGTTTTGAAAATGATATCCCAGAAACTACAATCCATCAAATTTATATTAGTTTTTATGAAAGTTGATTGTCAGGCTCAGAGAGAAGGTTATGATGATTTTCCCAAGGTGACCTGTTTGAGATCGAATTCGGGAGCTTGCAAATACCCTAACTTCCTCAGTTTCTATCTCCGAAAATATAGTGACACAACATCTGAAATTCGGTCACAAGGTTAATCACAATTTTGGCTCAAATGGGTTTTAAGTTTAGCTTCTGAAGGTTAGTAGAAAAAAATGTATAAGAAACTTGCACGCTCGCCTGTTTGAAGGAGAAAAACCCTAGAATCCAAAGCTCTGATACCAATTTTTATGCAACCAGCTTAAAATAGAATAAAAAGATATATCAATGACTTCAAAAGTATCCTTTTTGAGGGAGAAACCTCCTTTACATTAAACAAGTGAAAAATTCTTGGATGATACAAATGACAAGACCTCCTTTCTATATATAGGAGTCTATGTGGTCACAGTATAATCAGAGCTAACATAATAATGTAACGGCACAACAATAACAATAGTGGGCTTATATGGGGCACAATAATAATAATATGGGGACAACATGGGCAAAAAAATAACAATAATGGGCTATAATGAAAATAATAATAATTGAATACAGTAGTATTATAGGGACATAACATTGTTTCATTACGAGAATTATGGGATTGAGTAGTGCATGCAGGTTTGTAGTTGTTCTCAGGAAAAGAATAGGTATGGGTGGAGCTTATGTTCACAGTGAGCCTACAATATTACAAATCACCGCACAAGCCTAAGATATTCTAGAACATGAAATATGGGAACAATATCTTGTTATGGAATTCTTGCAAAATCTACAAAATGAGAGAATAAGGGTTAAAGGTAGGACCATGGCAGTGATCGAAGGAATTTTGGAAGAGGTCACAAGCCTCCCTACAGAAGGAAAAAATGGGTAGAAAAGCATACAACACTCCACGAATTTGTATAATTATTCAAGAATCCTCGCAAGGAATCAGTTTGGAAAGGCAGAGGTCTTTGTATTGTATCTCTGAGCTAGCCATGTCATGAACTAGAGAAGGTCATCCAGAAATACATCACATGCGATGGCCACCATGATGTCGTAAGTCCTCAACACCTTAAACTATTAGCAATATTAAAACAAAAGATAGTAATCATTTTGCCATTCTTCCGAAACTCGTTATTACATGAAATTTCTAGTAGAGTGAGGAAGTCTAAAAACAACAAGCTATAGTCAATCACCATGGTCTGATGAAATTTATAATCACCAAGGAACTAACTCAGTTGCAGCTAATGTGGTACAATGTTATAAGTGCTAATGTGCCTCCCTTGGAAGGAATCCCTAAAAATTCCCAGCCAGAGGAAGAACATCAGACTATGGAGGTACAAGCCCCAAAAAGGAGATGGAAAAGGAAATCCCTTATCCTGACATCCATTCCTATTAAGAAAAGACAGTCTAAGTGAATAGTCCGATGTAGAAGCATTAATGTAGCCAAAAATGAGGTGAGATTATCCCACAGATCCCCTGATAACCAACGAGTTGATTTTCCTTAGGATTATGAAGAAGAAGCAGCATAGGTATTGGAAAATTTGGGAAACCTTTTTGAGGAGATAGGTCAATCTGAGAATCCAAAAGAACAAATCCCTACTCCTATCCCTTATACTCGTGCTGATAGTTCTCACCACACACAAATAATACCTTCTTCCGGAAATGACAGAGATACACAGGAATTAGAAGGATAAAAATTTTATGCAACTGAAACCCAGGAGCGAGAAGCTAATTCAGGAGACACATCCTTACTTGAGCAAGACTCTGACAATGTTGAGGAGCTAGAAGCTAATTCAGGAGACACAGTCTTACTTGAAATTGACCCTGTTGATTTTGAAACTTCTCCTACTTTTGAAAATAATATTGCTGGTCCTTCTTCGCCAATGAAGAAACCCATTCTAAGAACAAATAAGAGAGATGATCATAAGTTGGAACTACTGAATAAGGAAAATAAGAAACTGAAAAGAAAAATCAAGTAATTTAGGAAATGGATAAGAGACTCTAAGAAATATTATAAGAAGAAAGTGGAGTTGAAATAAATAAGAACCCAGAGCGAGAATTTTCTTAATTCCATTGGAATACAAATGGAAAACATTAGCACTTGTCTAATAGGGACTCAAACAGAGGATGTTTGTACTAGTTTTGTAGAAACCCAAACAATTTTTTGTTATTCTATGGAATTGATAGAGGTATCTTTTCAAACAGTTTTTCAAGCAAACCTTTATGTTCCTGTGTCAACAGTGGAAACAACTATTCAAACAGATCTTCAAACAAACCTTTGTGTTCCTGTGTCAACAATGGAAACAACAATTCAAACGTATTTAGTAGCAACTTGTAGCAAGACTACTTAGACTGAGGTCATACCTCCTTATACCCCTTTGGTAGTAGAGGCTACTATTCAGAAGTTGAACATAGAACTAGCAGAGTCACAACAAGTTCTACAGCAGCATCAAAAAGAAGTTGTGCCTTTAAAGAAATACCAAGAGTTATTGAAAAAAATTAATGACTTGACTACGACAGAAGATGAGACCTATTCCAGTCTCAGAGTGGAATGGAATAAAGTGGAGGAAGTACAGGGACAGTCTCATAAAGCCTTGGAGAAAATCAAAATTAGTTTCTCTATTTATTCACATGCACTAGCCTGTAGGTTGTCTGCTACAAACTATGCACCTTTTCTGCTTGAACGATACTTGATATTAAAATTTAAGGTTATTAGAGCTAGTCAGTATTTTAGGTTTAGTTCTACTGTCAATTTTATTAAATGATGCCCGAAACAGAACCAAGATGTGAAACATTTTTTAAGTGAATTATATTTGCACAATGTTTTGCTGGAATATGAGAGAGATGCCAATCCGAGCTCCTTTATCGGGGATATCCAGTTTCAGGCTTTCATCTCCTTCACCAAAAACCAGCTCAAATGGTGTAAGGCCCATGATATTTTCCAAACGAGAGAAAATGGATTGGACCTTTGGGTAAGAGGTGAACCTACAAGGCCCATGCAAATCGTTATACAACATAAAAGGTTTAGGAAATAGGAAGCGATTGTGTCTACCTTGGGCCCCATCCACACAGATGTTATCAATTCAAGTTTGGAATATTTTTAGGACATTAGAGAAGAAACTCTCTTGGCTTCAAAGCAAAGGCAGACAACTTCTCCCAACAATTTCAGAAACTGACAACCCTCTGGTTACAGAAACTTTAAGGCAACTGCAGGTAGACTTGTTTATTATGGTAACATTGTCCTGTGTGAGGGTCCTACTTGGATTGGATGTTGTTACAAAATCCCTATTATTTGATATCTTCTTGATGGGGATCGTTGTGATTATGAGCTATTAGAATATCATGAAGGCCAAGCCTTTGTAGTACCTAAAAATAAAAATGGTTTTCAGCTTTACAAGGAAAAAACATATCCTACATATTCTTTGACTTAGTTGCATCTTAATTATCTTATTGGATGAGGACATGCAAAAAGGTATGTTGGGGAGTATGTTGGGTCGTTGAAAAGGTATGTTTTTTATCCTCATTTACTTGATTAGTCATATGGTTTTCATGAATTTTCTCTAGCCTTGAACATGTTCTCGAAGAAAAGACCATGAAAAATGAATAAAGAGTAGTGTTGAACAAGCTACATACTTTTAGCATTAAAAGCCTAAGTTTTCTCTTCTTTACGTGCAGGATGACTAGATTGGACAATTTTTTTTCCTTTGGATAAGATAGTCGTGACAACAATGGAAGATGTCATTATTTCAACTATGTGGGCCAAGCTAAATAAAAGAGGAAAAACACAAAATTGACGTGGAAAATCTGATTATTGAGTGGAGCAACCCGAGGATCTTCCGATCCTTAGGATAAGCTCCAATTTGCTAGGATTTCATAGAGAATATATAACACTAGTAGATGAAAAAGAGCAGTAAGGATCTCTAATGAAAAGAGCTTCGATAAAGAGAAACCCCATCTCCTTAATGTCTTTGTTGAGAATGGTTATAGTAGACACCTAGGTCAGGAGGCTTTCCTTAAAGCCTACAAGAATTCGAGAGTTAAAAAAGAACTTAAAGATCGAGTCCCAGGGGTCCATCTACCTTTTATCCAAGGGACCACTATAAGATTGCTAGGATTCTTAAGAAGCATAATATTCCCTAGACCTTTAGACCCCTTAACACCATTCGTAATTCCCTCCGATCAGTGGAGGATCCTGTCAACCCTAAGGACGTGAAGCGTTTTTATATTATTCCTTATTCTTGTGGACCCCCTACATTTTTGAGACTGGTCTCTCTATTAACCAAAGGATTAATGAGCACATAGTAGACCTAAAGAATGGGAGAACTAAGTCTTCCACACTAGCAGAGCATGTAGAGAAGACTAAACATCATGTTTGTATTAAGGAGGCCTAGGTGTTGGCTTGTATGGGCCTGACCTAGGTTAATAGGTGTTTTAGCCAAGCAAATCCTGGTACTACTGCCCCTTTCGGCAATAGTTCGCAGAGCACGAACTGAAGTCTCCCTCAAAGTAGTATGGAAGGGTGCTAGAACTAGGTTTTCGCACCCTTGGGATGTTTTATGGGATTCTGGAGTCCGCGGACTAACTCGTCGCTATGTGCACATGCAATCCCTTCACAACCTGTGGTGCTACTTCCACACAACCCTAGTCGGGGTGCAACTCGTATAATACCCAAGTCCCTTGTTATTTAATCTGTGATTATCTGATTACTTAACTTTTTCATGTAAGACTAATGATTATTACAACATATTCATCAATCATATAAGTGCGCATTAAAAATAAACCAATAAAAATGTAAAGAAGGCAAGGTACAACAAATACACAGAAATAAGAATCAACTTCTCTTTATTAGTATTCAATCCCGATTACAGACTCGACACTACCCTATGCACTCAGTTGCAGGGGTCCACACACTCAGCTTCCAAAGCCTCTTCCTACTACTATGACCCAATACACTTAGAATCCTACACTAAGCTCGAACCATTCACATTCTTCTTTCTTATTCCTATGCTCCCTTTATAACTTAGAGCCTCGCTCTATTTATACAATCCCATGGTCTGCAGACCATGGGTAGGCTGACATGACTTTTGTTATGAAACCATCTCAAGAAAAGATAGAAAAGATAGATCAACGCCTTAGAATTTAGCCTCTTCGAGGGGGCAACCTCCTTTACATTACATAAATGAACAATTCTTGGATGATTCAAATGACAAAACCTCCTTTCTATATATAGGAGTCTAAGTAGTCACAATATAATCCAGCCAACCTAACAATAATAATATAAAGCCACAAAAATAACAATAGAGGGATTCTACGGGGCACAGAAATAACAACATGGGGGTAATAGGGGCACAACAATATAGATAAGGGGTATAACTACAATAGTAATGGGGTAATCACTAGTATTATAGGGACCCAACAAGCCCCTCTCCTTCAAAAAAGTGTTGTCCTCAACGCTTGAGTAGTTTTGGATACTTCCGCATAAAATTCTCATCCTCCCATGTGGAATCTTCAGCGGATAAGTTCTTCCACTTGATAAGATACTCTGAAATTGATCGATTTCGTAGCTGTCAAGTTCTTGTTTCTGTGATTGCTTCCGGTTCCAATATAATTTTTCCTTCCTTGTCAAGTTCTGGCAATATTGTTTGAACTGGGAGCTTGTCGCCTATAACCTTCTTTAAACATGAAACATGGAAAACTGGGTGCAATCGAGAAGCTGCAGGAAGCTCCAATTTGTATGCCATAGTACCAATATTTTGCAACACCTTGTACGGACCATAATACTTTAGTGATAATTTATTATCCTTCTTAGCTTGCTTTAGGGACATTTTCTTATATGGTTGTAGCCGTAGGAATACCCAATCACCTACATCAAAACTTCTTTCACTGCAATGTTGATCTGCCTATTGTTTCATTCTATTTTGTGCCAACACGAGGTTATCCTTTAAGAGTTGGGGGACTTGTTGTTGATGTTCGATGTGATGTTCCACTACCTAAACCTTAGAATTTTCTCTTAAATATGATGTGATGGATGGTGGTTGATACCCATAAAGTGCCATAAATGGGGTCATTTTTGTTGTTGTATAGAAGGAAGTGTTATACCACCATTCAGCCAGAGGCAACCATTTGACCCATTATGTTTGTTTATCAGATACAAAGCAACGAATATATCCTTCCAAACATTTGTTTACTATCTCAGTTTGCCCATCAGATTGAGGATGATAAGACAAGCTATGAGCTAACTGAGTACCAACACAAGAAAATAATTCTATCCAAAAATTTCCAGTGAAAATGGGATCTCTGTCACTTACAATAATCTTTGGGTTTCCATGTAGCTTTTGAATTGTTTCCATAAATGCAATAGAAACTGTACTGGCTTTAAATGGATGTGATAATGCACAAAAGTGTGCATACTTGGTAATTCTGTCAACTACGACCATGATTACGTTCTTTCCCTTAGACTTGGGTAAACCTGTGATAAAATCCATTGAAACCTCCTCCCAACGTTGGCTTGGAATGGATAAAGGTTGTAGTAGACCTCGTGTCTTAATCGTTTCAACTTTATTTTGTTGGCAAACCAAACATTCCGCCACAAACTTTTGAATATCTGATTTAAGGCCATCCCAAAAAAATTCCTTCTTAACCCTATGGTAAGTTTTTAAAAATCCTGAGTGCCCTCCTAAGGGAGAAGTGTGCAATTCCATAAGAATCTTTTGTTTTAGCTAGGAATTCTTATAGAGGTATAAGTGATCTTTGTACCATAACGAATCATTTTGCCAGCTAAATGTATCAGGCGTATTGGAATCTTGTTGTAGGTTTCGAATAAGCACCCACACTTCTTCATCATTCTTCCATTCCTCCCTTGCTTCGTTTATCCAATCTAGTTGGATAATAGAAATGGTGCACAACAATGCTTCCACATCCTCATCCTTTCTTGAGAGTGCATCTGCCACCACATTTTGCTTCCCTTTTTTGTAGATGATTTCAAAGTCATAACCCAACATCTTTGTGACCCACTTTTTTCGCTCTTCAGAGGATAATCTTTGTTCTAAAAAGTATTTAAGGCTACCATGATCCATTTTTACCTTGAAGTGTCTTCCATTAGGTAGGGTCGCAATTTCTTAAGTGCGTGGAGTATTGCCAACATTTCCTTCTCATAAATAGCTTTGCTTAAAAACTTTCCCTTGATTGGACGACTTTCAAAAGCAATGGGTCCTTCATCTTGCATTAGAATAGCACCAATTCCATTTCCTGAAGCATCACATTCCACAATAAAGGTTTTTGTGAAGTCCGGTGTAGCTAAGACCGGTGCTTGGCACATTGCCTCTTTAAGATGTTCAAAGGCCTTTGTTGCTTTCAGAGTCCATGAAAATGCATCTTTCTTCAATAATGTTGTTAGAGGTGCTGCTATTCTCCTATAATTCTTAACAAATTTGCAATAATACCCTGTCAACCCAAGAAATCCTCGTAGAAGCTTTATGGATGTGGGGATTTTCCATTCCTTAATGGCTTTAATTTTTCTAGGGTCTACCTTAACTCCTTCATGAGATACAATATGACCCAAATATTCCACCTCCTAGACTCCAAAGAAACATTTGGATCTTTTTGCATATAATTATTTCTCCTCCAATAGTTGTAGCACCTTGTCAACATGTTCAACATGATACTTCCAAGACTTGTTGTAGATTAGTATATCATCAAAAAATACTAACACAAATTTTCTAAGGAATGGTTTGAAAATTGAATTCATCAAACCTTGAAATGTTGAAGGTGCATTGGTAAGGCCAAAAGGCATGACCAAAAATTCATAATGACCCTCATGAGTTCTAAATGCCATTTTCGGAATGTCTTCAATCTTCATTCTGATTTGATGATACCTCGAACGAAGATCCAACTTGGTGAAGTAAATTGATCCATGCAATTCATCCAGTAGTTCATCAATGACAGGAATGGGGAACTTATCTTTAATAGTGAGCTTGTTGAGCTCCCTATAATTCGAACACATGCGCCATGATCCATCCTTCTTGTGCACCAATACTACTGGAGCAGAGAAAGAACTTTGACTTGGTTGAATTATACCAGCCTCTAACATTTCTACAACCATACGTTCAATTTCACTCTTTTGGACATAGGGATGTCTGTACGACCTGATGTTTGGAGGAACACTTCTTGGAATTAGATGAATAGCATGATCATGACCACGCATAGGTGGGAGAGCTTTCGGAGTCTCAAATACCTTGGAATGATTGTCCAAGGCTTTTTGGAGATCTGGAGAAATAGATGATTCCAATGTGGAAAAGTCTAGCGAACATAATTGTGCAATTACACCTCTTTGCTCCTTTTTTAGAAGCTTTGTCATACCATTAGAGCTGATTATCTTTCCTGGTTTCCCTCCAATACCCCTTAATTCAACTTCCTTTCCTTCCGTAGAAAATTTGATGAAAAGTTCTTGAAAATTAAAAGCTATTGTACCCAAGGATTGTAGCCATTGGACTCCTAGTACAACATCAGCACCTCCCATTGGAATGGAAAGCATTGGGCTAGTCAATACATATTCTCCCATGGATAGCTTGATATTATGGCACCTTCCAAAGCAATTTATTGTTCCTCCATTTGCAATCATCACTTGACACTCTGGTTCTGGATATAGGAAGCAATTCAATTCTTTTGCTACCCTACAATGAATAAAATTGTGGGTGCTTCCTGAATCAATCAACACTATTACCTTTTTCTTCTTGATTTGTCCTTCTATCTTGATGGTTTGAGGAGTGGTAATTCCCGCCAATGCATTACAAGATATGGTTGGGTTTATTTGTTCTTCATCTAGGCTTTGTTCCTGGAGTATATCTTCTTCTTCTGACCTTTCTTGCTCCTTTTCTTTTTCCTCTTCACAATCTATGTAGAATAATTTATTCTCAGCACACTTATGACCTTTAGTGTATTTGCTATCACAACTGTAACAAAGCCCTTTTGGTATTTTTTCTTCCAATTGTTGTGGTGTCAACCTTATAGGTGTTGGAAGACTAGGGGCAACAACACTTCCATCTTTATAGTTGTGAGTGGTATGCTTCCTGGTTGCCATAATTTTGCTTTCCATTTTTCTTGCTAACCTGAATGCCTTCTCTAATGAATCAGATTCCCAAAGGCGAACATCATGTTGGATATTATCCTTTAAAGACCCTATGAACCCATTAATCCTATGCTCCTCTGGAATATCTTTTACCCTTATGTTCAATTTTTGGAACTCCTCAATGTGCTCCACTACTGAACCCTTTTGTTTGAGACTTATCAATTGGCTAAAAAAAGTGTTGCTTTTTGTATCTTCATAATGTGCTATCAATTCTTCCATAAAAATTGCCCAAGTGTTAAATTGTTTACAAGAGAAAAGCCATTGATACCATACAAACTGATTTGGTTCCAAATATACAGTTGCCATATGTACCTTTTTTGTGTTTTGCACATTATTGAGATCGAAGAACTGCTCCATTTGTAATATCCATGTGGCGGGATCCTTGCCATCAAACTTCTTCATATCAATTTTTGGAATATGGTGGGCCTTCGATCCAATATTAGAGTCTATGGAATCATGAATAGCATTATTTTTTTTCACATCATGGGTTTCCTTTACAACCTTTTCACCATTAGTAAGTATTTCTTGTAGAAAATTTGTCAAATCTGTCTTCAAATTTGCCATGTCTGTCTTCAAATCTATCTTCAAATCTGCCATGTCTCTCTTCAAATTTGTCTTCGAATCATCCAAATTAGCTTCCATGCCCTTTATCTTAGATTCCACACCATTTATCTTAGATTCCACACGATTTATCTTAGATTCCACGCCATTTATCTTAGCTTCTGTTAGCTTTTGTGAGCGTGACATTTGTTGCACTTGTTCTTGTAATTTTGATATATCATGTAGCATTTCTCCCTCTTCTTCATGAGTCATGCTAGAGCTTTCAGGTTCCTTACTAGGTGTTTTCATTTTCTTTCCTCGGGGCATCAGTTACCGATAATAATGCTTTATTATGCCCTTTGAATTCCGTTAAACTAAGCTTACGCAAAAATTAAAAAAAAAAACTACACACCTTTTTTCACATTGTAGAAGGCTGATATTGAATCTCATGTATCTCTATAATTTTGGATCATCCAGTTTTGAAATTGCAATCTATAGTAGTCTTCTGTGTCCTCTTTCCAATGCCACAAGTTTTACCCAAATTGGATTCTCCAAGGAAGAGTTATGTGAAATCTCCCACAGTGACTTTCTTCTAGACTAGTTGAGTAGAGAAAATTTGTACGACGTACCACGAGTCACTGTTTCAACCTTTAGATCCGAAACATGCATACAAGAAGCTACAGTCCGTCCTCTTTCTATACCTTCTTATGAAATTTCAATCCGATCCCTAGAGAGAAAGTTATGATGATTTTCCCCAGGTCACCTGTTTTGAATGTAATTTAGGAGTCTGCAAAAAGACCAACTTCCTTAGATCATATCTCTGCAAATGTCGCACGGAAAGCTCTGAAATTTGGACCCAATGTTCAGCGCGATTTCTTCTCAAATGGGTTTTTCTTACGACTTCTGAGACATCACACGAAAAGAATTATAGTGAAAATGCCACGATGACCTGTTTGGAGTAGCGAAACCCTAGAATCCAAAGCTCTGATACCAAATGTTATGAAACCATCTCAAGAAAAGATAGAAAAGATAGATCAATGCTTTAGAATTCAGCCTCTTCGAGGGGGCAACCTCCTTTACATTACATAAATGAAAAAATCTTGGATGATTCAAATGACAAAGCCTCCTTTCTATATATAGGAGTCTAAGGAGTCACAATATAATCCAGCCGACCTAACAATAATAATATAAAGCCACAAAAATAAGAATAGAGGGATTCTATGGGGCACAGAAATAACAACATGGGGGTAATAGGGGCACAACGATATAAATAAGGGGTATAACTACAATAGTAATGGGGTAATCACTAGTATTATAGGGACCCAACAACTTTACATTACATTACTTTAGTTTAGGGCAGACAACCCTATGACTTGACCTCTACTTCATGCTCCGTGCCTGCAATTCGCAGAGTCTTTACAAAACCTTTTACCAAAACTTGGGATTTGAGCCCTAAAACATGCTATGGGGGGATTCCATGCCCAACAGGCCCCCAACACAATCATTGTGACTCATCCTGAGTCACTCTACTAGTGGGGCGATCTTGGCACGGAGCCCTTCCAACTGGTCCCATACTGCCCGGAGGTCCGCGACGCATTGTTCTGTGGTTTGGTGGACCTACTTCTTGCATTCCTCTAATGCAACTTTATGAGGATCCGCTATCTAACTTAGCACATACATCTCCTACATTTGTGCGAGCTTTCCCTCAATCTCGTCCGTAATGGTGAAGGCCTCATCAATCCAAGGTTGGACGCACGCTTTGAGAAGTTCCTCTTTCTGTCTTGCAGCATGCACCTGTTCCTTCTATGCCCTTGCTTGCTGCATCTTTGCTAGCTGATGGGTGAGGATGACTGTCTGTGCAGTTCCCCTTACACTCTCATACTGCTCCTGCACTTTGCGCACCTCTATTTCCAGGCACTGTATGTTGGGGTCCTCCTGGAAGGATGTAAGGACGTCAAAAGCTTGATCCAACATACTGGTACAGTCTTGCACTTCCCATCTGATTTATTCCAATCCTATTTGAATCGCGCTAATGCACTCCTCTCTAACTTCCGAAGGAGTGGAAGGCTACGCCTTCATCCGCAGCTCAACAATCTTGAGGTTTAGCTCGAGCTATACTCATGTTGTTTCCTCATGCATGCTTCAAACTCCACTTGCCTCACAATGGATCCACATCTTTGTTGGTAGGTCTACGGCGATGGATAATTCTGGAATGCACTGACACGCTTCATCCACTGTTTGCGCGGTCTGCCGATTTTGTGGCACTAGCTTGTAACGCTACAGGCTGAGTTGTTCAATGTTGATCTTTTGCTCACTCAATACTTGGATCGCCCAGCCTTTCGAGGCACATAGCTCTGCTATTATGCCGTCCTGAAACTGGTACAATGTGTCCCACAGAAGGGCAGCCAAATTTATGCTAACTCCATTGATCCTGCCTACCGCGGTTCTTTCATCCTCATTATCTGTTGTTAGCGCTCCTTTTGGTAGCACTATGGTGTTGGCCAAATTTACACATAGCAGCTGCTCTACTGCCGATGTACCTATGGCATCGTAGGCGGCTACTGCTCCTTCTTGTGGAGGCCGCACCTGAAGTTCCTATAGCTATGCCCTTAGGGCCCCCAACACAATTTGTTGCTCCGTCATGGCTTCCTGGAGTACTTCCCTGGTGACCTTGTGAACTGTGTTGCTGATGTCATAGAGGTCGTCTTCTGTCAGTGTATTCGGTTTGATGTCCAGTTTGGATGCCTTGAACTTTTTTCGTGGATTTGATCTCTCTATGACGCTGGCCATTTCAGCTAGGTGGACATTGTTCTCGGGTCTACGCCTTCTGCTGTATTTGGTCCCTGTCCTGTAGACACATTCTAGCCCCCTTCCCTCTGCATCATGGTGGCCCCTGTTGCGTATGTTGCTACTACCCTTTCGTTGGCCTTTACCTGTTCTACGGCTGCCTTCACTGCCTCGCGGGTAGCCCTTACCTCTGCAGCCGCTTGTCCGTTGCGCTTTCGTTGGGCCAACTGGGTGATACGCAACTTGGTTGTAACCTTTTGTTTTTGTGCTACTATTCTATGCTTCTCCACCACGTCCGGGGCATGCCACTTAGAAGGCCATGATTCCAACATGGAGAAGATCACATCATCAATGGCGATGAAGGGGAGCTTCGTCTAGTTCTGCGTCGGATCTTTACATGCCTTGATATACACATTATGCATATCCGCCTTGAAGTCTGCAAAGCTCTACATGGGGGATAAGCGCAGCCTCCTATTGATCCACATTCGGATGCTCACCTCCATGAGCACCCATAAGATCTTTGTTTCGTGGATCTGTGTGGTGTCCTTCATAGCCCAGAGTGACACATACTTTGCAGCCTCTGGTAAGTCCTGTTGAATATTAGGGAACTGACTGTCCTCAGGCAGTTCCCCTATTACCAACAAAATCGACAATAGTAACCACACATAGTGGAAAGTGTTGCCCTACTCCTGGGCTTCTTTGCAGTTAGTTAAGAGCTCCTTGCAGAGGAACTTGGCCCAGTTGAATTGGACCCCCTTCGTGCATTGTTCTGCCAGCGCAACTACCGTCGCTGGTACCTCATCTCCGCGACATTTTCACATTACCTTCCCGGCGAAGAGTTGGGTGACTATGCGCACCCCTTTATATTTAATGTTGCTGATTGCATAACTCATCTTCTTATCCAGTTTGTATTTCTTCTTCATGGCCTCTACCAGCACCAAATCTTCGCTTTTTCTGGCTATCTCCACGGGGTCATTTCCCTTACAGGGGAGTCAGGAAATCCTGCGGATAAGATCTGCCATGATGCGAATAGGCTCCTCCAGCCATAAGTACCCATCGTGCACCAGGCACAATAGCTGCCTAATGACAAAAATTGTGATAGGCATGCAATGAAAGTGTGGAATCCATAGTAGCTAAAGTAGTCCAGCCTTCTCCCCACCGTGTAACCATTTTTGCGGCTCTAGTGTCGTAATTGACCCCTCCGTGCTCTGTTTCATGAGGTTCTCAGTCTCTAAATGTGGGAACTTCTCACTATCCACGAGATCTCAATATTTAAACTTCATTGTGGGCACGTGACCCAGGGTCGAGCCCTCAAACATAATTCCATTGGGGAGGAGCGGGGTTTGGAGTGCACTCTTAGCGGCATCCAAATCCTTGGGTGTCTTAGCTTTCCCTTTCCATGGAGGAATGTACTGAAGCAATTTCGTTGCAACGTGCACCGGCTAGATGTCCTCTTCCATGTCTTTTTCTACTTCTATCTCATCTACGAGAGCCTGGAGGTCCTCCTCCTCATCATCTGTCTCAATGGTGACAACCTTGCACTTTTCTTCCATGGATAGTTTACTGAACCGCAGATTCCGTGAGGACATGTGGACTGTTCCCGCTGCCTACTTATCTTTCTTGGGCCTCAATGTCTGAGCCAATTTTGGGATTTCCAGTGTGACCCTAGTGTCTCTGGGAACGTCATGCACCATGGGGTTTTGTGCAGCCTCGTTAGTGGTTTCTTCTACATATCCCAAACCTCTCCTGGTAGCCGTCATCCTGTTTGAGCTATCTGTGGTCATTCATGAACTTTGAGGCTCAAATATTGCTTGGCACTTAACACTTTCTGCTCTATGTAATTGCTCAAATCTCAAATGAACAAGTGTTGTCTCGTGGTTAGCCCTTGGAGTTTTATAGCACCTTTTGAATTCGAATCCTACCATTCCCCCCAATTCTGAGCCATCAACGCTTTCTTGGTGGAAGATTGCGCTAAATCTAGCTCTTAATTCGTGTCTTATATGCCTGCCACCCACTCCCTTTTGCCTTAAATTAGACATCTCATCATGAAAAGTGACACCAATGGTTACTTCCCAGCATACCTGCGCAGTAGCATAGCCCCCCGTGCGTGGGTGTGAACCTTGTGTCCTGCTAATTCTGCGCACACGTCCATCATTGCGCAGCCCCCAAACAGACTCTTTTAGAGTCCCGCACTCTCTTTCAACTATCTGGAGCGTTGAGACTGTGCTCCCTACGGTTAATTAGGTGGTCACACCACCTGTGCGAGACTTCAACTCACTTGCCAGCATAGTCCGTAGAAACTCCTAAAGTGTCTGTGCGACCACCAGTGCCACGTGTTCCGCTGTATGTAGTGCACTATGTTTGGTGAGGTGCAGTTGTAGCCATGGTAGCAGAGTCATGAATTCTCGACGACACTCTTCTAAAGCAGTGGTTTGAGACATGCCTATCTTGCCTTGTCATCCTTGGTTTGAGACATGCCTACATGATCTCATTTTCCAGCCTCTTGATCTCAGCATTCATCATAAGGCTTTTCTTTCCCAATCGTACCCTGTCCTTTCCGAGTTAGCAAAGTTTAATGTTCCCTCACTGGATGGCTTCCTAAGTCCTTATATGTTTGTCCTTTTGTAGATGTGTGATTTCTTTCTCCTTGCCATCGTGCACTGCCACCATTATAGGGTCCAATACGTGCAGATTCCTTTTTGTATATTCTTCAATAATTATGGTCTTGTTGATGCCTCAAAAATCGCTGCAACAACATCGGGGAAAATCACCTGTTCCAGACCTTAGAGGTAGCTCCTTTTTCATTTGGTGTGGTGGCTCTGACTGGAAATAATGGGACTAGTTTCCCAATGATTGGTAAATAGGATGGATAAGTGGTTGATTCTCTAATATATAATGATAATGGATGAATGATTTAACCTAAAAGTAAAATTACGAACAACTATCCTATCCCAGGAAATTTATGCTTTAGTGTAACTTTTGATGATATTTATCTACAAACAGGCATATAGATGACTCTATTGGTAAACAAAAACATTTATTCATATGATAATTACTTTGTTCAAGTAGTTGAACAAAGTAATCACGAAAACATTATTACACTATTCTTCATGTATCATAGACATAAATATGATTGAAATAATAGCACTCCTTAGACATTCAATAGTGATAAGTATAAGGATTTCTCTTAAAACACATATATATATCCAATGATAGCAAGATTAAATAAATGTTGATTCACATGCAAGAATGAGGGAAGAGTATAGATAATAGTACCATATGATACTCGGATCACTCTCGATATCAATCATATTCAAATTCCTTCTTCTAACATAGAAATACTTCCACAACAAGACAATAGTGAACATTTCATCAAAGTTTTATTCGTTAAAATTCAAAATACTGGCCCAATATTTATAAAAATATATCAGAAGCACAATAGTGTGACTTACTGATTTGAGTTCATACAAAACCTGAGGACCCTTTCTAAATGCATGAAAGGGCCTATAAATATTAATATGGCTAACTAATTACAAAATAAAAATGCTATTAATTAGTACAACTAAATTATGAGTATCTCCTCAAAATCGGCTTGTTTGCAGTTGACAACATGATTCATTGTTTCGAATGATCTCCCTTTGGCTTGAGCTGGCAGATAGCAAGCATCGGTTGCAATTCTAGAGGGCGACTCAGACGAGAATGTAGTTGGGCTGAGTATGTGGGATCATGGATTTTTGGAAGCATGCAACCGATGGCATCGGTTAAACATTTGAGTGCGGCCCTCTGATTGTATGGTTTAATTAAGAAAAACCAAAAGGTATCCCAAGTTAAACTTTGGATGCTGGAGATTAATCTTCCATTCTTCTCCAATTCTTGATTGCATGTTTGTTCCAATGATTTTGCTGACGTCAGTTTACCTAGAGAGCACTATGAAATCATGTTAGAAAAATAAAGAGTGTCATTGACTAATTCAATTAAATTACTTGTTGATAATCTGCATCTTGAGGTTTCTCTCTCTACTTTCATCAGTCGTGACTGCCATTCTAGAAAAAGGATTTCTTTGTGTGACTCTAGAATTTTAGGCATATTCGCAGCTTGCCCTTCACTGGTGTCTTGCCAAGCAAGAAAGTTGGTTAAAGTCTCATCGGCTTGTTCTAAATCCTGCTTGGCATCGACTGATTTGTCAACTACTGATGCAGTAATCTCACAAAGGGGCTCAACAAGATAAATGTTATGACATAGCAGTTTTAGCTATGCAATAAATGCTTTATTGATTTGGAGAGGTTTGGACATGAAATCTATTGGTTGTGGAAGGCTCTTGTACTTTTCTACTTGGTGTGATAGTTGAGCGATTTGGTCATCTTTCGTCTTACTCATTTGTTCATTCATTGTCTTCAACCTGGCCAATGCTTTGGATAATTCCTTTTGTTTCTGTACTGCGCTTAAGTCTATCCTCTTCTTCTCCTTGAGCAATTTCTCATTTAATTGATTGTTTATCTACTACTGTGTTGATAATTGCTGTTCTAACTGTTCTATTTTTTGTTGTCTTTCAAACACCTGTGACTGCAACGAAACAATTGTTTGGTCTCTTTCCTTAAGTATATTGCTTACTTCCGAGGCTTTATCCATGGTGGCTACCGAATAGGCTCTGGCATATTGAGAAATTTTTGTAAGGTCATTGGAAGGGTTAAATTCCTCCTTCCACACCACATTAGCTATCTCTATTTGTTCTGGTAAAAGAGAAGATTGATCAAGTCTCCTCCTTTTTCTTTGTCTTTTCACCAAAGCCCTATGTTTGGGACTGTAAAAGAAATCTAATGGTGGTATGTCTTCTATCTACAAAACAATCTGATCGCATGGATCTTTAGGAATTATTTATGCATCTTTGCTGATGGATAGGCCACTGGTCTCTTCAATTGGAACCGTAGTTGTTGTTGTTTCTTGACCAACTGTTACTTGAGGTGTGCTGAACCCTTGTGAAGTCTTAGGATTGCTTATAATAGAGTCAAATTGTTGCCACTCTTTGAGGAGTTTGGGATCAATCTGAGTATCTATATCAATATATTCACTGCCCTGTTTCTTCTCTTTCTCCTGCTTTGTCTCCTGTTCTGGCTCTTTTCCCTATTCGGGAATTTTCTCTGTAGCAGGAGGTCTGTCAATAATTCGTTGTTCAGGCTCGCTTGACTGAGTTGTTGGGGTAGTAGCTAATAAGTCCAGAGGTAGAGTTTGCAACCTCTATTCTCTGAGCCGATTGAATTCTATCAGTACTTCATCTTTATATTTCATTTTGGCCAATTTATTTACCTTAAATAATGATTCTGATGAAGAAAATAGGTCGTCAAATTGATCTTTTTCGTGGCCAAACTTTGTAGGTTTGGCTTGTTCAAGCACATTATAGGCAACTTTCCTTGGGTCGTATTGCCTGCTGGGGATGGTTGCAAGATTGAGCATGTTTATTTTTTTTGTCTCTTTCTCCGCATGTTTGTAATAATGTAGAGTGTAAACACCGCACCTCAAAGGAAATGTAGGCCATGATTGCTTTTTAGAATTCCTAAGAGTTTTGGATGTTCCTGCTATGGTTATTTCGTAGGCCAATTCTCGAGCCAACAGCTTATCAGGTATATACAAAGGAAGGACGTGGGGTCTTGCAGTCAAGTCAATCGCTGCTTCCTCGGAAATCCTTGGGGCAGGCTTATCAAAAATGGCATAATAGATAGGTAACGTGAAACCATTATAGATTTGGTACAAGTGGTCTTTATAGTGTGCCTTCCATAACATCTGATGATCAATGTGGATTGGCTTAGGGTCTTGTGCAGTCCATCTCCACCCGAGTACCGGGTATTCAAAATTAAAGCAAAGAGTATCCATAATATAAGCACTATAATAAAAATGGGGAATGGTTCTGGTGGTTTTATGTGCATTTGATCTGAAGTCAAGAATTGCAGTGGCTAAATTATCAGACAATATGTTTGCCTAATCCATCACATAACTATTAACCGCCGCTTCCATTAAAGGAACCATTTCAATAGTAAACTTTGTTGAATCATGCATTCCCCACATTCTACACATCATTGCCGCAACATAACAGTAAGTAGATGACAATGAATCCATGGGGTAGTTACCCGATGATTCATGTTTGTGCTTTGCGGGATTGTATCTCCATTGCTTAGTTGGGGCCGATTCAATTTCGTTCTTTGCTGCGAATTTCTCCAAAAAGGCTTTGTTGTATTGCTTTTCAGATTCGGGCAAGTGATATGTCTTCCTTAAGTCATTAGGCTGAAATGAACCAAAAATTCTTCCATCAACTGTGCAAAATGTTCTATTTGAAACTGGAATTTCTTCAACCACCCATTTGACTACATCAGTGTAAGGAAGAATTTTCTCTCATGCTACTATCCTGTGTAAATATGAGTCGGTTAAATCTTTTACGGAAGCTTCTGATTTATTAGTCGAGTCTGTAGTAGCTTCTTCCGACGCTTCCTCAGACTCCTCTTCTTCAATTAAATTTTAGATACTTTGCTAACTTGTATTTCCAAGGTGGAGACATGTAGTGTCTAAAATTAAACCTTTTTTACTTGGTCTTGGATCACTGGTTGGCTACACTGTTGCTGTAGGAGCCACTGCTACCATGGATCTCTTGGATTTCTTTCCCATTTGCTTCAAATTTATTATTTCAGTGGAGTTCTGCACCAGGAATGAAACCGGAGTGATATAGAGAATAGGTAGTATGAGCCAATATGAAATAATTATATCAATTACCGAATAATAAAGGCTTATAGTGAAACTACCACAGATACAATCTAAGGGAAAATCTCGGCATAACTGCTTCATTAATTGGCCTTTCAACCTGTCAATCATGGTAAAGGAGTTTTTTTAAATACCCATCATAACATTTATTTGATGAATGATCCATTCAAGCGTGGCTCTGATTTTTGGCGGATAATCAGAATTAAATCGCAATTGATGATTGGTAACGTGAACGGGAAGGTTTTAATAATAGTCCAAAATATCCTTCGATCACAAAAAGGTGATACAATGAATGCAAGCCTTTTAAATATGCTTCGAAGCATGGGCCTTGATTTAATGCATCGCAATTGGGGATGGGTTCGGGCCATATTACCTATGTCATTGCAAAATCGCCGATTGCTGATGGCGATACGCCTCATCGCATCGGAGGATTTGAAGGTGTCACAATTCATGTATTGGGTTGTTACGACCGATTGCCGATGGCGATACCTTTTATCGCATCGGGGAAATGAGGGAGGCGTTTCTCTATACTATGTGTTTTTTCCTTTCCTCGATATCCAGTAGTGATTTCCTTTTTTAGATCAGAGTGAGTCAATGGGTCTTTTATATATGTTTTTCTTATTATTGCGATATGTGATTTTGAGATCGCTTTATCGTAATAACAAAGAACTTTATAATTGTTTAAAATACCTATTTTATTATTGTTCAAAAGGTTTATCTTAGAATATATCATTTCCATTAGACCTTTTGATGAGGATTTTCCTAAAGATGGGTTAATACCAATTTATTCACACATCTAAGTTTAAAAGGGACCCATTTCATATTATGATTTTTAAAGAAAATTTTTATGAAATGGGGGGTTGTTGTACAGCAAAAAAATTGGTGATTCACTGGGAGAAACAGTTATCTCTGAGAAATGTTGAAATACTAAAACTTTCTTAATCTGGAAACCTTGACTAGCAAAAAATTCTAATATAACTAGGCAATCATGAATTCTGAATATAATGATAACTATTTCTGCTATTTTCTTCTCATATTAAAATTAAATACATTCTATGTTTTAAATTAGCCTTAATTGGTTGATAATGATAAAACAAAAACTTTTCCAACTTAGCTTTATAATGACTCCTCTGTCATAGGTAGAGCTGCTGCTACCAGCAAACGTCTATAGTCTCGACAAGGATACCTTTTAACCATATGATTATTCATCATCCCATCCATTTCAGAGTATAATTAAAAAGAATGAATCCATAAATATGTCTCCATATTTTGTATCACTTTTTTTTCCTTTTTCCTTACTTTGTAAGATAAAAAGCCATTGTCCTGGTTTGGTGGCCAGCTATTTGACAATGCCATTCACTAGTTGTAATTTAACTGAACAAGCTGGCTTGTGATGACATCCCTTGTCTTATAATTATAAGCCATTACCCTGTTTTGATATGCATTATTGGTAATGTTAGTTGAACTATTCCCCTAATGATCATGGTAAGCAGGCTTGTAATAAGACCTCTTATCTTTTATATCATACATATTTTAGAATTACACTCTGAGTAATTATAAACTTTGATGAATGGGATGAACAATTTTCTCCTTAAGAGAAGATGGATGACAGGGTAAGATTTGAAGATGCTAAGATTGAATCAGTTTCTATTTTGTATTGATAACCATTTTTAGGCTGCTTAAAAACATTAAAATGATTTATAATACTTCTAAATCTTGAGAAGATTTCACAAAAATAAAATGAGGTTTTTCAGAATCTAAATATACCTAATTTCATAGAAGTTTTCTTTTAGTTTAAGGCTTCCATTTCTCAAAAGTAAATATCAAAATTATTTCTTTTGAGTAACTTTCCAATATAGTGGAAGGCTTCATACAACTTTATTTTCCTAAAATTCTAACAAATAAACTATGTACATAAATTTTGCTAAAAATTGAATATTTACAAAGGGATAAGGGGTTACCTCCTTAATTGAAGAATTTTTTCAAGATAAGACTGTTAACAGGAAGAGAATCTCTCTTTCCTGATAGATCTTGCAATATGAAAGTAGAAGGGCCTATCTTCTTATTGATTTGAAATGGTCCAAGCCACATTTTCTGGAACTTAGTGTGCTTTCCTTTATCTTCATGGGCTTTGTCCCATTTCAAAACTAGATCACCAACTTGTAACTGTTTTGAACTGGTTGAAGTTGTATCAAAAGATGACTTGATAATTTTCTGATGTTTTACATGTATAATCTTGGCTTTTTCTCTTTCTTCTTCTAGTTTCAAAATTTGATCATGTCTTAGTTGAATAGAAGATGAGGAACTTTCTTCAATAAACTGCACTAAAGCTAGGGATGGAAGTATTAAATTTGATGGTATGACAACTTCCTTTCCATATACTAGATTAAGTGGAGAAGTGCCTATGGAGGCCTTCTGTGTTATTCTGTTAGCCCATAGTGCAAATATCAGAGATTTATGTCAGTTTTTATGATTCTGCTCAATAGTTCTCTTAATAATCTCAATAAGATTTTTATTGGTGGATTCTGCTCAACCATTACCCTGAGGGTAGTAATTTGTAGAATACGTCAATTCAAATCTCCTTTTGATAGAAAACTCAAATATAGAATTTCCAAAGAAATAAGATGCAATATAAAAACAAGAGCGTTTGGGACACCAAACCTGGTAATAATGAATTGATCTATGAATTCCATGATTGCCTCAGAGTTTGTTGTCTTCAAAGGAATTGCTTCAACCCACTTAGTAAAGTAATCAGTGGTAGTAAGGATATACTTATGCTGTTTGGATGAATGTTGAGTGATTTCTCCAATGATGTCTAATCCCCATTGCTCAAAGGGTTGTTCAATGTTTACTGGTTGCAAAGGGAAAGCTGGCTTTCTTTGTCTTCCACTGGATGTTTGACAACTTTGGCATTTCCTTACATATTCATGAGCATCTTTGAACAAGGTGGCCAATAATATCCAGCATGAATGATTTTGTGAGCTGTTGTATCAGCTCCAAAATATCCTCCTGCTGGTCTGTCATGTATCTCCTCCAAAAAAATTTGTGCCTCAGGTTTTTCTAAGCATCTTAATAAAATTGAATCATAATTTTACGTAAACAATACATCATCTACAATTATGAAGTTTTTCGCCTTCAATATGATGGCATGTTTGTTTTTATAGCAAAGATTAGAGGGAGCATATCCATTTTTTAAATAAAAAATCGGATCTGCATATTGTGATTTAGGATCTGTGATACTTATCTGATTAATTTCTTCAGTATTTTTTGTGCCTTCAGGTTCTTGAATATTGGATGCTCCTGCTAACAACCTGAAAAAACCTTGGCCTTTGACAATCTTTACTGGTTTGACTTCTAAGTCATATTCTTGTAATGTTGTGACCCAATTTGCTCTCTTTTCTCCTAATTCCCTTTGAACTAGTAGTTGTCTTACTGCTGAAAAAGGAACTATAACTTTTGTGTGAGCTTTTAAGAGAAAGGGCCTGTAGTATTTAATGGCTTTGTACATAGCAAAGGCTTGTTTTTCAACTTCCAAATAATTTAGTTCAGCACCTTGAAGATTTGAGCTATAAAATGAGATTGGTGCTTCCAAGTTTTGATCATTAATTTAAGTCAGCACTGCTACATAAGACGAAGCAGATGCGAGGGTATATAGTATGAAATGACTTGAAAAATTGGGAGTGCTTAAAGCAGGGGCATTAATGATTGATTGTTTGATAGAATCAAATGCCTCTTTTTCTGCAGGTCCCCATTTAAACACCAAATTTTTCTTAATCATCATTTGCAATGGTAAAATAATCTGGGAAAAATCTGGAACAAATCTTTTGACAAAGTTAATTTGACCCAAAAATGATTGCATGTATTTTTTATTATGATGGAATGAAATATCAAAAATATCTTTAATTCTATCTGGATCAATATAGATACCATTCTTTGAAACAATGAAGCCCAAAATCTTTCCTTGTTAAGAGCAAAAAATGACTTCTTTGGGTTAAGCGAGATGCCATACCTTCTGCAGCGTTCAAAGATTTGTTTTAAATCATGTAAATGATTAGACCTTTTCTTGGAAAATACAGCAATATCATCTAAATAGACAATTATTGATTTATTGATCAATCCTTTGAATGCTATGTCCATTGCTCTCTGGAATGTAGCTCCTGCATTGATAAGTCCAAAAGGAATTTTTTGGTAAGCATAAGTTCCCCACTTAGTTCTGAAGGTAGTTTTAAGCCTGTCATCAAGATGGACCAAAATTTGGTTATATCCTGAAAGACCGTCTAAAAAGGACATTAACTTAGAACCAGCTACTGAATGGAGTGTCTGCTCCATGGTAGGTAAAGGGAAGTTATCCTTTTGGCTTGCCTTATTAAGATTTCTGAAATCGATGCAAATCCTGATGTCGCCATTTTTCTTTCTAACTGGTACCATATTGGACACCCAGTTTGAATGTCTGACAGGAAAAATTATCTTAGCCTTTAAGAGTTTGTTTAGCTCAGCCTTTATTTGACTCTCTAGGTTAGGATGAATTTTCCTTAACTTCTATTGCACTGGTTTTTGTTCAGAAAGCATTGGAATAATATGTTGAATGATCAATGCATCACATGTTTTCATTCATCATATTTCCAAGCGAAGACATTTTTGTTTTTCCGTAACAATCTAATGAATGTTGTTCTTTCTTCTAAATATAGTCCTAATCCCAAATTGATGTTCTGAGGGTTTTCCTCGGTACCTAGGTTTATCAATTCAAATCTTAAAGTAGAACTCTGGAGTTTTGAATTGGTCACCTGTTTAAACCTATCTTTAATATCATAAAGATCCTCAAGTTTGACCACTAGTTTAGGTATTTAGTTTTCTTCTTGTTTTTCATTCATTTGAAGGTCATGATCACTTTCATCAATGATTTGATCATCATAGGACTTATCTGAAGTCAAGAAACTTAAAATGTCTTCATCATGATTGAATACTCGCCAATTGGTGACATTATCGGGAATTGATGGTCTAAAAATTAATTCTACTGAAAATCTGTCTAGGTTGTAATCTTTGGATGGTAGGAGTTTGGAGGCAACGTTAGCTAGCAAGTTGGTTGCTGCATTATGGGACCTAGGGATGGGAGAAATATTGAATGCTAAAAATTGAGATATGAGTTCCTGTACCAAACACTGATAGTGTTTGAGATGACCAGAAAGGCAGTGAATTGAATTTTTAACTTGTTTGATAACAATTTCTGAACCACCAAACACCTTCAAGTATTGAACTTTAAGACCAATTGCTTTGTAAAGTCCTTGAACTAAGGCCTCATATTCAGCTGTATTGTTTCTGCATTCAAATTCCAATCTGCATGATAACATAGTTTTTTCTCCCTCATGACTAAATAAAATACATCCTGCTCCTGCACCTTCACTAGATTTAGACCCATCAAAGTATAGTGACCAAAACAAAGAATTATCAACAATTTTATTTACAGTTTCCTCAGCGATATTAACACATGTTGACTTGTATGTTTGTGAGAAGTTCTCGATTTGAGATGTGAAGTTATTAACTGGGAAAGGAGATGTTTGGGTAGTGAAATTGCCAAAGAATGATTCAGATGAGTAATTCCCCAAAATATTGTTATTGAATGCTATTGCTTGATTTTCCTGTTCGAATTTGGTAACAGTATGGGTCATGTTTTTCTCCCAATCGATTTTGATCTGATTTTGCTTTCCTTTATAAGGTAACCACATATGGGACCAATCGGTGGAAATATAACCATGGAGTTTTCAGACCAATCTCTACTTAAAATCAACCCATAGAATTCAGGTATATCAGCGATTAAAATATCAATTCTCTGAACCACTCTTGGATCAACTGATAACCTAATAGTCACTGAGTTGATTTCCCCTAAAACCTATACCTTAGTTGTATCCAACTGTACAATATGAATTATAGAATTTTGGGGTTCAATGTTCAGTTTGGAGAAAACTGAAGCTGGCATTATATTAGAGGAAGCCCTTGAGTCAATCAAATAGTTGTGTATATTTCTATTATAGATCTCATAGGTCAAGAGGAAAGGAGGAATATGATATTTTGATCTATCCCCAGATAAAACTACATCAGTAGCTTCTACCCTACCAAGAGGTGGTTGACTTGAATCATTAGCAGCTTTGGACAAGACAACATTAGGGAGAGGTGAAGAAGGTACAACATTTAGCTCCCTAAGAAGTAATTTCTGTTGATGTTTGAGTTTGCTTAGTTCAAACATATTAATATTTGCCTTAGTCTTCTTCATGTCTTCGATAATATTGTAGTCCATAGAATCCGTAACTACTAATGTCTTAGATGTTGAAGGTGAATTTGAAGATGATGGCTGATTTTGGGATGGTATTACTGCAGCATTCTTTGTGGAAACCTTTTCTTTGGTAGTAGTGGTACTTGCATTCCTTTTCTTTGAAGTTGCCTGAACAGGTTCAGAAGTACCCTTACTTCTGGTAGTTACAGGAAAATCTTCTTGTTCATTTTCTGTATCAGAGTTGGGTAAAATAAAGTCCGACATCCCATGTCATTCAACAGTCTCTTCTTCTTCTAGTTCCTCAGATGGAAAGACTATTTCATCCTCTTCTTCCTCTTCAGGATCTGAGTCTGCATTGGATATAGTATTTGGTGGTTTTGATTCAGGGTTCTTAAAATTTCTAAATGGCCTTTTTTTTTAAGTTTCAGCTAATTTCTTTTTGATTTCAACCATTTCATTTGACATAGTCTTGAGGACTTTTTGTAGACCTTCCATATCATATGGATCTTTAGGGGTTTTCTTCTTTGAATCGTCTTTAAAAGAAAAAATTTTGGATTTTCTATCTTCAAGAGAATCTTTCTTTTCTAAAGCAATAATGCATTTCTCTACAGAAAGCGCCTCTTTCATGTTCTCAGCTAAAGTTGGTTTTGCAGCTTTATCTACAAAAATAGTTATATTTGAAGGTAGGGCTATTATATACCGTTTTCTTCTGATTTTCTCACTTGGTTTAGAGGTGGTTGGAATCCTATTCAAGAGTTTATTAAATCATGAGTTGAATTCCTTAATAGGTTCTTTAGATTCTATCATAAGATTCGAGATATCTTTAATTAATGTTGCTAAAGATCTATCATCGCCATACTTAGTCAGAAACTATTCTTGGAAAATGTTCCAACTAGTAATGGATCCAGAGGGCAGGAAAAATACCAAGACCCAACTGATCCTTGTAAGGTATAAGGGAAAATCCTAACAACAACATATTCCTCTGTCACTCCTTTTAAATTAAATGATAACATGAAATTTTTAATATGTTCATCATCTTGTATTCTTGCATCTGGATTAAATTTCAGCAACCATTTTTCAGGATGTGTTGGCAATGGATGTAATGGTGCAGGCATAGTAACCACACCAGGATTATTCCATGGATTCTGAGCCATTGTAAAACTAATAGCAGATGATATTGCCAATGAAGTTCCAGATGTTTGGGAAGGAGTTGATATTGAGGTTTGAGGTTGAGATGTTGAAGTTCCTGATCCCTGTTGAACAACAATGTGTAATGGAGGGGTGGATGGCTGACTTCGCATTGGAGAAGATGAGATGGAGGATGATGATGAGAAAGTCTCATTGTCAGATCCTTCAGTGTTATTTTTTTCCCTTTTCCTTTTGGGTAAAGGCAACTCGGTAGGTTCAATACCGAGCTTTCCGCTTTGAAGTCTGGTGAGAGGTTGAGGTATATTGAATTGCGAAGTCTCACTGCCTTGAGATACCTCAGATTTCTATCATGATATTGAAAAGCCTTGAAGTTTTCTGATAAGAGACTGTACTTCAAGGGAATCAGGACTTAATCGTTCTGAAGTATGATGGGTTTGAGCAGTTGTGGTTGACTCCTCTTCTTCTCATTTGAATACTGGTGTTCCAGTATGCAAATTGGAGGTCTGAGGAGAGGTGGAGGGAGATTTACTCTTAGAATGGGTTATAGGTTTGGATTTTCTCACCATTCAGAGTTCAGGACCTCCTTCTAGCGCCAAAAATGATGATGCCTCGAAAATCACTACAACAACATCGGGGAAAACCACCTAGTCCGGACCTTAAAGGCAGCTCCTTTTCCGTTTGGTGTGGTGGCTCCGACTAGAAATAATGGGACAAGTTTCCCAATGATTGGTAAATATGATGGATAAGTGGTTGATTCTCTAATAGATAATGATAATGGATGAATGTTTTAATCTAAAAGTAAAATTACGAACAACTATCCTATCTCGGGAAATTTCTGCTTTAATGTAACTTTTGATGATCTTTATCTACAAACAGGCATATAGATGACTCTATTGGTAAAAAAAAACATTTATTCATATGATAATTACTTTGTTCAAGTAGTTGAACAAAGTAATCACGAAAACATGATTACACTATTCTTCATATATATCATAGAAATAAATATGATTGAAAGAATAACACTCCTTAGACATTCAATAGTGATAAGTATAAGGACTACTGTTAAAACACATACATATATCCAATGATGTCAAGATTAAATAAATGTTGATTCACATGCAAGAATGAGGCAAGAGCATAGATAATAGTACCATATGTTACTCGGATCACTCTCGATATCAATCACATTCAAATTCCTTCTTCTAACTTAGAAACACTTCCACAACAAGGCAATAGTGCACATCTCATCAAAGCTTTCTTCATTAAAATTCAGAATATTCGCCCAGTCTTTATAAAAAATATATCAGAAGCACAATAGTGTGACTTACTGATTTGAGTTCATACAAAAATTGAGGACCCTTTCTAAATGCATGAAAGGGCCTATAAATACTAATTAGGCTAACTAATTACAAAATAAAACTGCTATTAATTGGTACAACTAAATTATGAGTATCTCCTCAAAATCGGCTTGTTTGCAGTCGATAGCATGATTCATTGTTTTGGATGATCTCCCTTTGGCTTGAGCTGGTAGATATCAAACATCGATTGCAATTCTGGAGGGTAACTCAAATGAGAATGTAATTGCCAGGCTGAGTATGTGGCATCATGGATTTTGGGAATCATGCAACCGATGGCATCGGTTAAACATTTGAGTGCAGTCCTCTGATTATATGGTTTAATTAAGAAAAACCAAAAGGTATCCCAAGTTAAACTTTGGATGTTGGCGATTAATCTTCCATTCTTCTCCAATTCTTGATTGCATATTTGTTCCAATGTTTTGGCTGACGTCAATTTACCTGGAGAGCACTATGAAATCATGTTAGATAGATAAAGAGTGTCATTGATTAACTCAATTAAACTACTTGTTGATAATCTGCCTCTTGAGGTTTCTCTCTCTACTTTCATCAGTTGTGACTGCCATTCTAGAAAAATGATTTCTTTGTGTGACTCTAGAATTTTAGGCAGATTCGCGGCATGCCCTTCACTGGTGTCTTGCCAAGCAAGAAAGTTGATTAAAGTGTCATTGGCCTATTCTAAATCCTACCTGGCACCGATTGATTTGTCAACTATTGATGCAGTAATCTCACAAAGGGGCTCAACCAGAGAAATGTTATGACATAAAAGTTTTAGCAGCGTAGTCAGTGTTTTATTGATTTGAAGAGGTTCAGGCCTGAAATCTATTGGTTGCGGAAGACTCTTGTACTTTTCTACTTGGTGTGACAGTTGAGCGATTTGCTCATCTTTCATCTTACTCGTTTGTTCATTCATTGTCTTCAACCTGGCCAATGCTTCGGATAATTAGTTTTGTTTCTGTATTGCACTTAAGTCTATCTGCTATTTCTCCTTGAGAAATTGCTCATTTCATTGATTGTTTATCTACTACTATGTTGATAGTTGTTGTTCTAACTGTTCTATTTTTTGTTGTCTTTCGAACACCTGTGACTGCAACAAAACAATTGTTTGGTCTCTTTCCTTAAGTAGATTGCTTACCTCCGAGGCTTTATCCATGGTGGCTGCCGAATTGGCTCTAGCATACTGAGAAAGTTTTTTAAGGTCATCAAAAGGGTTAAATTCCTCCTTCCACACCACATTAGCCATTTCTATTTGTTCTGGTAAAAAGGAAGATTGATCAAGTCTCCTCCTTTTTCTTTGTCTTTTCACCACAGCCCTGTGTTTGGGACTGTAAAAGACATCTAATGGTGGTACATCTTCTATCTACAAAAAATCTGATTGCATGGATCTTTAGGAATTATTTCTGCATCTTTCTTGATGGATAGGCTGCTGGTCCCTTTAATTGGAACCGTAGTTGTTGTTGTTTCTTGACCGACTGTTACTTGAGGTGTGCCGAACCCTTGTGAAGTCTCGAGATTTCTTATAATAGAGTCAAATTGTTGCCACTCTTTGAGGAGTTTGAGATCAATCTAAGTATCTATATCAATATATTCACTGCTCTGTTTCTTCTCTTTCTCCTACTCTATCTCCTGTTCTGGCTCTTTTCCCTTTTCGGGAATTTTCTCTGTAGCAGGAGGTTTGTCAATAATTCACTGTTCAGGCTCACTTGACTGAGTTGTTGGGGTAGTAGCTAATAAGTCTGGAGGCAGAGTTTTCAACCTTTGTTCTCTGAGGCTATTGAATTCTACCAGTCCTTCATCTTTATATTTCATTTTGGCCAATGCTTTTACCTGAAATAATGATTCTGATGAAGAAAACAGGTCGTCAAATTGATCTTTTTCATGGTCAAACTTTGTAAGTTTGGCTTGTTCAAGCACGTTATAGGCAACATTCCTTGGGTCGTATTGCTTGTTGGGGATGGTTGCAAGATTAAGCATGTTTATACTTTCTGTCTCTTTCTTCGCATGTTTGTAATCATGTAGAGTGTAAACACCGCACCTCAAAGGAAATGTAGGCCATGACTGCTTTTTAGAATTCCTAAGAGTCTTGGATGTTTCTGCTGTGGTTATTTGGTAGGCCAATTCTCAAGCCAACAACTTATCAGGTATATACAAAGGAAGGACATGGGGTCTTGCGAGGCTGCCATAAACCCTTATATATGTGAACTTTTCTTCCCCAAACCAATTCCCTATAGCAGTCAAGTCAATCGCTGCTTCCTCGGAAATCCTTAGAGCAAGCTTATCAAAAATGGCATAATAGATAGGTAACATGAAACCATTACAGATTTGGTACAAGTGGTCTTTATAGTGTGCCTTCCATAACATCTGATGATAAACGTGGATTGGCTTAGGGTCTTGTGCAGTCCATCTCCACCCGAGTACCGGGTATTCAGAATTAAAGCAAAGAGTATCCATAATATAAGCACTATAATAAAAATGGGGAATGGTTCTGGTGGTTTTACGTGCATTTGATCTGAAGTCAAGAATTTCAGTGGCTAATTTATCGGACAATATGTTTGCCCAATCCATCACATAACCATTAACCACCTCTTCCATTAAAGGAACCATTTCAATCGTAAACTTTACTGAATCATGCATTCCCCACATTCTACACATCATTTCCCCAGCATAACAGTAAGGAGATGACAATGAATCCATGGAGTACTTACCCGATGATTCATGTTTGTGCTTTGTGGGATTCTGTCTCCACTACTTAATTGCGGCCGATTCAGTTTCGTTCTTTGCTGCGAATTTCTCCAGAAAGGCTCTGTTGTATTTCTTTTCAAGTTCGGTCAAGTGATACATCTTCCTTAAGTCATCAGGATGAAATGAACCAAAAATTCTTCCGTCAACTGTGCAAAACGTTATATTTGAAATTGGAATTTCTTCAACCACCCATCTAACTACATTAGTGTATGGAAGAATTTTCTCCCGTGCTACTATCCTGTGTAAATATGAGTCGACTAAATATTTCAGGGAAGATTTTCATTTATTATTTGAGTCTGCAGTAGCTTCTTCCGACACTTCCTCAGGCTCCTTTTCTTCAATTAACTTGTAGATACTTTGCCAACTTGTATTGCCAAGGCTCAGACATGTAGTGTCTGAAATTAAACCTTTTTTACTTGGTCCTAGATCACTGGTTGGCTGCATTGTTGCTGTAGGAGCCGCTGCTGCCACGGATCTCTCGGATTTCTTTCCCATTTGCTTCAAATTTATTATTTCGGTGGAGTTCTGCACAAGGAATGAAACGAGCGTGATATAGAGAATAAGTAGTGTGAGCCAATACGAAAGAATTATATCAATTAGTGAATAATAAAGGCTTATAGTGAAACTGTTGCAGATACAATCTAAGGGAAAATCTCAGCATAACTCCTTCATTAATTGGTCGTTTAACTTGTCAATCATGGTAAAGGAGTTTTTTTAAATACCCATCATAACATTTATATGATGAACGATCCATTCAAGCGTGGCTTTGATTTTTGGCGGATAATTAGAATTAAATTGCAATTGATGATTGGTAACGTGAACGGGAAGGTTTTAATAATAGTCCAAAATAGCCTTCGATCACCAAAAGGTGATATAATGCATGCAAGCCTTTTAAATATGTTTCGAAACACATGCCTTGATTTAATGCATTGCAATCGGGGATGGGTTCGGGCCATATTACTTATGTCATTGCAAAATCACCGATCGCCGATGGCGATATGCCTCATCGCATCGGAGGATTTGAAGGTGTCACAATTCATGTGTTGGGTTGTTACAGCTGATTGCCGATGGCGATACCTTTTATCACATCGGGGAAATGAGGGAGGCATTTCTATATACTATGTGTTTTTGCCTTTCCCCGCTATCCGGTAGCGATTTCCTTTTTCGGATTGAAGTGAGTCAATGGGTCTTTTATATATGTTTTTCTTATTATTGAGATATGCGATCTTACGATCGCTTTATCGTAATAAAAAAGAACTTTATAATTGTTTAAAAGACCTATTTTATTATTGTTCAAAAGGTTTATCTTAGAATATATCATTTCCATTAGACCTTTTGATGAGGATTTTCCTAAAGATGGGTTAATACCAATTTATTCACACGTCTAAGTTTAAAAGGGACCCATTTCATATTATGATTTTTAAAGAAATTTTTTATGAAATGGGGTGTTGTTTTAGAACACAATAGGTCTCCATTCTGTTCTGCACCTTTGGAATCGTCTCGGCATTCAAGGTTTTTCACATGTCCTGGTAGGCCCATTAAACTGTTGGCACACGGAGTTCCCAATCAGTCTGTTTCGCCTGGTCAACCTTGTTCAGTACTCTACACACCCTATCAAATGCTTCAACATGGATACTTGGTAGCACACGTTGCCTTTCCTGCTACTTCGATTTTTTATGATTCTCTATCCTAGGGCTGGTGTGCCCGTGTGCAGGCTTTACAGCATATGTCTGTACCCATCGAGAAAGATGGATGCGCAAGTTGTTCTGCCCCTGTCTACTTACTTGTATTCGAAGCTGGGGTTTTACAAAACATAGGCGCATCATCCTTCTGCATCTGGGCCAATCCTCAAAAATTTCCTTGATGTGTATCCCACCATCGTGCGGGTGTTGCGCGCAGTGCCCACTTCAGTGCATCGAACCACTGCTATTCTAGTACTGCGCTTTCAAATTTGCTCAGAAATTCATCCACCGCTAACAATCCATCATATGTCGGGAACTCCCTTGCCTCTGTTGTCATGCAACGCAGTGATCAAACCATCATGTTGCAATTCAACGTTGTTACTTCGTGCAGCCGATTCTACCATCGCTCTATCTCTTTGTCTAAATCTGAAGTGCAAGAGCTTTCACGCTCCCACGAAATCCTTCTATATGTAGTCAGATTCACCCAATCTTCTTCTCACGCAATTATTTTATAAATACAATCGAGATTGTCATCATTATCATCGTCACACACTGGTTCAATGTATGGCACTCGTTCGGCTGGATCTAGTGGTGCTACCACGCATAGTGACTTTTTCTCAAATATCATTTTGTGCTTCTTTAGATTTATGACTTCATTCATATCAGTGGCCCAATATATTCCTAGTAGCATGGGATAGGGATTGTTATTATTGACAATCTTTATCATTTCAAAATCCGCCTGCGTGCTCACACCTTCAATGTCGACTGTTACCCCTTGCAATCTTCCCATGGGAAAAATCTTCTGTTGGTTCGCCATTCGTAACTGTATAAGGGACCATTGCAACATGGGTATTCCCATGCATTCTCATGTTTGCTTTGGTAGCACATTCATGTCCGAGCCCAAATCTAGGATTACCTGATCCATTTTGTACTCACCTATTTGCGCAATCAACCTCATTCCCTTCTTGTGTGCAATGCATGCTTCCTAAGTTTCTGGACCATGCACGATTCTCCTGACCCCACACACCTAGTGATAAGTTCTTGTAGTCCTTTGACTGCCTTGCTATCACGCAGGAGCTTCATGCATGTCTGTAGAAAGGTAGTGAGCATTGAAGGATCCATCCTTGGTTCTAGTTGATCCTTACTACCTAAAGTGGAGGCCACTTGAAACTCTTCTTAGCTTCCATGAATGTCTCCTTCGCGTGTTCTGAATTAAACTTGGGTTCCTTTGTAGGAGCCTTGCGAATCCATGCTCTTTCTTCTGGCTGCTGTCCTTTATCATCTCCCATGGTCGTACCACTCCTAAGCTCATGTTTAGATTTGGGTCTTCTTCGCGCGGTTCATACCTCATCATTTATAAATTTTGAGTCGGAGGGGGTTGGAGTATCCCCTTTTCATGCATCCTCGCTATTAGTGAAGGGCAGTCTTCCGCCTCATGATCAAACTGAGTACAGTACCAACATGATATTCTTGTCGATTTTGTAAAATTGTGGGCATAATGCCCTAGCCATCTGCAGTTGTAACAAATTATTTGTCTGCAACCCCTTCCTAGTCTCATTCCGCCTTGACCCCGATCGCACCCCTGAAGCCCAGCTCACACCATCCCTGCATTAGGGTCGAGAGCTCATGTTTTGGTCTGGACCCTGTAGGTAGGAGTCTGATCCATCATTAGTTCATAGCTTCAGCAAGTGCATTCGTCATGGCCTACTGACCTGAAAAAATTACAAAACAAATGTTGGGATGTCTGCATATACTTCTGCAATAAATGACAATTATCTATGGTGTGCTTTCCTCCTATTTGGCAGATCACACACCATAATGAAGACGTCACGCTTGGCCTTGCATGTGCCTTTGGTCTTAAAGGCATTGGCCCTCCTCCTGCCAAGTGGTTCATGAATACTGGGCGGTGGTCCTTGTCATGCCCTTGCATGACCTTTGCATTTTATGCACCATACTTGCTCGCGCACCTCCGGTCGAGGTGTCCTATCCTGTTTCAAACTTTGCATTTCCAGACACAAATTCTGCAGTTGCATGTGGATTTGTTGGACTCCCAACCCAGGGTCTCATATACGGGTCTCATGCAATCTCATTGCCGTCTCCAATGCTTCGGCCTGGGTGGAAAGCTTTTGTTATGACAATGTCGTCCTTAAGTGTGGTGTAAATGAGGCCACAAACCATGCGCGATGTTGTGCATCTGTTAACATCATATTGGCTTCGTGGATCGTACTCTTCAGCCTTTTTTCCAGGTACCAGGGGATCTGGCCCGGGAGCATCACAATCTCCTTAAACCTCATGATTAATTATGTTTCTGATTTTTGCCTGCTAAATTCACTGTTTAGTGCAACCTGGATCTCTGCGATTCCTGTGTTTAGGTGGTCATTAGAATGCTTGATATACCACATTAATGCGCGATCCTGTAGTGCACTCACCAACGTAGCCTTTTTAATATTATCATCCACGAAACCTTGTGATTCCCATACTTCTCTTACCACAAACTAGAATTGGTCTGAATCTTTGTTCCCTACTCCCCTGAACACCGATAGTTTGATCACACTCACCATACTAAACTGTGGTAGTGGTGGAGGTGGGGTGGGTGGAGATGGAGGTGAGGAAGGTGAAATGAGTGGCGGTGTAGGTGGTAAACACGGAATTCAATGTCTTAACAAACTAACTGCGCTTCTCAGAGAAACCTTCGCGAGCTCCTCCTCACTCTCCTGCGAAGGTGAAATTAAGGGACATGTTTCTAGCTCTTCGCTACTTCCGCTTCTATAGATCTTCCCACTTCGTGTAGTCCCAAAAATTAATTTATTCGCAGAACCCGCTTTTAACACAATATCATATTAAGCCAAGTGTTCAAAGATTTAATATACTTACCTCGCGGTCCCTTGAGAAAACATCGCTCCGCCTCACTATAGATGATGGTCGTGTCTACCGCGAACTCAGTGATAAATCCTCCAATTATTCAGTCAATCCAATGGTCCACAGCGCATGCGATCTTATCTTCTGATGCTTCTACTCTACGCACTAATTCCAGGCTCCACACTATTGGTTTGTCGAGCCTACACCTTCCGTGGCTATCTACTAAGTTCGTGATCCACTCATACAGCTCAGAAGGAAAGGATGCAAAGAAAATTTCATGGATTTCCATAGACAAGTAGCGCTCCAACCACTGTTCCTTAGATACTCACAGATTTCTGTTGTCCTGTGCCGCGAACTCGTGAATGTTCTTGTCAAACCACTCTTCAATTTCTTTCTTTGTTGGATTCCAGTGGCACGACATTAGACATCCTTTATGCAGATCTCGATGCCGACAACAGAACCATTTGTTGGCTTGTATGGTCCTGACCCAGGTTTAGAGGTGTTTTAGCCAAGCAAATCCCAGTACTGCTAGCCCTTTTGGCAATAGTGAATGATGCGCAGACTAAGGTCTCACCCAAATTAGTATGGGAGGGTGCTTGAACCAGGTTTCTGCACCTTTGGGATGTCTGATGGGCTTCTGGAGGTCCGTGGTCTGACCTGTTGCTATGCACACTTGCAATCCCTTCGCAACCTGCGGTGCCCCGTCCGTGTAGCCCTAGTTAGGGTGCAACTCATATAATACCCATGTCCCTTGCTATTTAATATGTGATTACCTGATTACTTAACTTGTTCATGTAAGACTAATGACTATTACAGCATATTCATGAATCATATCAGTGCACGCGAAAAATAAATTTAATATAAACGTAAAGAAGGAAAGGTACAACAAATACACAAAAATAAGAATCAACTTCTCTTTATTAATTTTCACTCCCAATTACAGACTCGACACCGCCCTATGCACTCAGCTGCAGGGGTCTGCGCACTCAGCTGCGGACTCTACTAAGCCTCTGCGCACTCAACAGCAAAGCCTCTTCCTACTACTACGATCCAATACACTTAGAATCCTACTCTAAGCTCGAACCATTCACATTCCTCTTTCTTATTCGTATGCTCCCTTTACAACTTAGAGCCTCGCTCTATTTATACAATCCCATGGTCCGCAAACCAGGAGTAGGCCGACATGACTTTACATTACATTACATTACTTTAGGGTGGACAACCCTACGACTTGACCTTTACTTCGCGCTCTGCACCTATAATTCTCGGAGTCTTTACAAAACCTTTTACCAAAACTTGGGCTTTGAGCCCCAAAACATGTTGTGTGTGGATTCCATGCCCAACACCAGGTTATTGCTATGGCTGGGCAGTTACATCACCGAAAATTTAGAGAAGCCATTGAGATCGCAAAAAGGCCAAGGAATCTCAATAGAGATGATGGTTGGAAGATCAGTAGTTGCTGGATCCCTGCCCTCTCTTCCTAGTCGTTTCTTCCCCTTCCTCCCCCTCCCTCTATTAATGACTTGTGCTTAATTTCCATTCCTTTTTTTCTCCCTTATTATGCTATAGTGAAGCTTCTAACTACATGATTTCTTTATCCTTAATTCTTATTTGTGTTTTTTGTCCTCTTTGGAAATCTCCCTCATTCTCTTTTCCTTACATTTATGAGATATTCCTTTTCATGACTCTCTGAATGGGTTAAAATTATCTAGTATATGATAATTATTTAAATTTATGTAGTAAGTTTATGTTCACATTAGATAGCTTTACTAATAAATTTATATTAATTAGTTACCCAAACCATTAGTAATAAGAATAATAATATTATTATTATAATAATAATAATAATAATAATAATAATAATAATAATAATAATAACGTAATATTAATTAATATTATTATTTTAGTTAATATTAAATCCATACAATTACTAATAGTTATAATCCCTAGATATATTAATATTTGTTAACATTTTACTTCAAATAACACACAATGCCAACAGGAAAGTATTAAAATAATGTTCGTTTGTAGCATTCTAAACTTTAATGACATTCAGAACATTATAAAATATAACGATATCAACCCTAATACATTGAATAATTATTTATCTAATAATATTATTATAATTAAATAATTTAACTAGTCAAATCTAGCGGTTTCTTGGTCAATTATAGCCCCTTGTCTAGTCTAGCCTAATATAGTCATTTTCTAGTCAAACCTAGCCATTGGAAGATTTGTTATCCCTATTTAACATCTAGCCATGATTTGATTCTTCAACTTGTCCTGACGATGAACCACACTCATTGGTTCGAAACGCATCGAAAAATGTATTATCATGTGATTTACGCCAAAAAATTCTTTCTCATAAACTTTTTATTATTGTTAATTTCTAGTGAGACTGTGAATGCAGATTCAACCTTAAAGGTTGTAGTGATTTGTAATTTATTTTTGACAGCCAATGAAGAACTTGGACATTTCACATTAAAGCGTGCATTGGGTTTATATAGCAGGTGCTTCTAGAGGCTTTGGGCTCGATCACTGGAATATCTACTGCTCATTTGTATTATGTTAATTACACTTTCCTGTCAATATTTACATTGTTGTTCCTTCTACAGGTTGAGATAGATTAAGTTTTACATCTCAGTCAATGTCATTTTTATAATTCGCAGTACAGTAAGTATTGTAATTGTTTGTTGTTTTCTCTTCGCATATGTTTTGAATTTAGAATATTAGATTGAGATCTTTGTCTGAAAATAGTTTGCAATTGATTTATCTTTCCAATCTTGAATGATAGAATAATTTATGTTTTGCATTTGAATTTCTAGAGTTAAAGAGCTGTTGAGAAATCGTTTCTTTCTGCAACAATTAGTTAGGATTTAGGATTAATTACATGCATCCCAATCTCTGATTGTTATTTCAAAAATAGTGCTAACAACCTTGAAATAGAAAGACGAATCCTAGGTTGAGATATTAATGTAGGATTGAGATTGAATTATAAAGTGATATTAGTGCACCAACAATTGCTTGTGTTGAGTCATGGGTGTTGTGTGTGTTAAAGTATGAGCATAAAGAGGATTTATGTTGTTGGTCTGGAAATGTCACAGTCATTATTAATGTACTCCATGTTTGTATCCTTGTTACTGAAGTTGATGTAGCTGTTGTTGAGAGTTCAGGTTTGGATCAGAGGATTTATGTTGCTCCGGACAAATTATTTGAGATATTGTTGCATTCTTATCAACATAGAGAGGTTTTTCAATGAGTCCATGGTGTCATAGGCCATGTAATAATGTTATCATAAAGCGTTGTAGCATATGTTGTCCTTTTTATAGAGTTATTGGTTAATGGGAAAATATTTTTGGAATGTATCCTTAGTTGAGTTTCTACAAGGGTCAAGAGCATGAGGAGATTATATTATTGTGTGCACTTAATGGCTTGTATTCATTAAATCCATGTAAATGTGAGAGTGAGTCATGTGAGGATGATATGTATTGTTGAGAGTGAGAGAAAATGATAAATTTATGAGAATTAGTGTTCTCACCACCTTGTATTGTCGTTAATGAGAGAGTATGGGTAGGTTTGAAAGTCCATATCGATGACTTGTACCGTGGGCTATTGCCAGTGTATGCTACTACCATAATTTGGCTAAGACAATATTGATGATAAGTGTTTTGATGTTGCTGCTAAAAGGACAAAGTATTACTTGTTTTCATGATGCCATGCATGTGTTGGGCATGTATTGCTAAGTGTTTAGGTATATGTTTGAGGAGAGGGAATGTTTAACCATGTTATCTTGTATTGATTTTCAAGAAAAAAATATGTCTTTCATGTGTATAGGGGGTCTTTTTCACATATTGAGTAGCTATGTGATAGGTTTGACACCGTTAACATTGATGCCATATCTTCAGCAATAGCCCTTTTCCATTGATGTGAAAGGGAGAGAGACAATAAGGAGATCAATTTTCAGAGGGAAATTTTAGATTGAAGGATCAGTCGGGGTTTCCATCAATGCCAAAGGGGGAGAATGTTGGAAACAATGTTGTTTGGTTGACATTGATGTCAATCATAAGATGTGGTTTGGATTAGTTTCTAGTTTATGATAACTACAGGTGTGTTGTTATTATTGCAAGTAGCTAGAACTATGTATTCTAGTGTGATGATGTTGTATTCTTGAGAAACAAAAACCACAAGAAATTACGAGGGGTTTTTCCCATAGTATATTGTGTGAGAGCTTAAATTATTATTTTATTTGATATGGTCATCATGGGATATGGAAGGTAATTAATGTGCTATTTTGGTTTAACTTTGTTAGGGAAAAATTATCATTAATATGATATGTCAGTGTTGGATATCATTTTTTTAGCTACAATGCATAGTGAGTTTTTTTGTATACTTGTAGAATAAAGTAGAAGTTAGAGTGGCTGCGATTGTGTATAGAAGATATATTTTTGTTAATTATTTTAGGAGATATTGTGCTACAAATAGAGTTGGTTTATTTATGTACTGTAGAGTTCTATTGTTTGCTTTGGTGTCTAGTTTGAAAATGAATGAAATCATGGTTTCTCAATATTAAGGAGGTTGGGGGCCTCGGGAAAGTGGCAGTTTTCCAAGATAGGAGTAGTGGCTCCTTGATGGAAATGAAAAACAAATAATTGATGGGGAGTTTGGGCATGCTAGCTAGTAGTGGCAAAGAAAGGGTAGTAGGGGTTGTGGATCCTAGTTGGTAGTTGTCAGCTAAACATTGTAAAGAACTTTTGAGGATTGATAATCAAATGAAGAGAGGCATTGAAGCAACAACATGGTGGTTTTTCTACCCTTGAGAGTTTCCACCATATATATTTATGTCTCCTCGTGAAATATTATCTTTGTATTTTTTATGATGTTTATGTGTTGATTTTTATATATAGCTTACATGTTCAGATCCATTGTTTTATGTTGGGTTATTGATCATTTAACACTTTTGTAAAAATATTTAAATATTTTTTTAAACCCTTTCACTTCTGATTCACCCTCCCAAGTATTGAAATGATTCCAACACATAATATATCATTTAATATAATACACCAAGATTGTGCCATTTTTTCAAATAATTAATATTTCATATATATTTCATATAGTTTTTGGGGTCATTATGAAGAAAAATTGAATTTCAGAAGAAGCATGATGATCATGATTCAGTTTAGAACATATTTGAAGGCATGAGAAGCCTTGATGATATATTTTTGATGCCTCGAATTGATTTTGTGTTTTTTGGAGGCTTATGAGTAGGTTGAAAAAATCATTGTGTATGTGACAAGAACATGTTTCAAGAAGAGTTTGATGTGACTAGATTAATGTTATAATAGGGTATGAAAAACATATGACAAGTTTATGACAACATTGTGACAATAGTATAATGCTCAATTTTGAATATCTATATTCTTTTGAAGGTCCTGTGGATCCATTTTGAAATATTATGAAAAGTGGTCCACACAACGTTGAAGAAGGGGGGTTCCTCCACTGTCGTTAGTTCCTTAATCAAGTTGAAGCCTAAAGAAAGTTGAATCTTACACATTTTTCAAGGTTGGTGCCTTAGTCAGGTTGTAGCTTATTACAAATGGGTTCTTCACAATTTCAAGGTTAGTGCCTCAATAAGGTTGTAGCCTATTTGAACTAGTTCCCTGCACATATTTGGGGTGGGTACCTCTAACATTTCTATCCAAAAGAAGAAGAAAATAATTCATGGTTTTCCTCTACAAGGTTTCCATGTAAAATCATGCGTCATCTTAGGTTGATGTGATGATGGTTTCTTGATGCATGGCTATGCTTTTGTTAATTGTTATGGTAAAATACTCCATAGTTATTTATTTATCAAATGTTTTTAAATAATAAGTTTTCCACTACATTGATTCACCATCCACCCTCTCAATGTGATCTCTGATCCAAAAAATTCCATCCAAGTTATGGAAAATGGCCAACAAAAAATTAATTGTAATTTGCAATTGGTTTTGAATCAAATTCAATGCATATTTTAAGCCTCTAATGATTTACATCCTTCATGTGGTAGGAATAACCATGGAGTCCTATTGATTTTAAATATCCAAACACCCAATGTGCTTCCTTATGAACATCCTTTTGAAAAAATAATGAAATTTGAAATATTATTCATGAACTATTGCAGGTGAGCATGATACATCCTATTGCTAACACCTACATGGTCATCATGGTGTTGAAGAAACAAGGAAACTAGTGCATGTGCCTCAACTTATATGCTCTTAATAAGTTTACATTCACAAATAAATTTTCCATCCCATTGATTGATGACTTCTCCTATGAAATCCATAGTGCCTAATTCTTCAGTAAATTGGACCTCACTTTTAGTATTAACAAATATGAATGAAGAATCTAGGCATCTCCAAGATATCCTTTTGACACACATGAATGATATTTAAAGTTTTGGTGATGTCTTTTGGTAATTTATATTACCATCCACTCTTTAGAGTCTCGTGGAAAATATGTTTCCATCCATTTCAACACAACATTGAATTTGTTGGAGTTTGATGAGTCTTAATTTATAACAAGAGTTAGTAGGCACATTTGGAACATGTTAGTAAATCCCCATAACTACTCCAAGGTAAATATTTATTCCTTAAACATTCCAAATGATATTTTGACACTTTTGAAGTAGAATACATTGATCAAATAGTCAGTAGGATAGGTGTACAAGTAAATCCCAAGAAAATTGAGGCTATAAAATATATGTCATCCTCAAACTCCAAAAATATTACATGTTTTCATAATAATTATTGGATGCTATCATATTTTTGTTAAAAATTACAGATGATTTATAGCCCTATTGCATGGGCCTTTTAGGTCTATGTTTGTCATTATACATAATAAACTAAGTAAATGTGAGTAATAATTGGTAAATATGTAAAGTAAAGTAAATGAAGGATTGGTTGGATCGGGTACATCTACTTCAACCACATCACCTATGTATAAGTATGCATGAAGTCTAATAGAAACTTGGCTAAAATTCCTTCACAAACTTTATTCTTCTTCCTCGTGTATGTGTGTTCTTGTTGTTGCTATGATGTAGCCTAACTTAAGATACAAGAGCAAGATACATCATAGGAACAAGAACAAGAACACACATACATGAAGAACAATAGGGGTTAGGAAGGATTTCCATCCAAGTTTTTATTAGACTTCATACATACGTATACATAGGTGATGTCGTTGGAGCGGTTGTACCTACTCTAACTAATCCTTTACTTTACATATTTATCAACTTTTAATCAAATTTACTTAGTGTATAATGTATAATGACACATATATGCCTAAAATGTCCCTACGCAATCTCCCCCACCCTCAATGCCTTGCTTGGATTGAGCAAGGAGGTAGCATTTTATTGAATCTCTACTTCTTGAAGAAGTATCCTTATTGTACATCAACCATACATATCAGTCTACATATGTAACTTAGCCACAACAACTAATAACTGCATAAGTAGATGCACTTATATGAGACTTGCTATGACTTCTACTTGTGTAGTGTCCACTTCTTGCAGATCTCAACTATTCAACTCCTATGCATTCTCTCTACCATTTGGATATCTATTACAACTAGGAACCATTGGGAAGATCCTCTTCAATTCAGGGGTATGTCATCTCTTTCTGTATGGACGAGCTGAACACATCACTGTCACTACTGGGAATTTTTTAATTCTTACATAAAATAAGTGAAAATATGCCATATTAACCATCCTGCTCTTTACCTTTGTCACAACCCAAGTACCATTATGAAAATTCATACCAAGGGGGTTCACTTTATACACTCATTTTATATCATCATCTTGTCCATTAAACTCTTTGTGTTTTTTCCTCACACGGTTTCCTACTCGACTTCTAATGGAAATTTTTTTAATCAATGTTATTGTGTCAAATTTGTTCTGATGAATGTACTTGTTGTATGCTATATAATTTTTTTATTTTGTTAATGGAGTTTGAAATTTTTGATTACAAGAAAGATACATAGCTTAACTAAGACCATGCTCATGATTTTTACAATCATTGTTGACTGAATACCAATAGATGTTTGTGAGAAGCCGACCAACACCAACATATTTTCAATTTTTATTTACTAACTATTTCTAGCTAAATTATATAAGCTCCACCATAGGTGCCTGAGTCTCATATTGTTCATGCTATTTTTGTTTTTGTACAAAAATACATAGCTTTGACCCATTTAAATCAAGATAAAGGTTGAAATCAAATTTAAACCACACATTACAAACTATTAGCGTAACCGTTTTTATTAAGCCAATGTAACAATTTAGTCAGCTCATACCAAGTCCACTCACTTGCTCATTAGACTTCTCTTCCAATCTACCGAAGCCACCTCCATGACAAAATTTGATATATCTTATGAAGTTATTAAAATATATGGCACATCAACTAGTAATAATTAGAAAATGGTTGGTCGAAGTAGACCCATGAGTCGATGTTGGCTTGATAGACTAAATAAGATTAATTAATTAAGTCCAATGAGTCTCCACTAACTAAGTCAAAGTCAATAACCAATAAAATAATGGGATCAAACATGCTCATTAACCAATTGGAGATGAGGAAGATGCATAGGAATAGTTTACACTTTTGAAAACCATATCAACAAAATACACTCCCTTTCCAAGCATGTCCCTAGTAGCTAGTGATTTTGGAGCAGCAAATCTAAGTCCTTATGAAAAATGTATTTCTAATTTATTAGTTTTGAACCATGCCATAAAAGCATTCACTTTTATTGCAATGCATAATTTATCAAGGGGTTCATCTTCATTATCTCTTGAAACTTAGAAAACTTGTCAAATTTCAATTGTGTAATTTGAATGTGCCTTAGCAGGGGTATTACTCAAGTATCATTTTAGGAACAAAACATCTTCAGAATATCCATTCAATGGAAGAATATTGCAACAAAATAGTTTATAATGAGAATATAGAGGATTATCCTCTTATTAAATATCAGTTTTAAATAGCTTTTCTACAAGTTTAATTTGACCTAGTGCCTCAAACATTTCTAGCTTCTGCTTCAATTTTTTTGTCATGTTGATAATGAAATCACACATTTTTTTTAAGCCAAAACATGTGGAACCACTGTGTAGACTTCATTTATTATATTTTCATTTAAATATGTACTCGATCAGTGTGAATACAAGAGTGAATTTGGTACATTGATAGTATGGTGAAATGTGTCCGCTAAATTGATTGGCACAACCAACTTCATAAGTGTAGGTAAATACATGGATGGTGAAATTCTTCCAAATAATTGAAGAGATTTTTTAGTAAACAATGTTTACATTCAAAGTGACTCAAATATTTCTCTTGTTAACCAATTCAATTCGATCTAGATCTCCATTTGATAGAGAAATCAATTTGAACATATTTTCTTCCTCTTTTATGCAGTGGTATCACAATTGCAAATCAATGAAAAATGAATTTGCAGGTCCCTAGTCTCGCATTTTCCTTTAGCTTCGATCTATGAGCATGAACTTCCCCATGTGTGAATTATTCAAGAAATTTCCATGAACGTTCATGATCATTCTTTTGAATTTGTAGTTTTCCATATAATCTTCACATTCACAATCAATTTTCCAATGCAACAAGTTTTTTTCTCGAATAACATAGTTGTTGGGCATATGATCAATTGCATATTAATCTTCTTCACTTTTTTCTCTTTTTGTAGGTTCAATCCACTCCCTCGCTGTTGTTGTCATCCCCAAACCAAATGAAGGATTCAATGATGCCACATGTTATAAGCCAAGCTTAACATACAAGAACATGCTATATCATAGCAACAAGAATAACACACATACACTAAGAATACTAGAGTTTGGGAAGGAGTTCTAACCAAGTTTCTATTAGACTTCATGTATACTTATACATAGGTGATGTGGTTGGAGAGGTTGTACTTGATCCAACAAATCCATCATTTACATTACTTTAGATATTTACCAAGTGTTATTCACTGTAACAATTATGTGACCTCAATTTCGGAAAGTACATTTATGAAAAACAAAGAATGACCACCCTTCATGTCATTGATACAAAGAACCAAAATTTATTTGGCATAATTTTTTAGATTGAGATATACTATCATATCCTATAACACATTTTGGAGCATTGGTTTCCATCACTAAAGAAGCACAAGTTGGTCAATGAAATGTTAGATTATGATTGTGAGGTCATATATAACAAGGGAAAGGAGAAAGTGGTAATCAATGCTTTGTCTAGGAAGTATGGCGAGGAAGTTTCACCTTTTTCTTTATCCTTATCGACACCGGATTGGATTATAGAGGCATAATAAGGATGGTTTTCTATGGACAAGGTGGTCCAACTTATTTAATGCCTCAAGGAGAATGCCAATCCCCCTATAAGTTATACTTGGAAAAATGACACCTTAAGGTACATGGGGTGTATAAATTTAGCAAAAAAAATTGTTTTAAAGGACCTAGTAATAGGAGAATTGCATTCATGTACTTTAGTGGGAACAATGACACAAGCTAGGAAGGACCATCGTGCGTGCCCAAGAAAAAACCCTAGCTATTGCAGTGTAGTGATGCGAGTAGAAATAACACCCTTCAACACTAATTATTATTTTAAAGACCAAATTACAAATAAATTATGATAAATATCACGTTTTTAAAAATATCTCGAAGGAGATCATTAAATATTCAAAATATTACTTTATTTTTATTTGAGTTCATGCCTATGAAGCCATAAAGTGGGATTTAGAAGATAATACATAGAAATGGATATTAAAGGGAGATTTTGGTGATACGTACATGTAAAGAGACTCAAAATAATATTTAAAAGGGTACAAAGTTGTTTAACAATGTTAAAAAGTATTATAATAATTTATATTATTCTTATAGTTTTAAGGGCTAGCTTAATTGGTCAAGTTCTGGTTACTAAAAGTTATTCTTTTTGGGAGGTCATGGGGTTAACTCTCCTTGACTTTTTCTCCAAGGGAAGCAAAGGAAAGGGGGCCTTATTCTTGGCTGCACGAGGATGACGAGGGTCGTGTAGGCCACTTTTTCTATAGTAGGAGGAGGGCCAGGAGGATGAGGAGGGCTACAATGAGAATTAATCAGTTGGTTATTTTCCTCTGCATCTGAACCCGGTGGCCTCTACATCACAACTGATTATGGTGGTAGTTATTAGGTTATATATACATTATGGGGTTAGTGTTCTCATTTCTCATCTCATATTTTTCTTCATGTTTCCTTCCTTTACTATTGTCAACCAATGTTCCATTTTGCTTATGTGCATTGTTTTTCCTGAGAACTTGCAACTCAGCTATATGGATGTTTTCTTGTCCTGTTTATTTAAAATTTTGTTATTTTTTTGTTTTAAACCATTTGAATTCAATTGTTTCTGTTTTGTAGGATTGATTCTGCTCCGCCTCAAGAAAAAGCTCCAGTTCTTTAGCATATTACACTAGAAATCTTGTGCCTATACTCGCAAAAATCTGAAAAAAACAAACAAAACTAAACAGGTGTGTGTTCCATTTCGAACCTAACACAATTCATATTTCCTAGTTGTGGATTTTTTTATGCGAGTTATTTAAAAAATGTTTACAGTATTTTATATCAATTTTGGGAGTTTATTTAAATAGGTCTAGGTTTAGAAACAAAACCCTACATGCTTTGTTTCTAATAAAACTATTGATGGAAAACTGCATATCCATAATTTGAATTTCCAAATGGAAGTACACTAGGAACCCATTGAGTTTCTCAAGGTGCTTCTCCATCTTTTCCATCCTCTGGTCGAACATTTGGACCTTCTGTTTCAATTTTTTATCCTCTCCTTGAGTCTCAACATCGTTGGCTCTTAAGTCTTCCAATCTATCTCTGTCTTGTTTGCCCATGTTCAGGCCTGCACATTCTCTTCATAGTTTTAGCAGTTAAGTCATAGTCAAGGTGCAGTTGCTCTGATACATTATGATCCATAAATGGACTTAAAACCCACTTATGAACATAGATTCATTGTGGAAGTTGTAAATATGTTTTCTATCTCAATGTTTGATAGAGGAATCTGTATTGGGCAATGCCCATCAAGCGATTTTATCACCCAAGGAAAGAGAGGGGGGCTCTGTGCGGCCCGTATGACCATTGTACGACCTCAAGGTAAGACAGAAGATCACCATAAAAGAAAATGTGATATCACTTCTTCCTTTACCTCACCTCTTATGTCCTCATTGTCATAATCTACTACTGTTATTGTTCCCCTTCTTTGAGAGGCTTCCATAGTGTCTAACCTTCTTGTTATGGCTCTCAACATCTCTATATCTCTTCAGTAACAACTCCTCTACATGGTCTTCCTCAACCTATCCATACAGAGAATCCCCTTCTATGTGCCCTAATCTACTCTTCCTAATGTAAACCATAATTATGGAGGAGAATATCACTCATCTTGATGTTCCCATAAAAATTCATATGTAGAAAATATATATGCTTTTTCTCTTTGCCTTATAACATATTATTATTATTATTACCTTATAACATATTTATGCCATAAGGCGTTTGCCTTTGAAATGAACTCCCCCAAATGCCTTTATGTCCTACTCTTAGCTGTCATATCTATTGTTAGACAATTCAAAAATAATATGCTATCCAATTTAATTAAAAAACCATATAAAACATTAAAAAACCCTTAACGTAATTAGTTAATAGTTAATTAAAAAATAATAATTAATTTTGTTTCATTCTGTAACATACCCAACCATTCTGTTATCATACCTAACCGAACCCGTGTCGATCCAGCCAGTTCATCCTACATGCGGATAGCCGCATTTCATGTACAGGAGGGTGGGAGACCTACAGAGGAGGGCACAGGTGGAGGATTGCTACAGGAGGATGCCGAGGGCCGCAAAGGAAGGGGGGCCTTCTTCTTGGCTGCATAGGCATGACAAGGGCCATGTAGGCCACTTTTTTTGTAGTAGGAGGAGGGCTAGGAGGATGAGGAGGGCTACAAGAATTAATCAGTTGGTTATTTCTCTCTACATCCAAATCTGGTGGCCTCTGCATCACAACTGGTTATGGTGGTAGTTATTAGGTTATATATAGATTATGGGGTTAGTGTTCTCATTTCTCATCTCATATTTTGCTTCATGTTCCTTCCTTTATTATTGTCAACCACTGTTCCATTTTGCTTATGTGCATTGCTATTCCTGAGAACCTGTAACTCAACTATATGGATGTTTTCTTGTCCTGTTTATTTAAAATTTTGTTATTTTGTTGTTTTAAACCATTTAAATTCAATTATTTCTGTTTTGTAGGGTTAATTCTGCTCTACCTCAAGACAAAGTCCAGTTCTTTAGCATATTACACTTCAAAGTCTGTGCCTATACTTGCAAAAATCTAGAAACAACAAACAAAACTAAACAGGTGTGTGTTTCATTTTGAACCTAACACATTCTATATTTCCTAGTTGTGGCATTTTTTATGTGGGTTATTTAAACAATGTTTATAGTATTTTGTATCAGTTCTAGGAGTTTATTTAAATAGGTTTATGTTTAGAAACAAAACCCTGCATACTCTATTTCCAATAAAACTATTGATGGAAAACTGCATATCCATAATTTGAATTTCCAAATGGAAGTACAGTAGGAACCCATTGAGTTTCTCAAGGTGCTTCTCCATATTTTCCATCCTCTGATTGAACATTTGGACCTTCTCTTTCAAGTGTTTATCCTCTCCTTGAGTCTCAACATTGTTAGCTCTTAAGTCTTCCAATCTCTCTCTGTCTTCTTTGCCCATGTTTAGGCCTGCAACGTTCTCTTCATAGTTTTAGCAGTTGAGTCACAGTTAAGGATGCAGTTTCTCTGATACATTATGATCCATAAATGGAATTAAAACCCACTTACAAACACAGATTCATTGTGGAAGTTGTAAATATGTTTTCTATCTCAATGTTGGATAGAGGACTCAATATTGGGCATGCCTAGCAAACGATTTTATCATCCAGGGAGAGAGAGGGGGGTTGTGTGCAGCCTGTATGACCATTGTATGACCTAAAGGTAAGAGAGAACATGACCAGAAAAACAAATGTGCTATCACTTATTCCTTTATCTCACCTCTTATGTCCTCATCGTCATAATATACTATTGTTATTGTTCCCATTCTTTGAGAGGATTCCATAGCGTCTAACCTTCTTGTTATGGCTCTCAACATCTCTATATCTCTTCATTAACAACTCCTATACCTGGTCTTCCTCAACCTCTCCATACAGAGAATCCCCTTCTATGTGCCCTAATCTACTCTTCCATGTAGCTCTCTCTACAGTTTAGAACAATATCTACCCAGTCCCAAAGCTAGCGCTGCTTCTGTATCTTGACAACTTTATCCAGAAATCTGCTTGGTTGGAGTTGTCCTCACCACTGGATCAACCCACTATGATGTAATCACTTGATGTAGATGCCCCTGAGGCACTGAATAAATCTAGCAATTGAACACTTGCAATTATAGAGTGGACAACAAACTATAATGCTAACAATATCATAGCTTCTTTAATATAATGGAACTACACTTCATCAACTGATTTCTTATTTTCAGCAGAAATAAATTGTAATTACTACACTAAAAAATGTATCACTACCAAATTTTTGTCAACAATACTTGTATTAGTGTTAATGGATAGGCTTAATAGTTCCTTCATTCAACACAATACAATTTACATTACAAGATCAGTAGCTCTATTTCTCATGCTAGTTAAACCACAATAATGCTAATCTTACATTTACCAGGCTTATGGGTTGTTGCCTTTGCAATAAAAAACACCTCAATAGGGATCTAGGAATATCTTTGACAGAATCAAACTCTGTTTCCTCTACATACAGGCTTAAGGCCTTGCTATACCTCCACTAGACTATAATGATAGTCACTAGAGTCCACAGATCTACCAGTTCTGTTCCACCAGCTCCTCTGAGCTATTACCAAGCTCTACCTGCTTTTTAACAAGGCTTTGTCGCCAATATTCAATTAAAATGCTGAGCTACTAAATGCTACTTCTTTGTTTCTTCTACATACAGGCTTAAGTCCTTTCTATACCTCCACTAGACTATAATGACAGTCACTAGAGTCCAAAGATCTACTAGTTCTATTCCACCAGCACCTATGAGCTATTACGAAGCTCTTCCTCCTTTTTAACAAGGATTCTCCTCCAATCTTCAATTAAATCATTGAGTTATCAAAAACTATTTCCAAGGGAAATGGTTCCTCCTTTAATAGGCCCTAAGCCTCCTTAAAGTCTCCAAATCAAAGTTGACCATTTCAACTAGCTCGACTTCTCACCAATTACTAGATGTTATGTGGAGTATTCTCAACATTTTTTTTACCAAAATGAAAACAAATTAAAATGAAATATTTTTGAGTGATGTAAGATTGTCAACTACATAGGAATGCTCTGCATCAACAATGAAATAGGCATAGTTTTCATTAAATAGTAGGATATGTTTTCCTAGAATAGACAGATATGCATTAACATTCAAATCAAATGAGTTGGTATTAAGTTGATCAAACAATCAATGTCCATCATCCAATATTTATTAAGATGTTTTTGTCCAACATATAACATTCTATCCACATCAACTTCAATGTGTTCTCATACCCAAAAATATTTGGTTGAGTCTCCAGAAACTTTCTAAGAATAGAATCCTCATCTTCTGGGATGGTCATTCAACTTCTCTTAATCCCCATCTTCAATTACAAGGGTATTGACTTATGGAGCATCCCCTGAGATATATCATATTGTGAGGCTAATTGGTCTACTCAAATTTTTGCTTACGTCTGCATTATTTGTCTTAAAACATTCAATGGTCTATCAAACATGTTAACATATGATTGGGTCTCTAAATCTTCTTGAATCAAACCTGTGAGATGATTAGACTTAGACTCCTTACCATCATCAAAGTTAGACAGCCCATCAAAACATAGTGTGTATGATTTTCCTTTGTTTTCACCACAGAATGAATGCAGATCTAATTCAGTTAAATACGATTGAGACTGAACATCACTCAAATCACTTTGAAGCCACAACATCACTTTGAAACCACAAATCCTTTACCACTATAAGAATAGTATTAGTTTTGATACTTTCTCCTCAAGTACACAATCAAGTAAGGTTGCATGAACTACTTTCTAATACTAAGAATACTCCACGATATCTTTCTCATGTGCATTCATTGCTTAGATTTCACGGATCAGACCATAGTATTCACCTCATATATGTTCTCGAACTTCAACTCAATTTTGGATACTAAGTTTTGTTGTTTATTATCTGGGTTTGTAGACCTTCTTCAGACAATAATAGGATATGTTTTCCTGAAACAGAGGGATATGCATTAACATTCAAAAAAAATGAGTTGGTAATAAGATGATCAAACAATCAATGTCCATCATCCAATATTTCTTAAGATGTTTGTGTCCAACATCTAACATTCTATCCACGTCAACTTCAATGGTGTTCTCATAGGCATAAATACTTGGTTGAGTCTCTAGAAACTTTCTAAGAACATAATCCTCATCTTCTAGGATGGTCATGCAGCTCCTCTTCATCCCCATATTCAACTACAAGGGTATTAACTTATGGAGCATCCCCTGAGATATATCATATTGTGAGGCTAATTGGTCTATACAAATTTTCACTTAAGTCTGCATTGTTTGTCTTCAAAACGTTCGATGTTCTATCAAACATGTTAACATATGATTTGGTCTCTAAATCTTGTTGAATCAAACCTATGAGATGATTAGATTTAGAATCCTTATCATCATCAAAGTCACATAGTCCATCAAAACATAGTGTGTATGATTTTCCTCTGTTTTCACCACATAATGAATGCAGATCTAACTCAGTTAAATACCATTGATATTGAATATCACTCAAATCACTTTGAAACCACAACATCACTTTGAAACTGCTACTCCTTTAGAACTATAAGAATAGTATTAGTTGTTGATACTTTCTCCTCAAGTACACAATCAAGTAAGGTTGCATGAACTACTTTCTTATACTAATCATACTCCACAATATCTTTCTCATGTGCATTCATCGCTTAGATTTCATGGATTAGATCATAGTCTTCACCTCATATATGTTCTCAAACTTCAACTCAACATTATTTTCTATCAGTTCTGGGAGTTTATTTCAATAGGTTCAAGTTTATAAACAGAACCCTCAATACTCTGTTTCCAATAAAACTATTGATGGAAAACTGCCTTTGGCTTCAGCTATGCTAGTAGTTCCTTACCTACTTCAATGGATTGAGCTTCAATAAGTTGATTTTCCTCACCCATGGGCTGCGCAGACTGTGTATGCCTTGTGTGGGTTATCTGATCTTACCATCAAAAAAATCATTCACTTCAATATTATCATCCCAAGATTTGGTCCTAAGATAGTAACCAAAATTCATTTCGAACAATTTGTTCATTATACTCAAAGCTCCTATACACGGATGGTTTTTTTACATGAGGTTGATAATTTGTCACAAATATTGAATGGTCCTACTCACTTTCATGTTCCTTGACTAATATGTGTCCAAAAGCATCAACAGGTCGATCATATATTTTCAATTTTGTCTTAACATCATAATTCACGGCCAAAATTTGATTTGTTTCAAATCCTAGGAAGCCTGAGCAATGTTGTTTCTCAACGTCATCAATAGTGTGAATATCCATAGTAATATCCTTCTTGTTGCTAAAATCAGAACATGGATTTTGGTCCTTAGGAATATGTTGTATCTTTGATTGATCGTCAAAAATGGTTTCACACTAAAAATTCATCCAATATTTCTTAATATTTTTCTGTCCAACATCTAACATTCTATCCACATCAACTTGAATTGTGTTCTCATACCCATAAATACTTGATTGAGTCTCCAGAAACTTTCTAAGAACATAATCCTCATTTTCCACGATGGTCATTTAGCTTCTCTTCATCCCCATCTTCGATTACAAGGGTATTAACTTATGGAGCATCCCCTGAGATATATCATATTGCGAGGCTAATTGGTCTACACAAATTTTCACTTAAGTCTACATTGTTTGTTTTAAAAAAATTCAATGGTCTATCAAACATGTTAACATATGATTGGGTCTCTAAATATTCTTGAATCAAACCTGTGACATGATTAGACTTAGACTCCTTATTATAATCAAAGTCAGACAACCCATCAAAACATACTGTGTATGATTTTCCTTTTGTTTTCACCACAAAATGAATGCAGATCTAATTCAGTTAAATACCATTGGGATTGAAAATCACCCAAATCACTTTTGAAACCATGACATCACTTTGAAACGACATCTCCTTTGCAACTATAAGAATAGTATCAGTTGTTGATACTTTCTCCTCAAGTACACAATCATGTCAGATTGCATGAACTACTTTCTTATACTAAGCATACTCCACGGTATCTTTCTCATGTGCATTCATCGCTCAGATTTAATGGATCAGATCATAGTCTTCAGCTCATATATGTTCTCGAACTTCAACTCAATCTTGGATACTAAGTTTTGTTTTTTATTATCTGGGTTTGTAGACCTTCTTCAGACAATAGTAGGATATGTTTTCCTAGAATAGAGGGATATGCATTATCATTCAAATCAAATTAGTTGGTATTAAGTTGGTCAAACAATCAATTTCCATCATCCAATTTTTCATAAGATTTTTGTGTCCAGCATCTAACCCTACATACTCTATTTCCAATAAAATTGTTGATGGAAAAATGCCTTTGGCTTCAGCTATCCTCCTCTCATAGAAATTATATTTATACCTATCCTCCTGTCCTCTATCTATGGGAGATCATCAACCATTAGAGTTTGAGTGAACCAAAATGGAATAATGAAAGTAATCTTAGTGATATAAATTGTCTATTGTTGCTATTTAAAGACAGAGAAGACAGTAGGGCAGAATTTGTATCATTCAATATTTATATTTAATGGACTGGACTGCTCTTAGCACTATTAACGTTTATTATGATGAGTTTCATATTAAATTTTATAGTTCATAGTTGATAAGGTTCTCTCCCTCATATGGTTTAGATGCTAACAGTTCCTTACCTACTTCAATGGATTGATCTTCTCTAAGTTGTTTTTCCTCACCCACGAGCTGTGCAGACTGTGCATGCCTTGTGTGGGTTATCTCATATTACCATCAAAACAGTCATTCACTTCAATATTATCATCCCAAGATTTGGTCCTAAGATAGTTACCAAAACCTATTTTGAACAATTTGTTCATTGTACTCAAAGCTCCTATACAAGGATCGTTTTTTTACATGAGGTTGATAATCTATCACAAATATTGAATGGTCCTACTCACTTGCATGTTCCTTGACTAATATGTGTCCAAAATCATCAACAAGTCAATCATATATCGTCAATTTTGTCTTAACATCATAATTCATGGCCAAAAGTTGATTTGTTTCCAATCCTGGGAAGCCTGAACAATGTTGTTTCTCAACATCATCAATAGTGTGAATATCCATAGTAATATCCTTCTTGTTGTTAGACTCAGAACATGGATTTTGGTCCTTAGGAATACATTGTATCTCCGATTCATTGTCAAAAATGGGTTCACACTAAAAATTCATCCAATATTTCTTAAGATTTTTGTGTCCAACATCTAACATTCTATCCACATCAACTTCAATGGTGTTCTCATACCCATAAATACTTGGTTGAGTCTCCAGAAACTTTCTAAGAACATAATCCTCATCTTCCAGGATGGTCATTCAGCTTCTCTTCATCCCCATCTTCAATTACAAGGGTATTAACTTATGGAGCATCCCCTGAGATATATCATATTGTGAGGCTAATTGGTCTACTCAAATTTTCACTTAAGTCTACATTGTTTGTCTTAAAAACGTTCAATGGTCTATCAAACATGTTAACATATGATTGGGTCTCTAAATCATCTTGAATCAAATCTATGAGATGTTTAGACTTAGACTCCTTATCATCATCAAAGTCAGACAGTCCATCGAAACATAGTGTGTATGATTTTCTTTTGTTTTCACCAAAGAATAAATGCAGATCTAATTCAGCTAAATACCATTGAGATTGAACATCACTCAAATCAATTTGAAACCACAACATCACTTTGAAACCACATCTCCTTTACAACTATAAGAATAGTATTAGTTGTTGATACTTTCTCCTCAAGTACACAATCAAGTAAGGTCGCATGAACTACTTTCCTATACTAAGCGTACTCCACAGTATCTTTCTCATGTGCATTCATCACATAGATTTCATGGATGAGATCATAGTCTTCACCTCATATATGTTATCGAACTTCAACTCAAACAACGAAGGGTTAGGTCAATGGGAATAGATAGTAGAGTACAATTTTTGATCAATCAGAGAAGAAAAATGATACTCTGTTAATCAAAGATCAAATTTCGGTACACAAAATATTCTTTGATTGTGAGTGTCTCTTTGATGTCTTTTTAACATGCTGTCAGATCTAAAAAGGAATATGTGATAAATCATAAAGTTTTACCAATGCTATATATCATTTTTGAAACAATCTGAGACTCAATGTATTGTCCTACAATTTCATTTTCTAATGCATTTACCAAATATATCAAATATATTAATCACACTTTAAGCGATATAGGTTGTTTTATCGAACCTATAGAATTTTCCACTGATCCATCAAGGTATTTCTACAAAATGCCTAATGCTATTGTACAATATACTTACTCAGTGCCCACCATTACATCATTAAACTATAGTTACCTATAGTTACTGCCCACCAATATTAATGGCACAAAGATCTAATTTTAAGGTATTAGGACCATATTTGTCGATGCATGCATTTCAATTCAATAATGTTCCTCACTATGTTCAAGTTGTTTAGAAGTTAGAACATTCTATAGGTTCATATGGTTTTGGTTTCCTTAGACGGACTTGTCAAAATAAGTTCTTTGAACATATACCAGTTCTGTTTTATCTCATCTCATATGCTTCCAAATAGTAACCTTAATCATCTTTGAAATGGTGTAATTACAACATCCAAACATAGATTTACACAGTCAGAATTATTCTCCACCTAGGATACTTAGGGAACATGGGAGTTTATATAAATAGGTTTGGTTTCTTTAGATGGACTCATCAAAATATTTTCTTTGAACATATACCAATTTTGTTTCTTTTGTAAGTTGTCTCCTCTAGAAGACAATATGGGGATATTCCCCAAGAATCATCACTATAAAGTGAATAATTTTTACACAGTCACTATTTTATAGCTATCCTCCTCTCCTCTCTCTATGGGAGATGAGACCAAGTAAATTGACTGATAAGTTAGACCATGTAAATTCTTTGTTTTTAGGTGTAAAAGTTATAATATTAACAACAATTAGATACTCACTAATACTTCCCCCATAACCGCCTTATAAAAAACATATCTAAAGATTTTAAGGTGACTTACCTTTCGATTATGTTACTTCTTTAACCCTCTCCTAAGGAAAAAGTACCAAGCCAATGGGAGAGCCAAGGTGTAACTATAGGCAAGCCACACATTGTCACCTCAGTGGCCTTTCCTCTCACTTTAAGGCTAAGAAGGGACTTCCTTACCTAAGGGGAGATTTCCTAAGGTCGAATCTAGCTAGGATTGATAGGTAGAGATGAAAAATTCTAAACTCATTTTGACATGTTAAGTGCAGGTTATTTCAAGATTAGACATGCATAACAATGTGAAGCTATAATAGGTGATCTCACTTGAATGGACTGTAGAAATGTAAAACACCATGAAGGTGTCAAACATATACTCAGTTATGCAATGATAAATATCCATGAAATCAAATGATTTGAATCTTCCATTCACCATTGTATTGCAAAAATTCCATCTGAAGGTTAGCAATATAAATTTTCTATTGTTGTTATTTAAACATAGAGAAGACAATAGGGCAGAATTTGTATAATTCAATATTTAGGTTTAATGGATTGGATTGCTCTTAGCACTGTTAATGGTTAGTATGATGAATTTCATATTACATTTGATAGTTCATAATTGAGACTGTTTTATGCCTCATAAGGTTTAGATGCTAACAGTTTCAATATTTCCACCACTCAGTTCCCTTCAGGTTTTAAGATCAATGGCTGTAGAAATTGAGTCGTTGCACTATTTTCGGGAAATCACAATGTGTTTCTTGTTTTCCATAGCTGTCTGAGTCGACTCCAATATCTTCTTGGGTCGAATCAACTCTATTTGGTCAATTTGTCTCTTACTGGTTAACTTCAGACTAGATAGGTCGCTTCCTTACCTACTTGAATGGATTGATCTTCTCTAAGTTGTTTTTCCTCACCCACGGGATGTGCAGAATGTGCATGCCTTGTGTGGGTTATCTTTCTCCCTTTTGGATTGATTCGAAATATTTTTTAAAAGTTTAGCATTGTGTCTATTACTGTAATCTGCATTGCGTCTATTAGTGTAATCTCACATTTTAGAGGTGCTTAGGATTCTCTGTCAAAAAGTTAGGAGATCGAAGAAAACAAAAATAGAATAGTGGAAGTAGTCCTCCTTGAGTGCACAGTACTTTAACAAATATATATACATATATATAGTTAACTTAAAAAATTTAGATTGAACCAATCACATTGATAAGGAAAGGGAACATAAGACAGATATACATGGATGAGAACCAAATATGCATTGTTGAACTCTTAAAGGCATGCTCATAATATTCAATCATTGGGTTGAGCATGTGATCATCTATTTTTGGAAATCTACCCAATTTGTTTTCTAAAAAGGATCAGATTTAAATCTATTCAACATGTCAAAGGTCAAGGTTAACAATTGAATCCATGCAAACAACAACTGGGTATCTATATGGATGGATTTGGGAACCAAACCCATTGTAGAACTCAGTATGTTTTACATATGGTACAACAATTGACCTGTTTTTATTTGATCAAGCTATCAATATCCAAAGGAGCTTATTTATGCATGATGATATTGCTTTCATGAAAAGCAACACAACATTCAAAGAACATGGGAGTTTATTTAAATAGGTTTAGATTTAGAAACAAAACCTTGCATACTCTGTTTCGAATAATAATTAGGAACTACATATCTTTATATGGTCTATGACTGTTCTTTGTGAGAACTAGATAGATTTTTGTTCAAATCTGTCCCATGTCATTTTTACACAGTTACTATTGTAAATATTTTATGGAATTCTAAATGCTTTACTAGATTCAAAACTAATATGGGAATGTTTAACTAAGGGTAAAAGGAACTGAGGATTGATGGGCTAATATCTGTACTGATTTGAGCATGGCTTCATCAATACTTTACAATATAATATGATTATATTATTGATAAACTATCACTGTCCTCTTATTCTTCATAATTATCCTTTGTCTGTAAATTTCAGATATCAACGAGAAGAAGCAAGAATTGAATCTTGGATAAATATGCAGACTTCAAAAGCTAAAGCTGAAACCAAAAAACTTGAGGTATAAGGAGTGTGCCTATAAATATTTGTACACATTTTTTTGTTAAAATATTTAATGATATTTCGTCTAGGCAATATCTTTGTTTGCTACATAACACTTGGCAAATTGTCTTGGATAGGTTAATAATTAGATTGTAGAGTACAGAAATTTGAAACACCATGCATTTGGCACAAATCTTACTTCTATTGAAAAGGAACTACTGGTATGTATTGAATGATAGTTCTCCACTTTTCATTTCATGGAGACTATAGCATTTACAACATATTTCGTGGCTTAGGTTTCAACCTTAATATGAATTTTTCATACAAAATGTTTCTAACATGCATAGGTTTATGAAATTTACAATTTAAAGTATTAAGTATGTTACATTTGTCTGATTGTTTCTAACATGTGTAGGTTTTTGAAATTTTTAATTTAGAGTTTTAACTATGTTTGAAAACGAATGATCATATAGAAGTTGTTGTCATAAATCTCTTCATTTTTATGTTTACAAGCCTATATGACCACTCAATTGCAAACAAATTGAACATGCTTCATGCGCTTTAGTTCATAAATTTTCATGTAGTGTTATAGGAATGTAATGAATTTTAAACATCTTACGCGAAGAAAACCACATTTTTGAGTTTTGATTTGTATAGTACTTATTTTGTTATCTCTACTTTCAGAAAATGACAACAAACCTTACTGAGAATTCTATTTTCTCAATGCTATCTAGATCAACTCATATTCAACGATACCTACAAATTGTTGAACTTGAAACCATACAATCAATGCAAAATTCAACTCCATGATATTGCACTGCCATCTCTGATGCCACACATAAGAAACACCTTATGCTATTAACAAATTTCAATGACCTCGTAGCAACAGGCTTGCTACAAAAGGGTTCTATTATAAATGTTAAAAGTTGGACTACTTCATCTATTGGTCCATCAATGTAATTTTTTATAAATTTCTTATTTCACCTTTAACATTTTTATCGATAACACTTCCGCCTCTAACAATTATTCCTATGAATCACATTTTCCGTGCAGGTCTATAAAGCTAATAGAATTTGAGATTTCTACTTCATCTTCACCGTTAATTGGTAATCCAAAAAATATGAGTATCCCAATCACATATGAAGAAGACACTCCCTCCTCATCGAACCAAGATCCTTCATCAAAAAGGAACTGCCCTCTTCCAACTACTCCAACCCCATCCATCATGCCAGTCTAAATTCCCATCAAATAACTAAACCCTTACCATTCAAATTGGAGCATAAAATGATATGTTCAAAGGAAAATAACTCTTCGACAATTTCGTAACCAATACGGAACCGATAAAGTGTTTGGTTTTGACTTGTTCGATACAGAAGGTGGAGAAATACATATTACGTGTTTCAACAATGCACCAAATATTTTTTTGAAAAAATCCAACATGAAAATGTCTACATTGTATCTAAAGGGAATGTGAAAATGGTAATAAGCAATACAACCACTTAAACAATCACTGGAAAGTTTTTTTAAATGCAACATCTATCATAGAGCATGTTGCCAGCAAAAAAAACATAAGCCAATAGTGCAATTCAATATAAAATCAATCAATGGTATAAGAACAACAAACGTCAACTCTTGTTGATATTCTTTGTATTGTCACAGACATTTCCAGTGTGTGCACTATATGTAGAAAAGATGGCTCTAAGGTTACTAAACAAACACTACAACTTCAAGACATGTCTAGGTATAACATGGATGAAATCTTTTGGGGAGAAAATGTCGTATCACAAGAAATATCCTCCCTATGTGCTGCAGGAAATAACCCCATAATTGCAATCAAGTCTACCCATGTTGGAGGATTTAATGGAAAAAATTTTGGCACTACAATGAGATCCATTATTCTTTTAGATCTTGACATTGAAGAGGCCCACATGCTAAAGTGTTAGGAAACCAGCTCACAAAAAGATAGAAATGATAGATCAATGCCTTAGAATTTAGCCTCTTGGAGGGGGAAACCTCCTTTACATTACACAAATGAACAATTCTTGGATGATATGAATGACTAAACCTCCCTTCTATATATAGGAATCTGAAGGGTCACAATATAATCAAGCCGACATAACAGTAATAACATAAGGGAACAACAATAACAATAGTGGGTTTCTATGGGGCACACTAATAACAATATGGGGACAATAGGGGCATAATAATAACAATAGTAATGAGGGAATCACTACTATTATAGGGACCTAACATGCCCCTCTCCTTCCGAAAAGCGTTGTCCTCAATGCTTGAGTAGTTCTGGATGCTTCTGTATAAAATTATCATCCTCCCATGTGAAATATTTAGTGGATAAGTTCTTCTACTTGATGAGATACTCTGAAATTGATCGATTTCGTAGCTGTCGAGTTCTTGTTTCTGTGACTGCTTCTAGTTCCAATATGATTTTTCCTTCCTTGTGAAGTTCTGGCAATATTGTTTGAACCGGGAGCTTGTCACCTATAACCTTCTTTAAACATGAAACGTGGAAAACTGGGTGCACTTGGGAAGTTGCAGGAAGCTCCAATTTGTATGCCATAGTACCAATCTTTTGCAGCACCTTGTATGGACCATAATACTTTGGTGATAATTTATTATACTTCTTATCTTTCTTTAGGGACATTTTTTTATATGTTTGTAGCCGTAGGAATACTGAGTTACCTACATCAAAACTTATTTCACTGCGATGTTGATCTACATGTTGTTTCATTCTATTTTGCGCCAACGTAAGGTTATCCTTTAAGAGTTGGAGAACTTGTTGTTGATGCTCGATGTGATGTTCCACTGCTTGAACCTTATAATTTTCTCTTAAATATGATGCGATGGATGTTGGATGATATCCATAAAGTGCCATAAATGGGGTCATTTTTGTTGCAGTATGGAAGGAAGTTTTATACCAACATTCAACTAGAGGCAACCATTTGATCAATTGTGTCTATTTATCAGATACAAAGCAACAGAGATATCCTTCCAAACATTTGTTTACTATTTCATTTTTCCCATAAGATTGAGGATGATAAGATGAGCTATGAGCTAACTGAGTACTGAGACAATAAAATAATTGTGTCGAAAAATTTCTAGTGAAAATGGGATCTCTGTCGCTTACAATAATATTTGGGTTACCATGTAGCTTTTGAATTATTCCCATAAATGCAGTAGAAACTGTATTGGCTGTAAATGGATGCGATAATGCACAAAAGTGTGCATACTTGGTAAGTCTGTCAATTACCACCATGATGACACTCTTTCCTTTGGACTTGGGCAAACCTGTGATAAAATTCATTAATACCTCCTCCCAACGTTGGCTTGGAATGGATAAAGGTTGTAATAGACCTGGGGTCTTAATTGTTTCAACTTTATTTTGTTGGCAAACCAAACATTTTGCCACAAACTTTTGAATATCCGATTTAAGGTCATCCCAAAAAAATTCCTTCTTAACCCTGTGGTAAGTTTTTAAAAATCCTGAGTGCCCTCCTAAGGGAGAAGTGTGTAATTCCATAAGAATCTTTTGTTTGAGTTGGGAATTCTTACATAGGTATAAGTGATCTTTGTACCATAACAAATCATTTTTCTAGCTAAATGTATTAGATGCACTAGGATCTTGTTGTAACTTTTTAATGAGTGGCCACACTTCTTCGTCATTAGAAATGGCGCACAACAATGCTTCCACATCCTCATCCTTTCTTGAGAGTGCATCTGCCACAACATTTTTCTTCCCTTTTTTGCAGATGATTTCAAAGTCATAACCCAACATCTTTCTGACCCATTTTTGTTGCTCTTTAGAGGATAATATTTGTTCTAAAAAGTATTTAAGACTATCATGATCCATTTTTACCTTGAAGTGTCTTCCCATTAGGTAGGGTCGCCATTTCTTAAGTGCATGTAGTATTTCTAACAATTCCTTCTCATAAATAGCTTTGTGTAAATACTTTCCTTTGATTGGATGACTTTCAAAAGCAATGGGTCTTTCATCTTGCATTAAAACAACACCAACTCCATTTCCTGAAGCATCACGTTCCACAATAAAGGTTTTTGTGAAGTTTGGCATAGCTAAGACCGGTGCTTGGCACATTGCCTCTTTAAGATGTTCGAAGGCCTTTGTTGCTTCTGGAGTCCATGAAAATGCATCTTTCTTCAATAATGTTGTTAGAGGTGTTGCTATTCTCCCATAATTCTTAACAAACTTGTGATAATACCCTGTCAACCTGAGAAATCCTCGCAGATGCTTTATGGATGTGGGGATTTTCCATTCCTTAATGCATTTAATTTTGCTAGGGTCTACCTTAACACCTTCATGAGATACAATATAACCTAGATATTCCACCTCTTGTACTCCAAAGAAACATTTGGAGCTTTTTTCATATAATTGTTTCTCCTCTAATAGTTTGAGCACCCTATCAACATGATCTTTCCAAGACTTGTTGTCGATTAGTATATCATCAAAAAATACTACCACAAATTTTTTATGGAAGGGTTTGAAAATGGAATTCATCAAACCTTGAAATGTAGAAGGTGCATTGGTAAGGCCAAAAGGCATGACCAAAAACTCATAATGACCTTGATGAGTTCTAAATGTTGTTTTTAGAACCCTCGGGTTCTCATAAAGAAATAGAAGGTAAGTATGAAACTAAGCATAGCTCATCAGGAAAGGTATTGTTGATCCTTCAGAGCCCGATCCGCATGATCCTTTTTTTGGTGAGTCCAATTGTGACTCGCTCGGTTGAGCCGTTTCAGTCTTCATTCTAATTTTATGATATCCTAAACAAAGATCCAACTTGGTGAAGTAAATTGATCCATGAAATTCATCCAATAATTCATCAATGCTAGAAATGGGAAATTTATCTTTAATAGTGAGCTTGTTGAGCTCCTATAATTTGGACACATGCACCATGTTCCATCCTTCTTATGCACCAATACTACTAGAGCAAAGAAAGAACTTTGACTATGTTGAATTATACCAGCCTCTAGCATTTCTGCAACCATACGTTCAATTTCACTCTTGACAATAAGGATATCTATACAGCCTGATATTCGGAGGAACACTTCCTGGAATCAAATTAATAGCATGATCATGATCACGAATAGGTGGGAGACCTTTGGGAGTCTTAAATATCGTGGAATGATTGTCCAAGACTTTTTGGAGATATGGAGAAATAGATGATTTTGATGTGGGAACCTCTAGTGAACATATTTGTGCAATTATGCCTCATTGTTCCTTCTTAAGAAACTTTGTCATACCGTTAGAGCTGATTATCTTTCTCGGTTTCCTTGCAATACCCCTTAATTGAACTTCCTTTCCTTCCACACAAAATTTCATGAAAAGTTCTTGAAAATTAAAAGCTATTGTACCTAAGGATTGTAGCCATTAGACTCCTAGTACAACATTAGCACCACCCATTGGAATGGAAAGCATTGGGCTATTCAATACATATTCTCCCATGGATAGCTTGATATCCAAAGAAATTTATGGTTCCTCCACTTGCAACCATCACTTGACACTTTGGTGCTACATATAGGAAGAAATTCAATACCTTTGCTATCTTACAATGAATAAAATTATGGGTACTTCTTGAATCAATCAATGCTATTTACTTTTTCTTCTTGATATGTCCTTGTATCTTGATAATTTGAGGAGTGGTAATTTTGGCCCATGCATTACAAGATATGGTTGGACTCATTTCTTCTTTATCTAGGGTTTGTTCCTGGAGTATATCCTCTTCTTTTGACATTTCTTGTTCCTTTTCTTCCTCCTCTTCACAATCTATGTAGAATAATTTCTTCTTATCAAACTTATGACCTTTAGTGTATTTGCTATCACAATTGTAACAAAGCCCTTTTGCTCTTTTTTCTTCCAATTGTTGTGGTGTCAACCTTGTAGGGTGTGGAAGGCTAGGGGCAACAACATTTCCATCTTTATAGTTGTGAGTGGTAGGCTTCCTAGTTGCCATAATTTTGCTTTCCATTTTTCTTGCTAACCTGAATGCCTTCTCCAATGAATCAAGTTCCCAAAGGCGAACCTCGTGTTGGATATTATCCTTTAATGTCCCTATGAACACATCAATCCTATGCCCCTCTAGAATATCTTTTACCCTTATGTTCAATTTTTGGAAGCCCTCAATGTGCTCCATCATTGAACCCTTTTGTTTGAGATTTATCAATTGGCTAAAAAAGGTGTTGCTTTTTGTATCCTCATAATGTGCTATCATTTCTTCCATAAAAATTTCCCAAGCGACAATTTGTTTACGAGAGCAAAGCCATCGATACCATAGAAACTGATTTGGTTCCAAATATAAAGTTGCAATACGTACATTTTGTGTGTTTTGCACATTATGGAGATTGAAAAATTGCTCCATCTGTTGTATCCATGTTCCAGGATCCTTGCCATCAAACTTCCTCGTATCGATTAATGGTGGGTCTTTAATCCAACATTAGAGTCTATGAAATCATGATTAACATTTCTTTTGTTCTCATCATGAGTTTCCTTTACTACCTTTTCACCATTAGTAACCATTTCTTGTAGAAAATTATTCAAATTTATCTTCAATTCTTCCATCTTAGTATCCATGCCATTCATTTTAGCGTCCATGCAATTCATCTTAGCTTCCACGCCATCCATCTTAACTTGCATGCCATTCATATTAGCTTCCATGTCATCCATCGTAGCTTCCACGCCATCCATCTTAACTTGCATGCCATTCATATTAACTTCCACACCATTCATCTTGGCTTTGGTTACCTTTTGTGAGAGTCAAATTTGTTGTACTTAGTCTTGTAATTTTGATATATCATGTTGCATTTCTTCCTCTTCTTTACGAGTCATGCTAGAGCTTTTAGGTTGCTTACTAGGTGTTTCCATTTTCTTTCTTCGGGGCATCAAGTAATGCTAGTAATTCTTCACTAGTCCCTTTGAATTCCTACAAACTATTTTTTCAAACCAATCTTATGCAAAATTTTAAAAAAACTACACACCTTTTTTCACTTTGTAGAGCTTGATATTGATTCTATTGTATCTTTGTAACTGTGGATCTAGAATATCTGAAATCGCATCCTGCAGTAGCCCTTTGAGTCCTCTTTCTAACCCCGCAAGTCTGACCAATATTGGATTCTCCAAGGAAGAGTTATGCCAAATATCCCATGGCAACCTGATTATAGACTAGTTTACTAGATCGAACTTGTACAAAGTGCCACATGTCACTATTTCAACCTTAGTACCTAAAACTGATATACAAACAACTCTAGGTCATCCTATTTCTGAAACTTCTTATGAAATTTCAATTTGATGCCCAGAACAAAGTTATGAAGATTTCCCCAAGTCACTTGTTTGGAATGTAATTCGGGAGTCTGCAAAAACCCTGACGTTCGCAAATCATATCTCTGAAAATATTGCGAAACAAGCTCTGAAATTCAGACCCAAAGTTCAAAATGATTTGGGCTCAAATGAGGTTTTTTTTAGTTTTTGAAACATTGAAGAAAAAAATTTAGAGTGAAAATGCCACGATGACCTATTTGGAGCAGCGAAACTCTAGAATCCAAAGCTCTGATACCAAATGTTAGGAAACTAGCTCACAAAAAGATATAAAAGATAGATCAATGCCTTAGAATTCAGCCTCTTCGAGGGGGAAACCTCCTTTACATTACACAAATGAACAATTTTTGGATGATAAAAATGACTAAACCTCCCTTCTATATATAGGAGTCTAAGGGGTCACAATATAATCAAGCCGACATAACAGTAATAACATAAGGGCACAACAATAACAATAGTTGGTTTCTATCAGGCGCACTAATAACAATATGGGGACAATAGTGGCGCAACAATAACAATAAGGGATACAATGACAATAGCAATGGGGGAATCACTAGTATTATAGGGACCTAATGTAAGTAATGGTTTAAAAAAGAAGGTTCGACTGCGGCTTCTACATCCTTGACAACAAGATCTCCCTTTGGCCATCAACAAAAAAAATAACAATTGCTGATATTTACAGTATGGATTCCTCAGAGAAACCAACATTCTTCCAATTAAAGGGCACATTGGATGGACAATTTTTACTAAATTTCTTTCCCATCCATCATTGCTGAGAAAAAATGCATGAGAAAACTTATTCCACAAAATACAGGCATGTGGTTTTTCCCAAAATGCAACGCCGAAGTAACTAACTATGATTACAGATACTTACTAAGGATTAACATAGAAGATCACAGTGGTGAATTAGCTTCAAATGTTTCTTTCGAACACTTGGGTCTACAATTCTTGGGAATAATGTCACAGACTTCTATTTGTTATCCTTAGATATAGATCTAATGAAGGAAATTGTCTCCAAAGCGCTATGGACATATCATATCTTCAAACTATGAGTGAAGACAAAAAATTTTAAAGGAATACCGTGGTTCAAATGTGTTATCATGAAAGAAGAAAGCTTACATTTCACAAAAACATGCAACAACATCATTCAAGCAATTGATAACATCTCGATATTGTAGCTAGATATTGCAAAAGTATTCCTCGCTTTCTGACAATTTCTATTATCTTATTTTATAAGTACAGTTTTGCTTCATATACTATTTCATGTCGTATTGCCAAATTCTTTTATATAGTATTGAAATAAATATTCGTCCTCCATTGTATCTATCATTGTCTATGTATACTTATTCACATTTTTTTCATCTTCTTTCTTTTAACAAATGAGGTAACTTGTTGCATTACACATGCAACTATCTACATGTATAAATGAAAATTACTAAAATGTTCTTTCAAACACATTATTCAAATAAAAAATTCACATAAAACTATTCAAAACTTCAATTTTTTTCTCCTCTTTTGCTTTTATACAATAACATGGTTGTTCTCTCCAAATAACATTCTTGTTTTCCCCTCTATTGCCTATAGGTACCATAACTTTTGCAAATGTCTTCTTCTTGTAATGATGAACATGCCCAAAGATACTATGCAGCAAATAAAGAATGAGTAAATTCACGTCGATGTGGGCTTTATCAAGCAAAAAAAGGCATCACAAAATGTAAAAAAAACAAAAAGTAGAAGGAAAACCAACATTCATCGTCTGAAACGTATAGTGAACATTCACATTTTCCATCAAACCTCTCCATATTTCCCAATTCCCACCTTGTTTACTATCCTAATTTGTAATTATCAAACTCTCTATCTTTTCAGCAAACCTCTCAAACAAATACATCCATTCCTCATTTCCCTAATCCCTCCTTTCACATTCTTTCAACAACGTTTACACTAATGAAGCACATCAAGAATTCCATGCAAAGATTGATAAACTTGCACCTAAATTCCCATGCTCCATTTGTCTCGAATCATGACCTCAATTCGAACCAAATGTATTAGTGCTCTAGATGAACCTTTGAAACAAAGGGTCATCGCTTCTCATTATCAAACAACATGGACCCTGGTCCTCTTCCAGCTGTCCTTACATCTCTTTTAGAAATAGAATAAATGCTCATTGCTAAGGTTAACCCTATACTGCAGGTAACACATGCACGTGGTGGCCAATATAAATACAGTGGCCACACAATTTATTTTCCACAAGACATTACAAAAATCACGAGCATGTTGCCATGACGTGTTGAAGACTTGGACATTCTAATTGCCACCGGTCATAGTAGTGACCATCATGCTTATGATTTCATTGTCAGTAGACATCGCATTCTTGCTACATTAGAATAAAAATTGGCAAATGACCCATGTTATAAGAATGCTTGTATTGATAACAATGCACTAGCATCCTTACCAGCAACCCCCACTGATGTCTCCTCCTCCCTTCGCCATTCCAATACTACAAAAATAACTATCCACCATTCACCTAAACCACCACTTGAGTCCACTGAAGATTCTGCAAACCCATCCCTACACCAAACATCATAATTAATACCCATTATTCCTAATACAAATACAAAAATCCAATAAATCCACCATTATTTACATGCATACAAACACCATTATGATACTACAATTGAATGGCCACCAATTGGCTTATCCCCAATAAATGAATACAACAAAAAAGGTCTACTCTCTATAGATTTCCACACCCTTTTCTCCACAGAATCTACAATGCCAAATCAACCAAGAATGAAAGCAGTCCAATTACATGAATACACACTTCCTCTCATACGTTACTACGATAACAAATTCGACAAGCACCCATGATTTCATTAGTACATATATAATCTCATGATGCGACATCGCAGTAAACCAACAACCTTGCTTTTTTGGGAAAAATAACATCGCAGATAACTTTCCAACATCTATTCAAGATCTAAACATCCGATTAGAACAATTTCCAAATGAGCAATTGGTAGAGCAAGTCATGTGATTCGGTTGCTCTTTATGTGGAACAAGATCTTTTTGGCACAAAGCTAAAAATGAACTAACAGACATGATATCTCAGCTCGGTTGCCCAACGTTCTTCTTCACATTAAGTGCAGCTGATACAAAATGGCCTGATATTCATGCAGTCATGCCTGGATGACAACCTTTTGATATTGTAAAACAACAAAAATGGAGAAATGATAACATTATCTCTAACCCACATTTAAAATCACTATATATGCACCATATATTCACAACATTTTGTGAAGTTATCTTAGAGAAACACTTGTAGACAAAATACTACTGGTACAGGTATGCATTATACCACAATTTTTTGTAACTCTTTAAACATCACAACTCATCTACTATAAAATTATCTTATAGAAATGCATACTTGAAAGATATGAATGGTAACATAGAGGATCTGCACACAACCATGGTTTTATTTGGATAGAAAATGCACCTAATATGGAAAGCCTCAACTGGGAAGACACGTAAGCAATTGATATTATTAGGCAGTTCTTCGACAAATATATTTCAGCTTGGAACCCTCGTATTCCTTCGATTTCAAACCAACCAATTGCTCGGACAAATCCAGAAGACCCTTGTCTATTGTCCACACTGCAAATCTTCAGAACCAATCCTTTCAATGATTATGTACAACTCATCAATTGCGTTGACCGTCACACAAAATGCATCAGGAGCACATGCCTAAGAAAGAAAGGATCCTCATTCGAATGTCGCTATAAAGCACCATGGGAATTACATCCAAAATAATCCTTATTCATTGACTCCAATGGCCAAAAAACATACACCCCTATTCGCAATGATGATCGACTCAATACCCATAACCCTACCATCCTATCTATTTGGCATGCAAATGTTGACTACCAATCGGTACTCTCCATACATGCTGTACAAAAATATATCACAAAATATGCATCCAAAGTAGAAAAAAATCTGAAATCTTCCACCACATGCTACATAAAATTGTCCTCGCTTCACCCATTGTTGACCCAGCAACATCTGTATTTCAAAAATGCAGAAATCCTTGTTGATCGTGACATTGGAGCGCAAGAAACCTGCCGTATGCTACAAAAATTTCCATTAACATTGTGTAGTCGATCATTCTTTTCTTTAAACGTAAGCCAAAAAATTTGTATGTGCCTTCCACAAACTAACACCACCTCCACTACATCCCCACACATTATAGATACATATATCCAATTCCCATCTACCCTAGAATCCACATCACTTATAGAAGTAGCAAGATCCTGGTCATATGATCCTCGTCGAAAAACAAACAAATGGAAACATAAACCTACACAAGAAATTATCCGGGTCATACGATGCTACTCCTCCATACCATCCACAACCGAACCTTGCTATACTGACTTTTGCAGAGTTGAGCTTATGCTATACAAAACCTTTGGCCATATCATACAAGATATAGGAGATTCTGCTACAGAATTCATCACAAATTGGCAAACATTTGGTCCATTCTACAAACCTTGGCATCAACACCGCACACTATTTGATATTGAATCTGTCGCAAATGATAACTCAACTATTCATGAAGCCAATCCTCGAGACACCATGGAAATAAATGAATGGGAATTAATATCCCAATTATACCCTACAAATGAGCTCCTCATAAATGACCTTGACATGCTTGGGCTTTGTGGATTTGATGAGAACCATAACTGGAATCATACCGCTATCCCATTAGATCTACAAAATAATTCCATACAATTCATTGAGAATAGATGCTCCATCCACTGCATTCTTCAAACACATCAACATATCTTGACGACCCTTACTACATTATCTCCAATGCAAAGAAAAACTCTAAATATTATTTCTAATCATTTTTCTAAGAAGGATAGTTTAACCACTCTCAAAATGACAATACAAGCCACTGCTGGTACAGGAAAATCCCTCCTTATCAGTTGCATCAAAGATATGCTCATAACACTTGCAAGCCCAGAACCTTCACCGATCATGCTCCTCGCCCCTACAGGCATTGTTGCTTTCAACATACAAGCATCGACAATCCATTCTACTCTCCACCTTCCTCTAAAGGATCTTACACCCTTAGAAGGAAATGCTCTTGCGAAATTCCAAGAAGAACTCAAGCATATAAGCTACATACTAATCGATGAAATGAGCTTCATTAGGCCAAAGCTTCTCAGCCATATTCACGAACATTTTTGAGAGGTATTTCCACTACAAAGAAACACTCCTTTTGGTGGTCGTTCCATTATATTGGTTTGGGATCTTGGCTAGTTACCACCCGTCAAAGACATATCTCTATCTGTAGGCATGAGTCATGGAAGCGCATTGTGGAACACCTCAACATAGTGATCACATTAGACACAATATTTCTTCAAAAAGGCGACAACATCGCCTAGGTTACTTTCAGGAACATCCTCTAGAACATTAGAAATGCAAATCCAGCAATCGACGACTACAACATACTCATGTCACACACAGATTCATTTTTATCAGAAGATGAAACACATTCCTTCCATGATTCCATGCATAAATTTCCAACAAATGCTCAAACAACAGTCCATAATAAGAAAATGATAAAATCTCTAAACACTTCGATCGCAAGATCCATTGCTGAAGATGACAACACATATTCCAACATTTCTTGAGAAGACAAGTAGCTTGAGTGAATTGTGTTACTATGCAATGGCCAAAAAGTTATGTTAACTTCTAACCTTTGGGTTTTAGCCAAACTTGTTAATGGTTCCCTCAGAGAAATTGTAACCATCTTTTAAAAAGAATCAACTGCACCTCCACAACTTCCAACATTTTTTGTTGTAGCTTTTCCCAAATACATCAGGCCTCCTTGGGATGAAATAAATCCCACTGACTTGCGTGTTCCAACAATAAAAAGAAATGGGCGTACGCAAATTCCACTAAATATGGCTTGGGCATTAACCATACATAAATCTCAAGGTATGACACTGCCAAAAGCAACAATTGACATTGGGAAAACTGAACACCAGGGTCTCACATTCATAGCAATTTCAAGAGTACCTTCTCTACAAGATCTCTAGATTTCCCCCCCATTCAGTTTCGATCGTTACAATAAAATGAAGGACAACAAAAACATTGCTCACATAAAACAAGAAGAATAAATTCTCCATTCAATGCCACCTCCATACAATCTTCTCCAATCCATACGTTAACATCCCCAAAAGGTTTCTTTTATTTATTAAGCTCAATCTATTTCATAACATACCTTTCGTATCTCTAAACAACAATCAAATTAAATCACTGTTAATCATGTTTGCAAATATTACATTTTCATTATATTTTCTATACATTTGATTCTAACATTTTCTTTCTTTTGTAACATGACATATGGAGTCAGAAATAACACAACTGTATAACTATTGGGAATTGAGGCATCAATACTTACATTGCAACATATACAAAACATATTTCTTATGGTACCGAATCCAGCAGTACTATTATACCACCTCCATCAAACTATACAATTATTACAACAAATAAAATATTCCCTGAAACGCATAAACCACATTCATCAACGTGATAGAATGCAAAAATTACGGGAAAAATGGAAATCAATAAATATGCGTCTCCAATTACGCATAAATCTCCAATGGTGTACGGTATGCCATTTTTCACCTTGCATCTTTGACTAAAAGTATTTAAATCCCCATGACAAAGGTAAGTTCATTTCCATTCATTCTAATTTCATTTTAACACAACTCACATGCAAACTATTACTAATAAATTTCCACAATTAATTTACATATTAGAAATTTTAACAAAATATACATTTTCCAGGTTCATTGCTGCTTCTTCAGGTCTTCGATGCCTCCAACAAATTTCGATGCATCTTCAAATATGGAAAGACAACCACAATGTTCTTCACAATATTATATTTCTTTTCTCACCTCATCCGTTACAATTTACTACTTGCATTTTTCAATTGAAACTTGAAAAAGGATGTTTCAAGATTAAAAGACTTTCTTTGTTACAAACATTCTACTTTCTATAAATGTGGTGTCTATGCTATGTGAAAGCCAAAAAATTCTTTGCGATGAAGGAAGCGCGGGTTAGGGTTTGAAGGCCTAGGGTTTTCAGAGCCTGAGACAGACGAGAGTGGGAGTCTGGAGAATAGCTGAGGGGCTACTCGGGAGCAGGAAGGATTCGCCACAAGGGTAAAATGCGAAGGAAGGGAGAAAGAAAAGAAGGCCGGGACTGAAGGAACCTATGGAAGGAAAACAGGGGAGGGGAGAGATCCCCTCCTTCAGGAATGTAATAGCAGGAGAAGCAAGTGGGACTGGACTGCAAGGGATGCAGAAGGAGAATAGCAGAGAGGTGCCAGTACTGGGGAATCAATGGCAAGCAAGAAATCGAAGCAGATGCTTACCTAGGGCACAGAAGAGACCAAGGTATGTAATCCCAAATAACAAACTCGAAGATTATAGATGCTATATGAGAGATCATGCTTTGATTTGTAAGTTTGTCGGGTTTTGGCCTTCTGAAAAGGATTTAACAAAATGGATACAACAAAGATGGAAGCCAAAGGGGCATATAGATTTAAAACTAGGAGCAAAAGGTTTTTTCACAGCCATTTTTGCAAACCTAGAAGATAAGGAAAGAACCTTTGAAGAAGGGCCATACTTTATGAACAATGCTGGCTTATTCATGAGGCACTGGGAGGATTGATATAACCCAGATAATGAGAAATTGCTAGCAGCTCCCATCTGGGTCAGATTATTCCGATTATCGATGGAGTTCTGGGACCCTAATATTCTGGAAGGGATTGGCAACTTAGTCGGAAATTTTGTTAAGGTTGCTGAGTCAACCAAGAGGGGAAAGTACACTTCTTATGCAAGGATATGTGTTTACATGAATATAGCAGAGCCATTGCCGGAGTATATAGAGTTAGAATACCATGACGAAATATGGCAACAGCCAATAGAATATGAGCACATCCCCTTTAGGTGTAGAAGATGCCATGAGTATGGACATCTATACATGCAATTCCCACTAAATAAAGAGGTGGAAATAATAAGGACACAAGATGAAGAACAGAGGAGAACAGAAGGACTGGATACTGGGGATGAGGAATTTAAGGAGATCCAAAAGAGGAAAAAACCAAGCAGGGAGGGAACAAAGATTCAACAAAAAGGGAAATCTGTAGTAGATGAAAACCAAAACAAGTTTCAGGTCCTGCAGGTGGAGGAAGACGAAAATGAGGGAGAAAGGAAAGAACAGGAGGATAACGAGAATGAACCAATGGAAATTATAAAAGAGACAAAAGAGGAAAGCATAACTCAGAACAGGGAGCTGGAAGAAGAGATGGGAGAAAGTCAGGGGAACATAATAGGACAAACACTGACAGGAACAAACTCTCAAAAGGATAACAGGAATGAAGAAGAAAGAATTATGAAGAAACTGCTTCAGGAATGGAAAAATTTAGATGAAAGATTTATTCCGAAAACACAAAAACAATTATATAAGGAAACATTCTAGAAATATAAGGAGAATAAAGGTAGCACCTCAGGGATTCAAATGGATCAAACAGGGACGCAAGGGAACCAAGACCTGGGAGTGGACGGTACTGGCAAGGGGGGTAGAAAGAGAGGAAGACAAACTTTAAATGAAACTATACAAGCGGTTGGAGAAATATTGGTAAATTCAGGAAGGGTTATACCTCTATTAGAGGTATTTCAACAACCATCAAAGAAGTTATAAATGATAGTCACGAGCTGGAATATCAGGGGGCTTAACAATAAAGGTAAGCAAAGGTATTTAAAGGAAAGACTGAGGAAGGATAAGCTGAGCATAATGATAATCCAGGAAATGAAAATGGGGCATCAACAGCTGGTAGAAATTATGAAAAGAGTTAAACTACAATACGAGGTAATGGCTCAAGATGCGGATGGAAAAGTAGGGGGTCTGGCAATCATCTGGAACCCTGAGGAGGTACTATTTGAAAATTGGATTAGCTTTCCCAGAATCCTTTCAGGCATGTTCAGATTGATAGGATTAGAGGAGCGAATTCTTATTCCAGGGGTCTATGGACCGCATATTCCTAGGGAACGTAACAACTTTCTCCAAAATATGCAAGCTATTAGGAGAATTCTCCCCGGAACACTATGGATAATAGGAGGAGACTTTAAAATTACTAGAACGATAGGAGAAAAGAAAGGTGGCTTAAGGAGACCAGATCAGAACATGGAGGAGTTTAACAAGATGATCACAGAACAGAGGCTAGTAGATATTCCTACAACTAACAGTCTTCATACATGGAACAATAGGAGGGGAGGAAGAAACCAAATCGCTTCTAGATTATATAGGTTCCTTCTATCCGAACAAATTTTGAATTGGGATGTGTTTACAGAAGCTAAAATTCTGCCAGCTTTAGGTTCGAACCACTGGCCGATCAGACTGGAAATCAATATCAAGAAAAACACTGGTAAGAAACCATTCAGATTTGAGGCCTGTTGGCTCAGAAACCCTCAATTCTGACACGAAGTAGAAGAATGGTGGACCCAGTGTAAAGTAAAAGGGAAGGGGAATATGCATACTCTGCAGCTGAAACTCAAAGAACTCAAAGGAAAAATCAAGAAATGGAATAAGGAAGAGTTTGGGAACATCATGGAGGAAACACAGCAAAAAATAATTCTAGAAGGGAGGGATGAGGAGAGAAGCAACGAGGAAGGAAGAATAATAGGCCAGCTTGAAGAAATAAGGAAACGGGAAGAGATTATGTGGAGACAAAAGTCAAGAATAAATTGGCTACGCGAAGGAGAAAAAAACACCAGGTTTTTTCATCAAGCTATGATTCAGCACAGACAAAGGAACATGATCTTTTCTATTAAAAATGCAGAGGGGGAAAGGATAGTAGAACAAGGAGCCATGGAGAAAGTATTGGTGGAACACCACAAAGAGATTCTTACAGAACCACAAAGAGACCGGGGAGTAGCCATAGAGGGTATCTGCAAGGAAATCCCAAGAGTAATAACAAATGAGAAAAATAAGGCTCTGATGAGGGCAGTAACTTTAGAAGAGGTGGAATAAATTGCGATGAATATGAGTAAAAAGAAAGCACCAAGACCTGATGGATATACTGTGGAGTTTTATCAAGCATGGTGGCATTTTCTGGGCAAAGAAGTCTTGGAGGCAGTAGAGGAATCCCAAATGAAGCAAAAGGTATGACCGGGTATCAACTCGACCTTTTTAACCCTGATCCCTAAGAGCGGTAGCTCTGATAATGCTCAAGGATTTCATCCAATAGCCCTGTGCAATGTCATATATAAGATCTTAGCGACTCTGATAGAAAAAATATTAAAGCCTTTACTTCCGAGTATAATTTCTCCAGAGAAAACCAGATTTATGGAGGGGCGACAAATTCTTGATGGATTAGTAGTGTCACAGGAAATGATAAACTCTCTAAATCAGAAAAAGCAGAAAGGAATGATGATAAAGTTAGACCTGTCAAAAGCCTACGACCGTTTAAGTTGGAAATACCTCAGAGCGGTTCTTGGAGCCTATGGATTTGACAGCAGATGGATAGAATGGGTATATAGCATGATATCAACCCCGAACTTCTCAATACTATTAAATGGGGTTCTGACGACAACCTTCAGTGCTACTAGAGGAATTAGGCAAGGGGATCTTATTTCTCCATTCCTATTCATAATGGCAGCAGAAGGTTTAGGAAGATATTTCAAAAAAGAGCTGAGGGAAAAGAAAATCAAAGGCTTAAAGCTATGGGGAAACAATTTGCCTATCACGCACCAACAGTTTGTAGATGATATTATGCTATTCTGTGAGGTCTCATTAAAAGAGGTGAGGAACGTTAAAAGAATATTGGAATTGTTCATGGAAGCATCTGGTATGGAAATTAACAAAGAAAAATCATGCACCTTCATATTTAATACTCCAGACTCAATCAAGGGTCATCTAACAAGAACTTTAGGATTCAGGCAGGGGGAACTTCCTACAAAGTACTTGGGGAATCAGTTAGATATAAACCCACTCGGATGAAAAATTGGCAGAATACTATAGAAAAAATAAAGAACAAATTGGCAAGCTGGTCGTTCAGATCGCTGAACATTGCTAGCAGAATAGTCCTTCTGAAATCTGTCCTGCAATAGATACCTATTTACCCATTATCCTTTATGGCGGCCCCAAAAGGGGTATGCACAAAAATGAAAGAAATATTTGGGAAATTTATCTGGGGTGGACCAAATCAACAAAGGAAATGGGTTCTGGTTTTGTGGAAAATTATAATGAAAAGAAAAGAGGAAGGGGGTTTAGGTCTAAGAGACCCAGAGATGCTAAATAAGGTGCTGGGAGCAAAATTATGGTGGTGGTGGATGCAAGGAGGAAATGATCTATGGAAGAGAATCTCGACTCAGAAATACAATATGCCTGCAACAGCAACGGAAAGATTGAGAGCTGATGGAATCCCAAAAGGATCTTCAATCTGGGAATTGGCTAGCCAGAATAAGCATATAGTAAACAATTATGCTTTCTGGGAAATACGTGAAGGAAGTAGTGCTAGATTCTGGGAGGAGGGATGGCAGGAGCGAGACAAATTGACTGAGATACAAACTCTACAAGAAGTACAACAGAAAGCGATCAGGGCAGGACGGGAATATGTAAGGGACTATTGGGAAGAAGGAGAGACCAATGAAATATGGAGAGTCTGAAGAAAGCCAGAAGAATGGTACGAAAATATAAACCAAGTGTTGGGCAAATATACACCGAGGAGTTAGAATCGAGGAAGATAAAAGCGAGATGGATGGACATTCTCAGATGGGGTAAAGCAATGAAAGGAACCTTTACAGTAAAAGAAGCCTACTATTTGACAATGCATCAAGAGAGAGAGGAAGAAACTACAGACTGGAGAATTATATGGGATAAAAAGTGGTGGCCGAAGATAACAATATTTGCATGGTTGGTGGGCAAAGAACGAATTCTAACATGGGATAAAATCCATAAGAGGGGTTTCTATGGACCTTCGAGGTGTAGCCTATGTAACACAGGAATAGAAACCCAGGAGCACATACTGAATAATTGCCCTTTTGCCCGATATCTATGGGAAGAGATTAGAACACTCTTTGGAAAGTCAAATAGAGACCCCAATAGTATTAAAAATACCATTATGCAACGGGGCAAAGGACAATTCTCTTGTAGAGTGGTGAGAAGAATATGGAATTTGTCAGTAGGTTTCGTAATATGGTCTCTGTGGAAAGAACGAAATAGAAGGATCTTTCGGGAGAAAAGCAACCAACCTGCAAGAATCTGGGAGGAAATATGCAAATCTATGAAAGAAACAGTTTTGTCTGAAGCCTGGGAAGAGGAGGATTGGAAAACGAATCAGGAGGAAAGGAGAATAGTATATAAATTAAATATGGATTTTGACATGATCTACCCCAGAAAAGTGAATCGAATGAGAACTCAAATTCAGAGTCCTAATCAGTTCAGATGTCCCGGAGAAAATTTCATCAAGTTGAACTTTGATGGGGCTTCCAAAGGAAACCCAGGGCCGGTAGGTTTTGGGGGTATCTTTAGGGACAGCGAGGAAAATACAAGGTGGGTGTATGCGGAATTGGGGGGAGAAATGACGAATAATGAAGCAGAGCTATTGGCGGTGCATCAAGGATTAAGAATAGCAGTGAAGAACGGATACATGAATTTGGAGATAGAAGGCAACTCGAAGGTAACAATAGAGATGCTCCGTAAACTAAATGATGGAAAGAGCTGGGTGCAGGTTGCTAAAAGTTGGAGGACAGCGGGGATTATCCAAGATGTAGCGGATTTACTAAGGAGAATTGAATATAAAATTATTAATCATGTTAGGTGAAAAGGAAATAAGGCCGCAGACCTCTTGGTGAACTGGGGGAGTAATGAATCGGTTAGAAGAATGGACAACAACTGGTCTACAATAGAGAATAACTCGAGATGGGCAGAGCTTAAAAACATAATCACCCAAGATCATAATGAATCTACTACCAGATAAAGAGAAGATCAAACGACTCCCGATCGGGATGAGAACGACGACGTATAGATTAATAAATGCATAGCAGGTAAGAAAGCATGACTGAGCAGGAGGAGTTCAGGTTATGATGAAAAAGGACAAGTGGATCACCGCGAGGGATATCATCTCAAGACAAGCGGATGATAGAATTGCGATGAAGGAGATGGGATCTATCAGGGTGTCAGAGATAAGACAGGAGCGTGACAGTATGGAGAAAACGCGAAGAAAGGTGAACAAGGAGGCAGACAACAAGCGGCGAAAGAGGAGGGCAAGTAAAATAGAGAAGAGGTGATGGAAACGGTGGAATAAGAAAGGTTCATGCAGCCGGACGAGTAGAATTAGTAAGGAAGTGACGAACACAGCGCGAAGAAACAGGGCGATCAGGGCTCTAGAAGAGAGAACAACAATACAGAGGAGGGTGACAAAGCGTAAGGAAAACTCGATAGAGGGGACCAGAATGGCTTCGAGAAGATGGATGAGGAGTAATGAAGAGGGAGGAAACCGAGGTCGAGGGGGCCGAGAGGAAAAGGGAAAAGGAATAATAGAGGGTGCCACAGCGAAGGAAATTCTCACGGTTCAGGATGATTTAGAGGAGGATGTTGAGATGTTTGACTCAGACGGGGAGGAAGGAGGACCAGGGAGTGAATGGACAAGCAGGGCGGTAAAGACGGGGAGGTCAAAGGTTCAGGAAAGCGGGAAAGAAGACGCAAGGGGTAGCGAGGAACGAGAAGGAGGGGAATGCATAAATCCATCAGGTGTAAAGAGAAGGCGAGGCAGGGGGAGTTATAGGAGTAGGGGAGGTGCAGGAGGGAGACGTGGATAGGACAGAAGAGGGGGCAGAGGAACGACTTGAAACAGGGAAGATCGCGCAACAGGGTCTGTTCAGAGGATAAGGAAATCCATAGGTAAAAAAGTTCAGTATGCTGAAAGGGCCTACTGCGAAAATACTAATCAAAACGTCAAAAGGATTATTCAGCAGCTAGAAGAGGAGGCAATTCAGGGATAGTCAGACTCACAATTGGAAGACTGGGAATATCTCCTGTCGGATCCAGGCAACACACACGAACACATGACTTTATATAAACAGACCCTTGATGTCTATCGGGTAATGAAGAGACTACTAGCTAAGGCTATGGAACAAGTAGCCATGGAAATGGCAGAATTATCTCAGGGTATTCCAAACCTGAAGATGGAACTTTGGAACATTCAAATCACCTTGATCATGCAGGACAAGAAGATAGACGAAATACAACAATAGTTAAAAGCCAGTGGTTCGGGTATCAAGAAGGAGATGGAGCAGCAGGCAGGCACAGTAGATCAATAGAAGAAGACATGATAAATAGAGGTTTTTATAAAAGAACTTTTTGAATTACAGCTAGTTAACTGTAGTCTCTTTTTGTAATCTAGAATGCAGACAAGAAACCGTTATAACTTCTATAAGTGTGTAGCATATAAAGCATGGAAAGACGGAGTGAGAACCTTTTATTTTTGGATGGCTATAGAAAACTTGAGGTGGCCAATAAACCCAGTTTCCCCTCGGGGCGGGTTGAGGCCACCACGACTATGTAGTGGTTTCAATTCAAGATAATAGAAAAAGAAGGTCTCTCCTTAGCTTACAAGAAAAAAAACATTCTACTTTCTATAAATTATACCTAATGTATATCACTTGGTTTCATCTTCCACCGTTACATGCAATCCTAGATATTAAATATTATTATCAATAATCTTTCACATGTAAACTACTACTAAAGAATTTCCACAATAAATTTACATATTCCAAAATATTAATATTACTTCTACATCACATTAACAAAAAAAAAAATCAACTATAAAATGACAACCATGAGGTTGTTCACAATGTCGTATCATCGTATCACTTTTTTCAACTATTTCATTAAATCCACTTGTATTTTTTAATAACGTCATAAATATGTAACATATGGAAAAAAATAATCTCCGAATACAAAAAAAACCTTACAATATTGAACAAAAACATGATCACATAAACAACAACTACTCCATTGATAATGGATAACCTCTACACGACATTAACTATAACTCATTGTCATCCACCATTGCTTTCAAGAATGTCCATTCAGATGTTATTCTTCCAAACACTACTATTACTTACAAAATAACTATATTCAAAACACACATAACTAATACTTACAATCATAACTCAAAATGATCCACCCCTTGCTTTCAACACTGTCCATTCACATGTCACTATTCTTCCACACACTAATTTTATTTACAAAAAAAATCATATTCAATATACACATAACTAACAATTTCAATTGAAACTCATTATCATCGACCCTTACTTTCAACAATGCCCATTCACATGTCGCTATTCTTCCACAATCTTTTCCTTACAGTATTTCCATTGCAACATTAAGTACAAATAATAGTATTATTATTATTATTATTTAACAAACATTAAGAAATTTTATTTTAACAAAAATAACTTAACTTTAAACTTACAACATACGTCACACAACATACCTTAACGTTATAAAATATATGAACTTCAAAAAAATCCCTAAATGTCAAGAATTAAAACGTTTTTTACAAAATTGCAAGCTAATTCTATAATTAAAGATGCTAAAAAACTTTTTGTAAATACAAAAAAAAAATATACTACCTTGAAAGAAAAGGTCAAGAACAACTATTTTATAAAAAAAACAACATGCCATATTTATAAAGGATTAAGGAGGGGTCTTTGTCGATTAAATCAAAATATTTATTAGAATTGCAATTTTTCTAAAATATCTCGTATGTGTATATATAAAAGATTGATTGGGCTATTTATATCCTATATCCGAATGCCAGTCTGCCATAAATGGGATTCTTACAAATCGTGCACTGATTTGCAGGGTATAGTACATTTCAAGGTGTGCCATTAAGAGTAGATTCACGTGATATATGTGAATATGCTATTCACGACTTTATATAACCTTACAATACTCCTACAAACGTGATCCAAAATTTGACTGTCTGTAAATGCTCTTTCATGATTATAAACTTTGCATATTTTCTTGGATTTGCTTGTGCACAATTTATTTTATTTTTATTGGGATGTTTTTCTTAGAAATTTACTGTTGGATATTATTTTTTTGCGTTTAAGTGGTATTAAATAAATTATTTTTTTTAAGATTATTTTTTTATGAGAAGTAGTAATTATTTTTTCATGATTTTTGAATAGTTTATTTAAAATTTATTGTATGAATAATGCTTATAAAAATGAAAAAGAAATAGAATTAAAATTAGTGAAATGAATCACATAACTTCAATTATCGCTTATAAATCTTACACGTACTAATGGAAATTTAATTTTTTTCCTTTCACTAAAGTTAATAAATTATTTGTAAGAAAAATAATAATCTTTTTTCCTTTTATTTAAAATTTAAAATGATTGGTAAACAATTTCTCTATTTAAACTTAAAATAAAAAATATAAACGAGTTTCCCTAATTGAACTTTACAATGGATAAGCTTTTTACTTACACACCACCACTATCTTGATATTTCAGTAACTCGATATATTACATCTTCAAAATTTAAACAATCATTTTATTTATTTATTTATTTTTTTGTCTAATACCTTAAACAATCATTTTTGTGTCTATTAAGTTAAGCTTAATATTTGAAGTTTAAACTCTCTTTTTTTATCGTCTCTTAAATTAAGTTTAATATCTGAAGTTTTAGTTTTCCTTTTTCAAGTTTATTAAGTATTTCCATAATATTTATATATTAAATAAAATTAAAAATTTATAAGATGTTGTGTAATATGGATGGTTTTTTATTTACATTTATCAATATATAGAAATACAAAATATATTTTTGTTTAGTTAAATTTTTCTTATACTAACATATATTTATTTTAATCTATGGAGAGAAATTAGTTTTTAATGATAAAAATTTAAATTTTTTAATTATTTTATATATATAATTAACACTAAAATATTTTATTAATATTTTATTTAATATGGATATTAACGTATTTCATTTAAAAATCATATTGGTTATATTAAATTATTATTTTTTTATTAATATATTTTTAATACATGTCAATATTATTTAATTTTGTATAGCAAAATATTTTATCTATGACTTACTATAATATTTTTATTATTACTAATATTTTTTGATTTCTACATTTTTTATATTAAAAATTGAATGAAGTGCACATCTATTTTTATTAGGAAAGAACTTGAATTATTTTCTTTTTAGTTATTTCTTCCTAGTAATACAAATATTTTACTATGATCAATATGTTTATATAAGAAGCCTACATTGAAATATATTAGTTAGCATGAATATTCAAATTGTTATTAGGTTTCATATTGAAATATTTATAAGGTAAATAGTAGATTATTATTATTATTATTTAACTTTTAACTACCTTTATCTCTTAGTGTTGATACAAGATATAAACACCCCCTAGGATTCAAGTGAGGATAGACATACACTCCTAGCTCAATTGCTTATGCTCAACACATGGTGTGAGTGAGTGAACATATGTCATTTATAAGGATTAATTGTCTATGCACTCATTCTGTAGCATAGTACTCTACTCTTGAGTCTATGAACTTTAGCAGTAAAATGCAAGGGATATGACATCTCGACATTTTCTCCCCTTGGTGTTTCTTCTCAAGGCTTTATTCACCCCTTAAAACTATTTCTCGACATCATCTGACCTCGGCCATCCAAACATGAGCAATGAAAGAGGAAGAGGACGATGCCCTCACATAGGAAGAGGCTATGGACATCCTCCCACCACCTTTGAGAAAGTCTCCATTGTTTCTCTTCTCGGCTATGGCATTATTGATCATATAAGGAGAGAGGTCATTGCAATGGAGGAGGAAGAGACTCATAGAGGCCGCCCAACGCTCTCGGCACTCCATAACCTCCTTGCTCACCAACTCAAGGAGAGGGAGCATGAAAACTATAAGGCCACCAACTTGATTGCAAAGATCGCTACCTGCCACAACCCCTCCTCCTCATCCCTCAAGGATTTGGACAAAGAAATTAAAATTGACTACCCCCCAAGCATCCCTTCCTCCACCCCCCCCACTCTATCCCCCTCATACAACCCTCTAGTTGGATCGTCCTCCCCGCCTCTCAATAGAGCTTTGACAACTACTCCTCTCAATGTGCACTTCCCCTCGCCTTCGGTGGTCAACACTCTCCCCCTCTCTCCCCCCATCCATGTCACTATGGATGTTACATCTTAGAATAAATTCCACAATGTGCAGGCTCACAAAAGTGCCCAAGTTCACGATGACTCCAGCACCGCTTCAATGTGGCTTTAGCACAACATGAGATAACCTCTTTGGCATCATAGCATGTAGTAGGTTTGTCAACACCAAACTGGTTTGGTTCATAGGAAACTATCATTTTGGCTTGGTCTATGTGCACTTGGTATGGAGCCATGAGTAGCATAGTCTCAAATTAGTTCTTTATCAATGCCAACTTATAAGCAAGTTACATGGATCTGCTAGGCTCAATGCTTCAATTTTTGTTCATTTTCAACATGTTTTTAACACTAAATTGCCTCAAAAACTTGAAATTTGTCTGCCCCTTCCAGGCACAAAGAATTTTTGGTTTCTTTCTCTCGTTTCCTCTCTTAGAGGTAGAGTTTGCACTCACCATTGTAAATTATGTATTTTTGTCGTGTTAATATAATGTACATATGCTTTCTTACACACACACACACACACACACATATATATATAATAAATATCAAAAAAAAAAAAATTGTTGCTCTAGGAGTGAAAGTGAAATATTTTTACCACATCTCCTTCATACTAGGTTGTAATATTAAAAATAAATAAATAGAGTTAGCACAATAAGGGAGATTATTAATGCTCTATAACCTTTTCAATTAAATCTAACCAAATATATATATATATATATATATATATATATATATATATATATATCACTTATATTTTTTTATACATGACATTGCTTTTATTATATTACTCAATAAAGTTTGATTTCTCAAAATTAATTAAAATTTTAAAATAAATTCAATAAATTTATTTAAAAAAAAAAGGATTATGAGAAGAAAATGATATATATTAAGTTTGTAATTAAAAAAAAAAATCTTCATGAATTAAATTTAGAGAAGAAAATTAACTTAAAAAAAAAAAAAAAAAACTTTTAAAACTTTTATATATATATATATATATATAATAATAATGTTTAATTCTTATATTCATATATATATATATATATATATATATATATATAGAATTAAACATTATTTACAAGTGTGAAACCAATAATATATTATCAATAAAATCATATTCACAGTAAGTGGGGTTCATTAGAGGAGCAATATAATATCATTTCATTCATATTGGGGATATATATTAAGGGAAAAATGACATAATATATTAAGCATATAATAGGGGGTAAAGGATTTTTATATTAGTAGATATAAGAAATGGAGCTCAAAATTAATGAAAAAATATGGAGGGGTATAAAAAAATGTCAATGAAAAAATGGATTCCTACAATATATAGTGAAAGTAGGGATTTTTTAAATTGGGAAGTTGTATTGGGTTTGTATTGGTAAGGGGTTAAATAATGTGATTTTTAAAGGTATTTCCCAATATTTAGTCAAATTAAAGATATTGTTTAATATTCCATGAATGCATGTCCTATGTATGAGGTTCATTGACTGAAGTCACCATGATAAAGCATGTTGATTTTCTTCTCATTAAAATTTTTTTTAATTAGTTTTTATATATATTTTTAGTTTAAAAGATTATTAAATAATTAAGTTAAATCACAATATATTTATTAGATATAATTATTAAATTTAATTAAATAAAATAAATTATGAATTGATAATTATGTCCATAAGTATTACTTTTAATTTATCAAATTTTTTTAATTAGATAATAATTTTAAGAATTAAAAAGTAAATTCGGAAGTAAGGAAAAGAACGAGACTCACATAGTAGATATTGTTATTAAGCTAATTATTTTTTTATTAATTGAAATATTGTTTTCTTTCATTTTTTTGGGATCATTTATATGTAAATTTTTTTTTTTATCTGTTATTTTTTTATTTATTATTAAATTTATTAACGTAAAAAGGAAAATAAAGATGTTTAAAATAATTACTAATTCTCAAGAACTTTATACTGGTTAATTTTCAAAATACTAGTGTGTAAGAGTATGATGATAATGAGAGAGTTAAAGTTGAAAAATATATTTTTTTAATTGTGAAAATTATATTTATATTAGATATAAATTAGCACAATGGTAAATGTTGACACGCTTCAATTTATTATATAATAAGAATCAAAACACTTACTTCTTAAAATTAAAATAATGATAAAATTGTTTCAAACTCTACCCAAAAATCCCAACTTCGAGCTGAAGAGAGGTTGGCATAAGGATGCCCAAGTCTTGGCTCAACCATTGGGGGATAAAGGAGGAGATAATCTAGCCTTTGCTCAAACATTGGAGAATAAAGGAGGATATAATCTTGGAGAATAAGGATAATATTAAAAATGCTATTACTTCCAAATTTAAGGACAATTTGTGGGATGATAAAGAGTTAGCTAGAAAAGTAAAGATAAAGTTTTATGAGGTGTGAATGTGGGCATTGGTCTATTCCCAAAAAACCTTGTGACTAAAGAATCTTACTTTCTCAAGGTCAATAAAACACATTGCCATTTTTGGATGTTAATCATTCATCCTCATCCTCATCATCAAAACCATTATTATTGGAGTAGCATGATCCGGATTATCCACAGTATTGTGTTCATTCTGTCGACGTTTCAAACCCCAAAAGGGGTCCATCATTCATATTCTATCAAATTTAGTCCTGATGATGGACCCCCTTTGGGGTTTGAAACATCGACAGAATGAACACAATACCGTGGATAATCCGTATCATGCTACTCCAAAAAACTACCACAAAAGCTTAAAATCTAACATCATTATTATTGTTAATTATCAAAAAAATTAATATATAAGTTAAACATATATACATCTCAAAAAACATGGAACATCATTCTTATTCATAGAGATTTATCCCGACTTTATTGTGTACGTTCTTCATGTGTAAATAGGCTTTGTTACAATACGATGGGAAAATACCGTCTTATCAATGCTACATGCCCAGTAAATCCATCACAGTGTTTGATTGGATTACCAATGTTTTTGATCTTCTAAATCAACAAAACTATGCGATATTGAAATGTTTCTTTATAGGCTTTTCAAACATAGAAATAAAATGCCAACATATTCTAAGCAATCTCTTACATTTTTAATGTATAATATATTATTTCTCATTATCGTAATCATCATCATTAATTTCTATAATTATAAATTATAAATTAATGAAAATATTAACATATTGTGTGAATGTTTACTTAAATAAATATAAATACAGAATTTCACAATACCAAATTCCAACAAATTAATAAATTTCAATCTTTAAAATTCTCAATACTAAAATAGATTCAATCAATATTTATTAATAAAAATACATTTTATTTTATTTTAATAAATTTTTAAAATATTATTAAATTTTATATTTAAAATTTCTATTAACATAAATTTTTAATTTTATTTAAAAAACTTTTTAAAAATAAATTCATGCATTTGTTAAAATAATTCTTTCTGATTTCCTTTCGTCAATGTCATAGCAGCCTATGCCATGAAGTTCGTCCATACCATAAATGTGAAAGAACACCGATTGAATGACAACCAACGTAATAGAATATATGAACCTCAAAAGAAGCATTGATGTTTAGATTCTTATGAACGGGAAGTTTTATAAAATTCAAATAAATGGTAATTTAATTTAAATATTTGAAGTTAAATTTTAAATTTTATTTTGATAGTGGATTTTAAGAATATTGTAAAAAAATTAATTAATTGTAAATTCCCCCCTCCAAAAAAAATTATAAATTCCAAAAATATATTAAAGAAAGACCTATTAACCCAACTGCTTTCAAATGAAGACATATTAACCTAGCTGCTCTCAAATAAATTTAGAGAATTTTCCAAAATCCTTAACTCACAGAGACCAACCAAACATGAGATATCAATTCTGAGTTAACAAAACAGGTCATATCGTACATAACGCAATCGTGCACATACGTAATTCTTCATTTTCTTGATTCATAGAATCGACAAACGATTATTCCAATTACCACCTATCGAACATTCATAATATCAATGAAGCCTAATCAGACTGCCACGGATAAAAGAGAATAATAATGATTATGTGGCATGACATATATGATGACGATAAAATGAATTCAACTTCAAGGGTCAAAATTTTTATTTAGAAACGTGCGCAACCAGCAGATTTGCATAATGTACTCTTAATGTAACGTCTTGTCATTTGAGGGCATGGGTAGTCATGTACAAAACAATTAACCTCAACTCACAGTTGTTTGTCGTTAATGCGTAGCAGTAAAGGTAAACAATGCACAAACAAGTCGAGGAAAACATGCCAAGTATAATTTATATACATCAAACAACATTTACACACAATTAAATTGAGCATGACATCGTAGTAGTATTCTAAGGTTATTTGAAGACACGGAATATACATGTGTAAATGAATACTATATTCACATATATGACAGATATGAGTTGAACCTTGAAGTAACCAACATCTTATCTGTTGTCATCTTCATTGGCTTGTTGCTACTTTAGCACATGTTCATGGTGACTGCAAATATTTCCAAATAGTCGCAGAAACTCATTCTGCATTCTTTGTTATTGGACATATTGAAATGTCGATCCATCGAGATGTTGGAAATAAATGCAAGTCACAATTTTCCCTATTACATTTCTATCTAGGAATAAACAAAAGGTCAAGTGACCATACTCGTTTGTTTTTATGATAACTCACATCATTCGTTTTCGGAACTTAACCATACCTATGGAACACATCGCAAAATGGCCAACATGAGTTTGTCTCGGTAGACGAACAATTTCTTAATGCTATGAATTGAAGTCTCTTCCCTAGGATATCGAGATATTGGGGATTTCTCCAAAATACATATTTGACCAAAGATTAAGTCTAATCCAATATGAAACCTTGCAGATCGAACCCTCAATTGCTGACAGTTTAGGAGGTCAAGATTCTTGGTAATGGAGAATTCAGATATGGCATAGCTGAATTTTCCGAATTTTGGGAAACGAGGGGAAACACCTTTTCATTACCAGATCGGATATGTTTGTCTCCCGTAGCATAAATAAATGTGAAGTAGGAAATTTATTCTAGTGAATAGACGTTTTAGGGTTTTGGTATTTGTAATTAAAGATATTTGTCATAGTCACTCCTCTATGGTACACATCAGGGTATCATTCTTCCTCTTTCTACTCTTTTCTCATTTTCCTACTTTGCAACCACTCATGATCATATAAAAAATTTGAATAATTTGGCTTAACATATCTTTATTGAAATCCTCTAAATTTAAAATTATCTTAACAAACTTCTAAGAATTCCTAATTTTCTTAACAATCATACTAAAATAGACTTATTTTATCTTATGACATGGCAAGGAAGATATATTTATCAAAACTTTAAAACAAATCAAATCCTTCAAGAAGTGCCATTTTAAGGTCAACTATTGAATTGATTGAAATAGATGTTACTGCATCATAATATTAAGGAAATAAGAACTTGTTCATGGGATATGTCCTATGTGATCCTTGACATTTTTACCATATTTAGCTATCTTTGTTGTTGTCATCAATGTTGAATTTTCAGTTGGATTATTCTCCCACTTGACCAAATACTATACATATTCTCTTTCTAGTTCTTTTCACCACCTTCTTATCTGACACTACATCAATTTCGTTTTCTGTTGCTTCAGGTAGTTGTCTTTCCGATTAAATTGTCTGAATTTTGGGAGACAACATCCCATGCTCCTACCCTTTCACTAGAATTGCAGGATTCACATCTGAAGATTAAATATCTTTTAGTAACATGTCCACTTTCACTATCCCTACTCGAATCCCTTGATTCAAAGTCTCCATTATTCTCATCCCTCATTGACACAGGTCTAACCATAGGTCCCGCACTCATGAATAAACATATACCATAAAAACTAGACTGAAATCTGCACACCAAGTATGTACATAAAAATCCTCAAGAAACGATTAATTAATAAAGAAAACATTTACAAGAGAACCGACCCAATTATTTGCCTCTCATTTCTCACGCTCACTCTCACACTTCTACATCTTACATGCCTCATAAGATCCCCTCAATTTATACAAATGGATTAGAACCCAAGTAGGTTCTAGATCCCTCAACAAACTCCCAAAATATCTCGCCTAATCCATAAAATCTCTCATTTAATCCCTTATCCCTAGATAAGAGATAACTAATCCATAATCCACTCAAACCTTCCACAATACTCTCGAATATTCTCCTATTTTCAAGAATTATCATTTTCTCCTAAAAACTATAGAAAAATACATTAATTAATTAAATTTTATCTTTACAAACTAACTCCTCTAGTAAATGATTGACTGAGGTTAGATGCACCCGCATCAGACTCCCCACGTAAAAGAAAATCATGGTCTCCCATCCATTAATCTTTAATAGATGATAAAGCTCCTCCAGGATCCCAATCTTTAGTTTTTCGTTGATCAATTTCTTTGTTATGATGTTGATGTTCTGTGGCTGTCTTTTTCTAGTTTCCTGACTTCCAAACTTTATGTCGTAGTTGTCCTCCCTTTTTTGCTCATGTATAATTGTTTAATCATTTGTAATTTGTGGCCATCTCTTCTTTTTATTTATTTAATGAAAATTTTATGGGATTCTTTCAACATCATCTTCTTTATATTTATCATTTCAATATCTAACTTATTTTCTAGTTGGTGTACATTATTGTTTATTTTCTTAACTTTATTGTCGATCTCTACACATTCGTTGCACCATATTTCTTCAATTGAAGGTCTATTATCATACTCTGACTTTTGATTGTCCAACCATTCTTATATGAACTTTAGTTCTACTGCAATATCTCTCATGTTGACGTTTGGCCCATCATTTTCTAATTCATTAGCAACTTGCTTCATTTTTGTATCATTTTTTTGTTCAACAACATATTTTGCATCCACACACCAATGGTTAGATTTAAAAATATGAGATTTGAGAGATCAATCTATCTTCAGGTCTTCATGCTTCTCTTCTGAACAATCTATAGTGTCATTTGTGGGAATCAAACACACACTCGTATCATCATCTTCATCACCAAGAAATGATCCTTGCTCTAGTTCATAAATATATAAGTTTGTTCAGAGTTTCTGTGCTTCTAAATATTTCAATTTGCACTTTAGTATTCTTTCCATCAATTGTTTAATTGGCCATTTACTTGTTCTCTTTATTACCCATCCGTGTCTCTGTCATTGTAATAGTTCTAGCAACACGTCAAGTTGTACCTTTAATTCATCAATCTCTTTCTTGTCATCACCAATGGAAATTGCTATGGCATTATCGTATCCTATCTCTAGAATCTACATCTTCTGTCATGAACTTCACCTTGTTCACTATAACCTATAACTGAATCACTTTACCAAGTTATCTCCTATGAACTTGGCCAATGGTTCGCTTCACTTGAACCTTACTCCTGAGAACTCCTTGCTCCTTTTTGTTCCAAACAACAACTGCAGTAATTCTTAAAATTGTCTTTACAACATTTTGACAAGACTTTGGATGTTGGGCTCTGCCGATCATGCAACCATTTCATTCAAACAATCAAACTTTTGACTTGACTTTATGACTCTTTGACTCATATTTTGACATCTACTCTTCATTAAAAATACCTTGACTTCATTTTTTTACATTTAGAAACTCTTTCAACTCTCACATAACTCTCTTCCCATTTACAAACACTATAGACTTTTCCAAACTCACTTAATTAACTAGAAAATCCCAAAAGTTTTTTATCGCTTTCAATGCTTAATAAATCCACATTAAAGTGAACCTCAATACTTGATAAATCCCCAAATAGATTTATAACCCAACATCCAGTAACATTCCACTAATGTATAGAGTTTTGTTCTTTGAAATAAAATCAAAAGGAAAATTTTACACAACCAAAGATAATTTCATTTCTTCAAAGGTCCAGAATACCCATGCCTTAGAGCTAGTAATTCCATCCATTTCTCTGGACATGGCCTAATATTGTTTCCTCAACATGAATACCATTCACAAAAACTTTGGTTCTCCCTGACCGAAAACCTATTGATGCAGCAATTCGAGGTTCGTTGCCTACATGTTGCTCTTGACCATTTAATATTAAACTAGTCCTTATCGTCGGAGGAGAAGTGCATTTGACACATTTTTAGATAATTTCTCGTTCAAGAGCTTGATCATTGTTCATTCAAGCTCTGTAACCAATATTAACAATACCCAATGTCCAAATTGGGATCGAACCTGTCTCCAACATGGCAAACTCCTTATCCCATTGGTCTGTCGACAAGAAAAAGGAGAAGAGAACGCACTATAATGGTAGGCCTAAGATTCTCTAAATAAATACTTCCATTCATATGTCGATTATGTTAGAGACATTAATTGATGTTCGCTAAATTAGAAAAATATTTTGCTCCTTCACACAAACCATGCAATGAAAACATTGGTCCCTAACGCTTGCCGCACCCAACACTACCCTTGACAGCTAGCATAAACGACACCACTATAGTCTATTTATATGGTAATCCCTTTGTCTGATTGTCACCCAACAAA